>CM045762.1:177488477-178088477 GCA_025200525.1 Camellia lanceoleosa
GTTGTTTTGTTGTTGTTGGTGGTGATGATGATGATGATGATGATGATGATGATGATGATGAAACAGATTCAACAGATTACAAAAAAAAATAACAAATATGACAGATTAGTTCAAAATTTCAATAGATAATAAAATTTGAATAGTGGCTTAATTATTTCAATAACAAAAATTTGCATTTCCACAGATAATGGATAATACGTTGTCCATTATTGCAATAGATAGGGTTGGTTTAGTTTTGTATTTCAACAGATAGGATTTGGTTGGCTTTTATTTCAACAGATAATAAATTTGGACAGCTATCTAAATAGATTAGAGAAATTTGAATTGAAAAGATCACAAAATTAAACAGATTGGGTAAAGAAATTGAACAAATAGGGAAAAAATTTGAAAAGATAGTTAAAAAATTTGAAGAGATAAATATAAATTTGAAAAGATAGACAAAAAATTTGAACAGATAGTCAACAAAAAGTCAAACAGATAAAAAAAAGGTCAAGGGATAAAATTGAAAACAAAATGTCCTTCAGAACTTTTCACCAAATTATTTCACAAAATGTGAACTTATCAATAAAAAAAATATCCACTGAACCTAATATCTTATACTCTTTTTAAATTGAATTTATCACCAATTTTCTTTTTTACTAATTTATAGAGATGATCTAAATCTCCAACTATGTATACAAAATAACGTGATTACAGTAGTACTTACCATTTTGAATCTATTAAAATGACAATTAATTAGAAAAATGAGTGGTTGTCTGAATTTAAATATGCGAATCACATTTGAGATAAAGAGTCAGAACTATGAAAGATTAATTTGAAGCATTCAAAAAATCTACCAGAATGTTTGTTGAGCTTTAACCATTGATTAGTTGTGTACTAGACCATTCATGTTAGATCTTTGATAACCTATGCTTGTTTGAGCTATTTATTTTCACTACTCTCTCTTAATCAACTATACAGTAATATACGTACAGAAATAATAAATCTGTATGATTTCCTGGGCAAGAGAAAAACTAGAATATCATATATCAGGGAAAAAAAAACCTAGAGATCACACATTAAAATGTTCCATTGCCAATCGTGGAAGAATAGAATTTCCAAATTAATTTGGGAAGCAATGCCCATGGCAATCTTGTGGATTTTATGGAAAACAAGGAATGGGCTGATTTTGTTAAAATAAGCATCTCGTGTGGTGCGAGGTGAAGGAATTAGTTAGAAGTTCTTATATTTGCATTTTGGATAAAATCAAAGACACTGATTTTAACATTTGAGAATGGGTACTCTGTTATGGATTTCTATGCATTCACTTTGTCATGTCTGATTGCAAGATTGATCACCTTCTAGATTGTTGATGTGTGTTCATTCAAAGTGCGAATGAAGGCATATGGTGTGTCGTTTTGGGGGCTGTTGATATTGTGGTTATCCAACCTTGATGTAATGAATTGGATTGATTCATGATTCAACATTTATGTTTTGTACTTTAATTTTTGAGTGGGTTGATTTTGGACTCTGTTATCAGGAACTTCTCTCTTTGATTTTCTGTTTTTCGTTTTTGATGCATGTATGATTAAATTCTCTCCTTGTAACCAACCTAGTTGGGACACGATAAGGTTCGCCAGGACTCCTCTATAATCACTGCACATGTTCAATTTCATCAATAAAGTCTCTTTGTTTGCCGATAAAAAAAATATTTAATTTAAAAAGGTTAGGCACTCGTATCCAACATGATAAACATCTATTAATCACAAACTAAGCATTAACACTTTCAGTTCAAAAAAAAAAAAAAAAAAGAAAAAAAAGAAAAAAAAGAAAGAAAAATCACTATGAAACAAAGAAAATAAAGTTAAAGATTATTGAGGAAGGGATAGAAAGAGTACAAAAGATCTGCTGGTTTCCTCTTTTGTATTGAGCTACCTTCCACCCAAATCCACATACATCTCAACCATCTCTTAATATAGTTTTATTTGGTCTCTAATCAACATTTGATGTGCTGTTATGCTGTTTGTTGTTGATTTCGGAAATTTTAACTAGGATTAACTCTATCTCGTGTCACAACTTCGCCAGCTTCACCTCTTCCCATGGCTATCGATGGTTCTATTCCTCTTCTAAGTCTGATACTCTGTGTTCCTCCTCTCCTGAGTCTAACTCTTCATAGTCCCACTTACCTATTACCTTTCTTATCTTTCGCCTTGAGCCTGAAAGGGATGTTTCAACATATTTTGCTTCCCCTCTCAACACTTCATCCTCCCAATTGTACCCAGTAGGTGTAAGTAAACTTTCCTCATACACAATTGCATCCAAATAAGTTGGAATTGTAACATCCCTTTGAGAGTTGTCATTAGGATTGTATGCCATCAAATGCTTTCTGCCAACTTTCATTAGTAATTCACCATTCTTTATAAAACACAACGGCACTACATTATCATAAATACCCAACTCAGGCAAATTCGATATGATGAACATGGTAGTCCAAGATTCTTGCATTCCATATTCCTTCATTGCCAACAACTCGACAATACCCACATGACCGCTTGGATGCTCATCGTAGCAGCGAACCATACAAAGGCATCCTTCCAAAACTCCCAAACCAAGTATAATATCTCCATCTCCATTCTTAGGTTGTGGCATTGGTAATTTCTTGAATTTGTTCATTCGCGGATTGAAGTAAACGATTTCACGGGGTGCGAAGAAGCGATCCGAACTTTTATTAGAGGCAAACCAATGTAGATTTTCATTCACCACAGGTCCTGATTTCACACTACAAAAATGGTATGGGAAGTTGATCTCTGTCCAAGTTTTGCTTCGGAAACTACCAACTACAACGAATTCACCACCGAAGAGTGCAATGTCATGAGAAAGGGCCATTACAGCCTTATACTCATTACTAAATGAGTCAAAGCAAAGCCCAGAAACAACACTATAACCAGTACACAGCAAGGGCTCATATGAGAGGACTTTCGTCGAACACTTGGTGAGCGGATTCCACAAGAACAAATGGTCGCGGATCCGAATAAGCAACAACCCATTACAGGAACCGAAGATTTCATATGGGTTTTTTTTCACAGGTTTATCAACGATTTTCACAAGAAAATCTTGGTCGATGGAGTGAAGAGTAGACCTTCCACGAACGAGAACATTGTTTCGTGGTACGATTTTCACAGAACCTGATTGAATCAAAGAACGCCATTGCTTGGAAACAAGAGTGAATTTTACGAGAGATTTGAGGGGTAATCTTGAGAGTACTTCAATAACGATTTCTTCGGGAAGGTTTGGTAGATTGAGTTGTGCTTTTGCTCTAATCTTTTTCTCATTCGCTCTTTCAACGAGGGTTTGCATTTTTCTCTCTCTCCGAAGAGCGAAGTCTGAGATGCTAACCCAATATATATATTTAGAGAATTTTTTATTTTATTTTGAACACTATATGGGCGTTTGGAAAGTGTATTTTTATGTAAATTTTTTTAGTCATAGGATATTATTAGAGAAAAAAAATTTTATGTTTGAAAAGATAGTTGAGTTTTTTTGTGATCAGATGTGATGTTTATGAGAAAAAAATGAAATAATTATGAGGTTTGATGTAATATTTTGTTTGAATTTATTTTTTTTTTATTTTGCAAAAACTTTGGCTCGATTTGATTTAGATTTCAAAACATACTTTCACCACTGATTTGAGTGTGGTATTTAGTTGTAGTTTTCAAATCATAATTCTATGTCCATTTCTCAAAACTCATTTCAAACTATAATTATTACTTTTCAAAACTCATAACCAAACACACAACTTAAAATTCTTTTCAAAACTAAAAAACAACTTAATTTTTATTCTAAATATTTTTTATTTTTTATTTTAAATATTTTATTTTATTTTATAGGAATATTTTTAATATTTTAATTTTCATAAAAATATTTTAATATTTTTAATTTTAATATTTTGATATTTTAAGTATAAATATTTTGATTTTCGGAATATTTTTAATATTTTGATTTTCAGAATATTTTTAATATTCTTAATATTTTAATTTTCGGAATGTTTTTAATATTTTATTTTTTGGAATATTTTTAATATTTTAATTTCTAAATATTTTTAATATTTTAATTTTCTAAATAATTTTAAAATATTTTTAATGTTTATACATGCCTAAAAAATGAATTGACAAAAAAAATAATTGACATAAAAGTTATTTGAAAAAAATTTACTTAAAAATAATTAATTGAAAAAAAATCATTTTTTTATTTAAGTATTTTAAAAATAGTTTGGTTGTGACTGTTGATAAAAAATACGGATATCAAGTTATGAGTTGTGTGTTTGATTATCAATTATAGGTTGAATTAAGTTTTGAAAACTATTTTGAAAATTCATCACCAAACAAATTTTCTTATTTCACATGTCACATCAAACTTTTAAAACTCAATTCTACATACAATTCAAAACTCAATTCAATACTCTATTCAAAAACTAAAATCTAACAAATTTTCTACACTCAAATCATAATTCCACCACTCACAAACTCAAAATACAACCCATACTCTCAAATCATATTTACAAAATTCTACCCAACGCAACCTTTGTCTTTTAGTGGAAAAAATAAAAAAACACCGAAAAAAAAATTATTGCCAAACACTGCCATAGAGGGACTTTATAAACAAAGAAACCTTAAAACTTCATTTAAAAATTTATCAAAAAATATTATTTTTGTAATTTAGTTTTATTCAATAAATCTTACATTATATAAATTCAATTCCAATCATGAACTCTTATTTTGAATAAAAATTTGAACAATTTTTATGAGCTAATTTTGTCCAATCTTCTTGGACAATCCAATGATCTTGTTTGGATACATGGGTCAAATATGAATCTCTTTAATTTTAAATTTTTTTTAAGTACACATGTAGACCATTTATAAAAAAATAAAAATAAATCTAATAATTTGAATTAAAAATTGCTCATAGCGAATTTCAAAACATTATAAATGAAATTTTTAATCCCTTTGATCATTTTTCTATTCTCTACATAGATGATATCCTCATTTTCTCTAAGTCACTTAATGAACATTGGAAACATCTTAATTCCTTTCTCCATATTATCAAATATAATGATCTAGTCATTTCTGCTCCTAAGATTAAGTTATTCCAAACTAAAGTTAGATTCTTAGGTTATGATATCCACCAAAATACTATTCTTCCTATCAGTCGAACTATTGAGTTTCCTTCTAAGTTTCCTGACGAATTCTTAGACAAAACTCAGTTACAATGGTTTTTAGGTTTCTTAAATTACATTGCTGAATTTTACAAAGACCTTAGGAAAACTTGTCAACCCCTTTTGATAGGTTGAAAGATAATCCTTCTCCTTAATCTTCTACTCATACTGCTATTGTTCAACAAGTAAAAAAATATGTCAAGACATTGCCTTGTCTTGACATTCCTATTGAAAATTCATTGAAAATTATTCAGACTAATGCTTTTGATGTTGGTTATGGTGGCATTCTCCTTCAGAAAATTACTCCCCAGTCATCTGAACAAATTGTTCGTTTTCATTCTAGTGTTTGGAACAAAGCACAAAAAAATTATAGTACTATTAAAAAAGAAATTTTATCTATTGTTTTATGTATTAGTAAATTTTAAGATGACATTTTAAATCAAAAATTCCTATTACGTGTTGATTGCAAAAGTGCTAAATATGTTTTGGAAAAGAAAAATGCTTGGGAGCACTAATTAGTGCTCTCACTAATTAGGTGGTAGTGGGTCCTGCCAGTAATGATGTGATGTTTTGGTCTTGGAGTTGTATTTATTTATTTTTTTTTACTTTTTTAATGCATTAGTGCTATTAGTGGTGATATTTTTAGTGGGATGAATCATTGTTGTTTGGAAAAAGATGTTTAAAATATTACTAGTAGACATATTTTTGCTCGATAACAATCCATTTTAAGTATTTTTGATTTTGATATTGAATATATTCCTAGTAGTTAAAATTCTATCCCTGATTTTCTTACCCGAGAATTTTTACAGGGAGGATAGTGCATCATGCCTACTCCTTATTGTTCTACAAACATATTACAAGTCATAAGATACCACAAAACTATTCGCTATTATAAGTTTAAAATATCCTATTTAAAGTCACTACAGAATGACCCTTATCTTTATCAAGACCCTTACCTTCAATTCAATTAGATTAAAAGTTATCGCAATTTCATTGCTCATTACACTAATCTAGTAAACATTCATATGGATAGATTAGATGTCCTCAGTGGATGCTAATATACTTTTATCATTTTTGTTACAGATGTCAAGCCACAAACCTACTACAAAACCTCTTGCCATTATGTCATCCAGTCAACCCATTGTTGCACCTCCAATTAATCTAGTCAACCGATACCAAATTCTTGGTAATATTTTAAAACCTAGTTACACTTCGGCTTAGGCTTCAGACCTTTTTGCCTACCAGTTAATTACGCCAATGCCTTCCAGCAAGTCTACCCAAGAACAAATTATGTTCTTAAACAGTCATTCAATCTTTTTTACAAAGAACCCGTCTATAAAAATATCCACAATATTCTTGAATTAGTCAAATCCTATTTCCCTAATGGATGACATTTAATTCATTTCCATCCCAATAAGTCAACAACTTTTTATAAGGATATTCTTTTCCACCATAAGTCAATAGTCATTAAACCTATCTATGATCAAGTCCAACCAGTAAAATCATTTATCATTCCTTGTACATTCATAATATTGTTTCCATAGAAGAATGGGGTCTCCCTTTTCTACTACGAGACATTTCCAACCATGATATACAATATAGTTACTATGATTACATTGATGCAGTTACTATGATTACATTGATGATTGGTTCAAAATCCTCCTAGATCAAAATGAGTCATATAGTCATTCTTGGTTTTTCTCATTTGACCACAAATTCAAATCAGAATTCCCTTCTTGGTTCCTGAGATGGTGGTCACAACATGGTGCCATCCCAGAAATCATCCCTTCCGAGTTAATAGAACAAGTCAATTTCTTCTCTTCAATTTACAAGCTCATCCAGCATAAAAGTCAGTTTCCTTGGTTATTCCATTTTATGTCCAAATATAAAGTCCCTTGAATTTTTAAATGGCAATACAATCTATCTAATAACATAGTCAGTCGTTAACATTTCATTAAATGGTGGGATGCATTCAAAGCCCATCGTTTCATTGAACAAGTCCAGCAAGAATTTCCAGTTAGCATTCATGCCCCAACTCTTACAATGGTTAAGTCTCAACAAAACCCAAATCCTTCAGTCACACAAGGAAGCCCACTTCTTCTCACTACAGTCAGACTTGGAAGCCTATCAACCAACATTGAATCTTTCACATCCAAGTCCTCTAAGGCCAAGCCCAAAGTAAAGCCCAAGTCAACCTCTAGTGATGAATTAATCCAAATGGCCAAATTATTGATGGCTCAAGTAAAGTCACAAATTGAAGATGAAGCCTCGGATGATTCAACCTCCTTTGAAGCCTTAACCAGTCATGATCCATATGGTCCACAATTCCAAGATGCTAATGACCCATATACCTAAAAAAGTCATTGGATTCCATATATATACATCAGTTTCAGTCACTACTCTTAATTTGAGAAAAGCTGTTGATATATATATATATATATTGATTCCCCATCACTCAATTGTCCAGTCACGTTTCCTCACTACAAGTCAAAAAAAAAAAAAAAAAAAAAAAAAAGAAGGAGAAGAAGAAGAAGAAGAGTAATAAAGTTCTCAGTTATAGAAAGATGCTCTCAGCACCCATGTGCCTCTTATTTTCCAGCTTTTGAAGTCACAAGTTTCACAATATTTTCCAGCTTTTGAAGTCACAAGCCTCACAGTTCCCAAATCACAAGCTTAACAATTATCCACTTTGTTTATAAAAGTAGCTCCTCAGTCAAGGCCAATTCAGAGTTGGAAAGAGTGAAAATTTTCTTTTGCAGTTTCTCTCAGTTTATGTAAAATTTCTAGTTTGTTGTATTAAAATTTAGTTTTTAAGGATGCATGTTGAAACTGTATTTTTTAGTTACTTCCAGTAAACAATTATGTATTTTCCAGTTACTTCCAGTAAATGATTGTAAGTTTATTTTGTATTGATATTTCTACTTATCTGTTTTATTTATGAAAATCCTATTTAATTAAGTTATTTTAACTTGTTTTTATTTAATTTAGTTGTTTTATTTTTACTTGCTTAAGTTATTTTAACTTGATATCAAGCAATAGATGAATTTGCAAATCCAGTGTTTGGCTCTATTAGTGGTTTGATTCAGACTACTAATTAATCAATCCCATCACTCCCTTGGGACAATTAGTTCCCTTTCCAAATTATCTTTCCTTCACTATTTAGATGTCATAAATACTCTTTCAAAATTTTATCTCATTCTAATCAAACAATCACATGGCATATATAATCTCATTCGACAATTTTATGGTACTAAAAATAAATATATGTAAGAAGTGGTATTACTTATGCTTTTATTTCCTTAATCTAATCCACCAAACAAATATGATCTTATTGTTATCCTCCATGCACCATCTACTCTTCTTGTCTCACTAACATGATCTAATGAACCAGCTATCCTGCCTACTTTATGATCAACTAATTTAAAGTTATTATTCACAAAAATAAAAGAATAAATTTAAAATAATAAAAATGTAGTTAAAGATTAGAGAATTTTTTTAAATGAAAACTATAAAAATGAAATCAGTCAAATTCTCCCCCTCCTATAGTTATCCATCATATATTCCGAGTTTGACTCTCTATATCCTCTTCCTTCAACCTCGTATATTGAAACACCCGCCCTTTTTACCTTTCTCATTTTTCACCAAGAGCCTGAAAGGGACTTTTCCACATATCTTGTATCTCCACTCAACTTTTTTGCTTCCCAATTGTAATCAATAAGTGAAGCTAAACTTTCCTTATACACAACTGCATAGAAGTAGTGACTCTCGATTGGAATCCTAATATCCCTTTGCGAGTGGTCGTTGGGGTTGTATGCTCCTACATGGTTCCTGCCAATTTTCATTAGAATCTCACCATTCTTTGTAAAACACGATGGTACGGCATTATTATAAATATGCAAGTTAGGCAAATTTGATAGAATGAACATGGTAGTCCTAGATTCTTTGATACCATATTTCTACATCACTAACATCTCAACTCTATCCACACGATCAGTTGGGTGCTCGCAAGAGCAAACCATACAAAGACACCCTTCTAAAACTCCCAAACCGAGTAGAACATCTCCATCTCTATCCTTAGGTTGTGGCATTGGTAACTTCTTGAATATATTCTTCTGTGGATTGAAGTAAATGATTTGATGGGGGTGTGAAGAAGCGACCCCAACTTTTTTTAGAAGAAAACCAATGTAGATTTTCATTCACAACAGGACCCAATTTCACACTAGAAACACGGTATGGGAAGTGAACAATTGTCCAAGTTTTGCTTTGAAAAATGCCAATTACAACCAATCCACCGTAACTTGAAGTCTCATGAGAAAGTGCCATTACAGCCTTGTACTAATTATTCGAGGAGTCAAAGCAAAGCCCAAAAACAACACCGTAGCCACCACCCCGCAAGCGATGATATGAGAGCACTTTTTTCGAACATTTGGTGAGCGGATTCCACAAGAACAAATATAATTTGAATAAGCAACAACCCATTACACGAACCCAAGATTTCAATGTAATAATGAGATGGGATTTTTTTCAACAGGTTCAATAACGCTTTTCACAAGATAAGCTTCATCGATAGAGTGAAGATAAAACCTTCCATAAATTAAAACTTTGTTTCGTTGAACGTGTTGGAAAAAATGATTTTTTTGGTGACTTTAATGTGAAATTAAAGTAGATCTCAACCATTGGTTGAGATGGGATTAAATGGGTTTAGATTCTTTGTAATAAGATCTTTACACCACAAAAAGAATGACCAAAAACCATTAAGAATTGAATGAAAAATTGTCTCATAAAGATGGCCTCATAAATGAGAAATTGGGAATTGTATATAGCTACCAATCCCACATTGATCATGGAGGAAAACTTTGATGGGTATTTAAACCTCAAGATTATGAGAAGGGCATGAGCCCTTTGGGGCATCCAAATTTTCTGAAGAAAGGGAGGTATGGATGCTTCAAGGATGGGCTTGGGCCAAGACTATAGCCCAAGTTGGTTATGGCAAAATTGCCACAAGCGCGAGCGCCACCCGTTCAGACTAGGCCGGGTCTGGGTCCGGGTCCAGGTCCGTTGGTCGTGGATCTTGGATCTTGGGCTTGGGCTTGAAGTTTGAGGAATGGGTTAGGTTTGGGCTAGGCCGAATTAGCGGTCCACTAACCTAATTTTTTTGGCCAAGTCTATTGCAGAAATACACGCTTGTGTATACAGAAAATATATATATATCAGATATTTTCTCCCATTAGTTTTGGTTCATTACTCCAGCAGTTTTACAAGAGTAATGGCCATTAGTGACCAGCCTTCATGGGCATTAGATGCTAGCTTTTATGGTTGGAGGCTCCTCCTCTCTCCCTTATGGTGTATAAAATGAGACCCATCTCCCTTGGTTTTGATACAACTTTTCCTTCCAGAATTATACAGTCAGTCTGCTTGTGTCTATAATTTTCTTCCTGTGTGAGAGAGTGCTGCCATTGTCAGTTCACCAAAGCTAATAGAAGGTGCTTCTGAGTTAGCCGATCTAAACCATCTTATCATAGGAGACAAAAGTCGACGTTTCTCCAGCACTCATGGTAAGGTAGCTATTCTGTTTTAAGGACATTGTGGTATCACACAGAATTTGGTTTGATTTCTTGTTTCCAATATTTCAATTAAATATGTGTTTCTATTAATCATGTTCATGTCATGCTCTATAATGTAATTTATCAAATATTGATTTATTTGATGTTCTTTTATTTAATTTAATAAATCATGAATCTATTTTTCTTGTTTAATTGTACAATTTGGACAACAAACTTAAAACATATTATTATATTTCTTATGAAATTGTACAAATAGATTTGTAATTCAAATAGTTTCTGTTTTCCAGAACATACATTGGTTTGCTTTTGTACATAGATTAGCTTACTGTTACATGTATGTGAATCTTTAATAACATATATATATATATATATATATATTTGTATGTTATTGTTTGATGGGCATATGTAATGGTTATTGTTGCATTTATGGATTTGTAGGCCATTGTTTTATATATATATATAATAAAAATAAAAAAAGTTGTCTGTATGATAAGGAAATTATGTTGGAGATGATTAGATAATTAGTCTACTGTTTTGTGTTGGTTGCATAATTTAAGAGTATGAATTTTAATTTCCCTACCTGCAAGTTCTTTAATTAAAAATACAACCTGAATAGAATTGTTTAGAATTTCTAATGTCCACTGTATGGATTGGTTTTTTTTTTAATTAGACATTCATTCTAATATTTATAAAAGCCTTTGTTTCATCCCTTTGGTTTCATGTTTAGTAAATTCATTAGTACAGTTTTATTTTTTTCCCCAGACCTTTAATATACTTGTGCATGCTTATGTGATTTTAATATAATTATACTAGCATGATTCATTGGGTCTACCATGATTTGCATATCATTTTTATTTTATAAGTTTATAATCTAATTTGCATGCTAATGGGTTAATAACTTTTAAATTATTCACATGTTTATTGAGAGTTAAATCCAATTGTAACTCTTGCTTATAATTTTAATTAATTGTTTAGGAGTTATAAGGCTTTGTAATTTGTGTAATAATTTTATATATAAAACTCTTGACTATTAATTTTTGAATTTAATTCTTAGAGTTATAGTTTTATTTTGTAACTCTTGTCAATTAAAAGTGTTAATTGTATATTTATTTACATGTTTATTGTGTAAATTAATTGTAAATTTATTTTGGAGTTTTAGTTTAATTTGTTTTTAATTTTACTTAATGTTGCTATTCATTATATATTGTTAAAAGGGTTAAATTTCAAGTTTCTTTCAATTAGTTGCTTTGTATTATGTTGTGGGTTGCTACTAACCTTCTTTGTAGGCATACCTTTGCTAAAGGGAATGGAAACAAGACAAATCCAAATGAATTAAATTTGGGATTGCATCAAAAATTTGGACTTCTAACTTTTTTGATTGAACAGAAATACCTAAGAGAGAAAAGAAGTTTTAGACAAATAATAATCCTATTTGGATTAGTTTGTTTTTGTTTATATTTGAAGCAATTTTTTCTTGATAGCTATTTGGCTTCTTTACCAAGTTGTAAAAGCAAGTTTTATTTCTTATATTGTTGTAACAAATTTTTTTTTTATTACTTGTAATTTGGTTAGCAATTTTTAAATTGCTTTGTAAGTGTTGAACCTTGATTTGTTTTAACCTAGTTCATCCATTGAAAAACTTAATTCTAAAAATTGTTTCTCACGGACTATGAGTCAATATGCTCTTGAAAGTTTTGTCAAAAGGTTAACTGGATTTTAAGTAGGACAGATATGACACCTCCAGTCTTCCTAGGAACATTCTTGACCATGTTCGATTCTAGGTTTAGTGGTGAGACTAATTTTGAATTAATTTTTCATCTGTGGGATTTTCTAGTGTTAAGTTTAATTTCTGGAAACACAGGAGATGATATTCTGGTGTATTTTTTCGAAATGGCAACCATTACTGATGCTACTGCAACTGCTAACATTGGTGGGGATTTGAAGCCCGGGGCAACTGGCTTGCCAACCCCTATTGCTGTGACCTCTATGGTCAACCCTAGTGTTACTCCAGTTGTTCTGGGAGGACCACTTAGTCCATGAGTGCCCAAAGAAATTTGTTGGGGTGAACTTTAAGAAATGGCAGCAAAAGATGCTGTTTTACTTGACCATGCTGAACCTTGCAAAGGTTTTGAGCGAGGATCCTCTAGATGTGGCAGAGAATGAGCTAGACAGGAAAAACGTTATGGCATTTGACACATGGAAGCAGACAGACTATCTTTGCCGGAACTATGTGTTCAACAGCTTGGCAGACTCACTCTACAATGTGTTTTGTGCTAAGAGCTCAGCAAAGGAGTTATGGGAATCTCTAGACAAGAAATACAGGATTGAGGATGCTGAGGCAAAAAAATTTGTCTTTGGCCAGTTCCTGGACTTTAAAATGATTGATTTAAAAACTATGATGAGCCAAGTTCAGGAGTTCCAAATGATCTTGCACGAGATTCATGCTGAGGGAATGCCTTTGAACGAGTCATTCCAAGTTGCTGTGATAATTGAGAAACATCTCAATGGTTGGAAGGATTTCAAGAACTACTTGAAGCACAAGTGCAAGGAAATGTCAGTTGAAGAACTCATTGTTCGACTCCGAATTGAGGAGGATAATAGAAAGAAATGAGGGAGTACCTCCTCTGTAAAGGCCAATGTCATTGAGCATGGCAAATCTTCTGGGGTGAGGAAAAAGCCCCTTGTGAACAAGAGCTCAAAGCTGGGGCCAAGGGGTGGTGTTGCAAAGAAGCCGACATACAAGCCACAGAAACCTGTTTATCGATTCTTAGGGAAGTGCTACAACTGTGGTAGCGAAGGGCATCAAGCTAGTGACTACCACAAGCAAAAGAAGACATACAAAACCAAACCTCGTCCTCACATGGCAGATATATAAGAGCACTCCCATGATGAGGACTACATGAATTTGTCTACCGTTGTGTCTGAGATGAATATGGTGGGATCAAATCCAAGAGAATGGTGGATTGATACTAGGGCTATACGCCACATCTGCTCTGAAAAGAAGCTGTTTACAGCTTTCAAGTCGGTTACAAACGGCGAGAAGTTGTTTATGGGAAACTCTACTACCTCAATTGTTGAAGGGAAAGGAAATGTGGTTCTGAAGTTGACCTTAGGGAAGGAGCTGACCTTGAACGAAATCTTGTATCTTCCAGACATTCGTAAGAATCTTGTCTTAGGGTCTCTTCTCAGCAAACATGGTTTTCGCATGATCTTTGAGTCCGACAAGGTTGCCCTGACCAAGAGCGAAGTGTATGTAGGTAAGGGATATATGTTGGGGGGTATGTTCAAACTCAATATAATGACTCTTATCCCAACGATGAATAAAGATGCATCTACTTCTGCTTACATGCTTGAGTCTTCTAATTTGTGGCATGGTAGACTAGGAAATGTGAACTTTGAATCTTCACATAGATTAATCAAGTTAGATCACATACCATCTTTTAAGATTAATCCAAAACACAAGTGTGAAACTTGTGTTGAAGCGAAGTTGACAAGATCTTCATTTCATTCTATTGAAAGAAGTTTAGAGCCGTTGGATTTAGTACACAGTGATGTGTGTGACTTAAAGGTTATATAATCACGTGGTGGCAATAAATACTTCATCACTTTTGTTGATAATTGCACCAAGTATTGTTATGTGTATTTGCTCAAAAGCAAAGATGAGGCTATTGACAAGTTTGTTCTTTATAAGAATGAAGTTGAGAATCAATTAGGCCGCAAGATTAAGGCTTTAAGAAGTGATCATGGTGGAAAGTATGAATCACCGTTTATTGAGATTTGTGCTCAATCCGGGATTATCCACCAAACCACGGCGCCTTGTTCTCCTCAACCAAATGGGATTGTTGAACGGAAGAATAGGACGCTAAAGGAGATGATGAATGTAATGTTGATAAGTTATGGATTGCCACAGAACTTGTAGGAGGAAGCAATTCTCTCGGTGAATTACATTCTAAATAGAATCCCTCAAAAGAAAATAGACAAGACTTTATATGAATTATGGAAAAGCCGCAAGCCTTCTTATAATTTCCTACGAATGTAGGGATGTCTTGCAAAAGTGGCAGTACCTACACCTAAACGGCTTAGGATAGGTCTGAAAACAGTGGATTGTATATTCATTGGTTATACACAAAATAGTAATGCATATAGGTTTCTTGTGCACAAGTCTGATATTTTAGATATCCACAAGAATACCATAATAAAGTCAAGAAATTCATCTTTTTTTGAAGACATATTTCATTGCCGAACCCGAGGAGATAATCTAAGTTATGAGAAGGAACTTGAAGATGATCAAGATAAGGAAGTAGATAAGCCAAGAAGGAGTAAGAGGGATAGGACTGCCAAGTCTTTTGGCTCGGACTTCTTGACTTATATGTTAGAGGAAGAACCTCAAACTTTCCATGAAGCCATGACTTCACCTGAAAGTTTTTTATGGAAAGAAATTATTAAAAGTGAAATTGACTCCATCTTACAAAACCATACTTGGGAGTTGGTTGATCTACCCCCAGACAGTAAAGCCTTGGGGAGTAAGTGGATATTTAGAAGAAATATGAAAGCTAATGAGTCAATTGATAAGTATAAAGCTAGGCTAGTTATCAAAGGATACAGGCAAAGAGAAGGTCTGGATTACTTTGATACATATTCACCTGTGACAAGGATTACATCTATTTGCATAGTGATTGTAATAGCCATTTTATGTGGTCTAGAGATACATCAGATGGATGTAAAGACAACTTTCTTAAATGGAGATTTAGATGAAGAAATCTACATGGAACAACCCAAGGGGTTTTCAACTCCTGGAAAAAATAAAAAAGTCTGTAAGTTTGTCAAGTCATTATATGGTTTGAAACAAGCGCCTAAGCAATGGCATGAGAAGTTTGACAACGCTATGTTGTCAAATGGGTTTAGAATCAATGACTGTGATAAGTGCGTATATGTTAAAGACATTGACAGAGGTTATGTCATTTTGTATCTATACATAGATAACATACTCATTGTTGGTAGTAATAATGAAATGATTCGAACTACCAAGAGATTGTTAAACTCTAAGTTTGACATGAAATATATGGGTCTTGTAGATATCATTCTGGGTATTAAGCTTATCGGAACATCTAGTGGTATTGTGTTTTCTCAGTCTCACTATGTTGAGAAGATACTTGAGAAATTTAGTAAATCAGATACAAGTGTGTCTAAGACACCAGTAGACGTGAGTCTACATTTGACCAAGAGTAATGATGAGAGTGTCTCTCAGTTAGAATATTCTCGGATCATTGGAAGTTTGATGTATCTGATGAGTTGTACAAAGCCGGATATAGCCTACTCTGTTAGTAGGCTTAGTAGATACACCAGTAATCCGAATGCCACTCATTGGAGAGGTATTATGCGGGTGTTAGGTTATCTACGTTGCACCCGGGATTATAGGCTTCATTATACTAGATACCCAGCGGTACTAGAAGAGTATAGTGATGCTAATTAGATATCTGATATAAAAGACTCCAAATCCACTAGTGGTTATGTGTTTACCCTTGGAAGGGCAGCCGTATCTTGGAAGTCTTCCAAGCAAACGTGTATATTGAGATCAACGATGGAATCTAAGTTTATTGCTTTGGATAAAACAACTGAAAAAGCTAAATGACTTCGCCAATTCATTAAAAATACTCCATGTTGGCCGAAACCTGTGCCTGCTATCTATATTCATTGTGATAGCCAATCGGCGATTGGACGGGCACAGATTCATATGTATAATGGAAAGTCTAGACATATCCATCGTAAACATAATTCCATACGACAACTACTCTCTAATGGAGTTATCTCTCTAGACTATGTAAAGTTTAATACAACATTACGGATCCCTTAACCAAAGGATTAACTCAAAAGTTAGTAGAAATGCCGTAAAGAGAAATGGAGTTAAGGCCTTTAGTAGTGTTACTAGAGCGGAAAACCCAACTTAGTTAACTGGAGATCCCAAGATCTAGGTTCAAAAGGACAACCTAATTTCGTGTAACAAATGAGTCACTGAAGATGTAAATCCTCTTGTCCATTCCTTTGCACAGTGATACCTTGTGGGAGTAGAAGGTTAAGCTAATGCTTTTAATGACTTAAGTGATATGAATAGTCAACTGTGGTATAATGAGATACCTTATATAGGTCACCTATGTGAGTGCAAAGTTGGGTCGCTTCTTTAAGAATTGGTAAGGCCAAATTCTTTCAAGCCACTCACTGAACCAAGCTAGTGTTCTAGGGCCATATCGGACACACCAGTGAGAACAAGAACAATGGTTAGACTAACTCCTATGTGAGGTCTATTGTCTTGGTTTACACAAACGGCAGAACAGTTCAAGACATCACGTTCACTGGTCAGCCAGTAAATCCGATAGGCTTTCACTACGAAAGGTTCAAGGCCTACAACTACCTTTTCTGATGCAGGGTTAGTTTGCGTGCTCTCTCTCCAAGTCTTTGTTATAAACGTTGTCCGTTTTCTTTATTCGGTTAATTTTTATTCATGTAGAGAATTGTTGGAAAAATAGTTTTTTGGTGACTTTAATGTGAAATTAAAGTAGGTCCCAACCATTGGTTGACGTGGGATTAAATGGGTTTAGATTCTTTGAAACAAGGCCTTTATGCCACAAAAAGAATGACAAAAAATCATTGAGAATTGAATAAGAAATTGCCTCATAAAGATGGCCTCATAAATGAGGAATTGAGAATTGTGTATAGCTACCAATCCCACATTGATTGTGGAGGAAAACTTTGATGGGTATTTAAACTTCAAGATTATGAGAAAGGTATGAGTCCTTTGGGTCATCCAAATTTTCCGAAGGAATGGAGACATGGATGCTGCAAGGATAGGCTTGGGCCAAGACTATGGTCCAAGTTGGTTGTGGCAAAATTGCCACAAGGGCACGTGCGCGCACCTCCTGTCCCTCGGGACCCAGCCGAGTCCTAGTTTGAGTCCGTAGTCCGTGATCCGTGGGTCATGGATCGTGGATCATGGGCTTGGGCTTGGACTTGAGGCTTGTTGGAATGGGTTAGGTTTAGGCTGGGATGGATTGGTGGTCCACCAACGTAATCTTTTTGGGTCAAGTCTGCTGCAGAAATACACGCTTGTGTATACATAAAATATATATATCAAATATTTTCTCCCATCAATTTTGGTTTATTACTCTAGTAGTTTTACAGGAGTAATGACTATTAGTGGTCAGCCTTCATGGGCATTAGATGCTAGCCTTCATGGCTGGAGGCTCCTCTTCTCTCCCCCATGGTGTATAAAAGGAGACCCATTTCCCTTGGTTTTGATACAACTTTTCCTTCCAGAATTATACAATCAGTTTGCTTGTGTCTATAATTTTCTTCCTGTGTGAGAGTGTCACGCCCCAAAATTTGGACAATTAAATATTAAATTAGGACTAAACCCCCAACAATATTCCATCATCCAAATCCTAGGGATGAAACAAAATCTAAACGTTCTCGTCCCATAAGATTTAAGTAAATTTCAATGCTCCAAAAAAAAAATAAAAAAAATACAAGGGATAAAATAATAATAATAATAATAAACGCCAACCAAACTATTCATTATAAATTCATAACTATCCAATACCTCCAATATTAAAGTAACAACAACTAGTTAAAACAATTTAAATAATGTAAAGTTGAAAAATAACCCACAATATCAAATTGTCAAAATGCTAAGGTCATAAAAATAATAATAAATACAATAAACTAATGTCAACTCTAAGTTCAAGAAAAAAAAAGAAGTCCAAGCGACATGTCCAACAACTATAGTTAATTCTCGTCACCACCGTAGTCCTAACTAATCCTGCAAAGGAAGCTTAGTTGCGCTCAAACAGAATGCACCCGAGTTACCAAGAGACAAAACAGGTCAGTATACATGTATATTGGTATGAGTATAAGATTTAACACCTACGTGTTCACCAAACACAAACAAAAATACATTTAATTCTTGTTACGGGACAAGACAAGTAGTTCTATCCGCACCGAGACAAAGGGGTAGTTTCCTGAGATATGGTGGCATTTAGTTTCTTATATGTACACAACTAAATATAAATTGAGTATAAAATAAACAAAATAAACAGAAAATTATGGTGGGTGAGCCCTGCATAAAAATTTAGTAAGACCCACTATTTTGCAAAAAAATAAAGTTAGTATAATTCAATCATAAATAACTTACTGAAGAAGTATAAAAATGCACTGTTTCATGCTTAAACAATTTGAATTGATCAAAACTTAAAGAACAAAAGTTGTACATAATTAAATTTTATAAAAGACCACGTGAACAAATTTAGTAGAAACTAAATAGGTTGAGAGAAAAATTTGATAGAAGAACCTAGACGGAATTCAACCGAAAAATCTGAAACTGAAAACGAAAAGAAACTGCCCTAAGATAATTTTTTCCAGAAAATTTCAAAACACAAAAAGTGTGCAGAATAATGTTGTACTTCAATTTATGAGAAATAAAAATGAGCTCGTTTCGTAGGTTAAAACAGCATCTAAAATCTGCATTGCTAAAATGAACAAAAACTGTTGTAACCAAGATCATCCGATTACAAGTTCTAATTGATCTTTTTAGCAAAAAATTAAAACACAAAAGTTGTCTAGAATTACGTATACATGCCTTTGTCCAAATTTCGTAATTTATTGAGGTCACTTACTATTTTTTAAGATGTACAAATCAATACAATTCAAACTATACCAATAAGTTCATATTTAAATCTTTGTACCTTAACTCCACCACTTCGGCCCTTGTCTTCCGGTCTATACATATATCCCATGTGCTTCCCATATATCTAACACCGCTCTGAAGCCAAACTTGCATGGGAATATTGTCTCGAGTTTGACCCACACTCCTCGGATGGTTAGCATATATGTACGCGCATAAAACAAAGCACTCGTCTACTCCTAAGAACGAGGCAACAATATATATATATACAAAATATCTCACTCATAGGGATGGCAATTCAAAACCGGCCCGACGGGGATCCCCGGTCCCGACCCCGATTTAAGTGGGTTTTTCCCGAAAAATGCCCCCGCGGGGACGGGGATGGTATTTAAAACTTAATCCCCGAACAGTTTCGGGCCGGGGACGGTGATCAGTGTTCAAGCCCCGGCCCGTCCCCGTCCCCGCCCCGAATTTTCCCCGAAGCAAAATTACCGTTTTACCCCTCCATATATATATACAAATCAGCCATTTCCTTCACTTACACACACAACCTCACACTCTGATTCGGTCTCACTCATCTCCTCTCATCTCTCTCTCTCTCCCTCTCTCTAAAACCTTCCGCAGATCTCCATCTCCCACCGCCGACCTCCCTCCTCCCACCGCCGATCTCCACCCTCCCTACGACTCTCTCTCTTCTCCCTTACAAACCCACTTCTCTCTCTCTCTCTCTTTCTTCCCTCTGCCGACACCGTTGCCTCTTCCGACGCCCCTACCTCCTTCCTCTTCGTCTGTGGCCGATTGCTTTCGCTTGTGGCCGTCGTCCCTCAGATCTGCTCGATCAAGTTGACGCCGTTGCTCTGCCGTGGCCGTCGTCCCTCAGATCTGCTCGATCGAGCTCATATGCCTCTCATCTCCCTCTCAGATCTGTCTTACTATCAATATTATTTTTTTTTAATTTTTTTTTTGTGTAGTTGATCTTTTGTTAATGATCTGTTGATGTTGAGATGTTGATATTATATTATATTATATCTGTTGATGAAAAATATATCTGTTGTGTGTGTGTGTGTAACACAGTGTGTTGAACAGATCTGTAATGTATACATACAGATTATTATTATTATTATTTTTTTTGTTCGTGTTTGTAATGTGTGTTAAAAAAAATTTTGTTTGTTGATCTGTTGTTGAAAAAATCTCTCTGTTTGTTGATGAACATGTTGATCAAGGTTTTTAATTTTTTGGTCGGGGAATTTCGGGGTCGGGGAAACCCGATCCCCGTTAGGGGACGAGGACGGGGGTGGTTATGGGTTCCCCGTCGGGGATCGGGGTCGGGGACGGGGGTATTTCCACCATCGGGGATCGGGGACGGGGAGTGTGATCCCCGGCCCCGCCCCGCCCCGTTGCCATTTCTACTCACTCATAAGAACAAACATAACAATGTCAAGCCTAAGGTATTTAAATAAATCTCATCATCCTCACTCTTTTTTTATACACTCTTTCCCACCAACACTCAAATAAAACAATAATCCATAGAGTCATGGTGGAGTGTAAGAAATTTATCTATGGGTTCCTAATTTATTTTAATTTCATATATCCATGAGTGTGATTACATCCACAAAATAAATATATGTAAAAACCCTAAAGATTGCATACATAACCAACCAGAATAATTAAAATCAATCTATGATTTACATGCAAATACAAAAGCAAACCAACATCAAATAAATAAATAAGAACAACGAATTAAATATAAATCAAGGGAAGTGGGCTTTGTAATCACAATTATTTTTCAATGATCAAAGAAATATCCGGAGAATTAATAAAACCCTAACCCTTTCTTCTTCTTTTTTCTTTTTCTTTTTCGTTTTTTTTCTTCTCTCTTTTTTTTTTCTCTCCCCACTATTTCTCTCTTTTTCGACTCTCTTTCTTTGATTAATCTCTCTTTCTCTCTCACGGCTGCCGCACCCACAATGCCCCCTTTGATTCTGTTTTGTTTTATCATTTTTTTTTTCAACCCACTCTAATGCTTATAACCTAATCGACAATCGATTATATTTTATTTTATTAAATAACTACAACACATAAATATGCTTTATAAAATCAATACATCTAATACCTTTTATATATTATATATATATATATATATATAAATATTCAGATTAATTATATATAATTAACTAACACATTAAATTAATTAAATATCACATTAAATTCTCATGTATCCACACAACTAATAAAGCCAAAAATAAAATAAAGTAATAATAATAATAAATAATGACTTAAGAAAAATTAGAGTCGCTACAATATATACACCTCAAAAAATCTCGTCCCGAGATTCGATAAGAGAGAGTACTATACAAAAAGCTCCAGGTGCATACGCCAAACTTTCTCTTCCAATTCCCAAGTGATATCATTCTCATCCTCGCTCCATTGTACTTTCACCAAGTTCACTTTCTTGTGCCACAACTGCTTTACATCCCGGTCTACAATAGTAACCGGTCCCACCGCATACATTAGATCGTCACTATTCTCCAACACCTCTGATGATACTACTTGGGAAGAGTCTTGCACACACTTTCGCAATAAAGATACATAGAACACATTATGAGGGTGTTTGGCAAAGGCTTTTTTTTAACTTTTTAGGCTAAAATTCACAAAATGACAAAATAGGCTAAAATAGCCAATCAGACAAGATGTCACATCAAATCCATAATTATTTCACTTTTTTTCTCACAAACATCACATTCAACTATAAAAAAAAATCCAACTATCTTCCAAAACACAAAAATTTTAGCCTACTAAATAGCCAAAAACTAAAATAGCCTACTAAAATGATAACTTCCTAAACACCCACTATGAATCATAGCTAAAGTAGGTGGTAAGGCTAATTTGTAAGCCACATTACCAATCCTCCCAATGATCCTGTATGGTCTCATAAATCTAGGTGCCAACTTTTCCTTCTTTTCGAACAACATAATACCCTTCATCGGCGAGACCTTCAAAAACACAAAATCTCCAACATTCAACTCAACCCCTTTACGTTTTCTACCAGCGTAACTCTTCTGACGACTCTGTGTAGTCTTAATACGTTCCCGAATAATGTTCACCTTCTCCGTGGTCTCTGTCACCAACTCTGGCCCTAGCAATGGCGTATCTTCTACCTCCATCCAACAAGTCGATGATCGACATGGCCTCCCATACAGAGCCTCAAAAAGTGCCATCCCGATACTTGAGTTGTAGCTATTATTATAAGCAAACTCCACCAATGGCAAGTGTTCTTCCCAACTACCACCAAGATCAAGGACACAAGCTCTCAACATATTTTTCAAGATCTAATTTACCTGCTCAATTTGCCCATCCGTCTGTGGATGATATGTCGTGCTCAAGTCCAACCTAGCACCCAAAGCATGCTGAAAACTCTCCCAAAACTCTGCCACAAACAACGGATCACGATCTGAAACTATAGAAACTGGTGCGCCATGAAGTCACACCACCTCCCGAATATACAGCCTAGCCAGTTTATCCGTAGTTTGGTGAGCACTGATAGAAATAAAATGAGCAGATTTGATGAGTCAATCCACTATCACCCAAATAGATTCATTGCCTTGCTTAGATCGCCACAATCTATCCACGAAGTCTATAGAGATGTACTCCCATTTCCAAATAAGGATCTCGAGAGGCTGTAAAAGTCCAAACGGTCGTTGGTGTTCTGCCTTAACTTGTTGACACACATAACATTGAGAAACATACCCTCCTACGTCCTTCTTCATACCTTCCCACCAAAACGTTCTCTTCAGGTCATGATATATCTTAGTCCCACTAGGGTGAACTATATATCGGGACTTATGTGCATTATCCATAATCTCCTTCCTTAATTTAACAATGTTAGGTACACATAATCTGCCCCTGAATCGCAATCCCCTATTCGAGTCCACAGACTAATTAGTAGGACAATCATCAATCAAATCCATCAAAGGTCATCAAGCTTGCTGACGAGGAACCCATCTAAATTATGCATCTGACGAACTTTACCCAATAACGTCGGCTACACGGTCAAACTACCAATGTATGCCTTCTCGACACTCTCTATTGGTTAAACATCGTGCATCAAAATGAACTTCAAGGACTTCTATTCCTGAATCACCAAAGAAGCTATAATCCCATGTTGTCGACTAAATACATCTGCGGCCACATTTCCTTTCCCCGGTTGGTAAAGGATTTCGAAATCATAACTGCTGATGAATTTAACCCACTTTTGTTGCCTCATGTTCAACTCTTTTTGAGAAAAAAGATATTTGAGACTCTTGTGATCTGTGTATAACTCAAAGTGCTCCCCAAACAAGTAGTGTCGCTACACTTTCAACGGAAAAACAACTGCTGCTAGCTATAAGTCATGAATTGGGTATCGTCTCTCATGAGGTTTTAACTGTCGAGAAACATAAGATACAACCTTCTAATACTATATCAACACACATCCCAACTCAGTTCCACTTGCATTCGTAAACACTACTAACTTTTCCCCTTGTACTGGTATAGTTAACACTGGAGTTGTAGTCAAATACTGCTTTAACTCCTAGAAAGCTTTCTTACAATCATTTGACCATAAGAACTTCAGATTCTTGCGGGTCAACTTGGTCATGGGTGCTGCAATAGTGGAAAACTTCTCTATAAATCTCCTGTAATAACCGGCTAGTCCTAAAAAACTCCTTACTTTGAAGAGTTTGCGGGCTGTTTCCATTCTTTGACCGCAATAACTTTCTTAGGATCTATCGTTATCCCCTGATTGGACACAACATGTCCCAAAAACTGAACTTATTTCTCTTAAAAGTGGCAATGACTGAACTTAGCATATAACTGCTGCTCCCTCAAAGTCTGCAACACAACTTTCAAGTGTTCTCTGTGTTCTTCCTCATTCTTAGAATACACTAGGATATCATCTATGAAGATAATCACAAACTTATCTAGATACGGTTGAAAAATTCTGTTCATTAAGTCCATAAATAGGTAGGAGCATTTGTCAAACTAAAATGCATTACAGGAAATTCGTACAATCCATACCGAGTCCGAAAAGTAGTAAGGGTATACTTTCCTCTAACACACCTCTGGTGAAAGGGTTTGGAAATACTCTTCAAATCCTGGTAGACGCCAATGATCCTTAGCTACTCACCTGCAAAGGTACAAATACTCCGGTCGGGGGTGCCGGAATTAGCACTCCGACGGACAAGTCAGTTCTTCTCCTCAAGAAAGCTTCTTTACTAAGTTTTTAGAAGTGATTCTTACATACCTTTACAAATCTGGAGCTCTTGTATTTATATCCATTTCTCGGGCCTCGGGGCCAGAGTCTACTTTTTATTTATTATTCTTTCATTTGTCCTGACATGCCCTCTCAGGTCTATTCGGCCTCAAGAACCCGTTCGGCGTCCCAGTTGAGCAGAATGGAGCCGTTCGGTTCCTGGCTCCTCGGGTATACCAGATTTCGTTCCTCTATTTATTCGGCTCCCACAATTGCCCCCCAAGTGTTCCGCCAATGACAATTGGGTGAAATGCTTGGTTCCGATTTTCAAATATTCTGAACCGAAGATTAAGGGTTAGTCTTATCATACGGACATTTAATTACCCCCCCTTTAATCGTCGTCTCAACTTCCCGACCCTTTGTACACACCTATTTATTATGATTTAAAATCCGATGTCTTTTCGAATCCATGCTCTATGACGCTGGTTGCTGGGTTGCTTTTCGAATCGTCCTTGCAATTCTTCCGTCTGTGATACTCTCTTCATTTTTGTAAGTCTTCCTCTCCCCTGCTCTGGAACTTTTCCTAGTTTGTTTATTCCGTCGCATGTTCTTATAGACAGTAGGTTATGGCGAAACATTTGAAAGACCTCCTTTCATCAGATCGAATCGTTGGCTTTAGACGCCATTTCTCTATTCCTGACGATGTCCACCTGTCGTTTGTGGCGGACGGCACTCTTGACATGGAGAGGGAGGACAAAAACACGATTGTCTTTCCCCTTTTGTCAATCGCCGAGGGTGGAGTCCGCTTTCCCCTTCACCCGTTTTTGAGGGCTGTTCTTCGCTATTGGGAGTTGATCCCTTCCCAACCCAATGTGAATTTCTTTAGAATTATAATGGGGGTCGTAGCGCTGAACCGTTGCCTTGGAATTAACCTTGGCATCCCTGCCATTCGGCACTGTTATGCTTTGGCCAAGTCCTCCGGTCGGCACGGGCGTTACTTCCTCAGAGCTAAGGATACAGATCATCAGTTAATCACTATGCTTTCCAGCTCTGGGAAACGAGTTGATGATGTCATGGTCGTTGTCCGCGGCAACTGGGAGTTCGGCGAAGGGGAGGATCGTAGCGATCCTATTCCTAGACGTAGGGGCGAACCAGGTCGCCGAATGCTTTCTTTCTTGTATTGTGTGCTCTCTTATATATATATATATAATTTTTGAGTCTTACGGCTCGTCTTGTGCAGGGAACGGTTTGAAAAAAGTCCAAGTTTCAACTGACGACGTCGTTCTTTCAGACATCAAGATTGCTCTTAGTTATTTCGGCCGTCGCGGTCTTGACAAGCAGGGAAGAGCGGCTCACGTTCTGCTTTGCTACGAGCCTACATATACAACCTTTTCGGCTGCGGAAAACATACCGATTCCGAAGGGGGAGGATTTTCTCGTCGCTCGTATTTTTTCCGACTTCAAAAACTTGAGACAAGTAGGTTTTGAAGGGTCCGATCCGGAGAATACTGAAGTATCCGATACTGCCAAATCAGGTCAGTCTGAGGCCGAATCTGAGGAGGTATTGGATTCTGCTGATCCTCCCTCTACTTCGGGGCGGGGGAACCTCTCTGTTGACGACGTTCCTGGACGTACAGACAATCATCCCATCTTGGGACCCACTAACATGGCTGGGTTAAGCCTAACGAAGCTTGCTAAGATGGCGAATGCGGAGAGGTTAGCTGCACGGCGAAGAGCGGAGGGCCTTTCGACTGAACCGCCCAACAGTGAATCTCAACATTCCCTCCCAGTTACCGAATCAAAATCCTTGGGAATTGTTGACAAGACGGCGGCAAATAAGAATGCCGAATCCGCGTTGGTTGGGAAGGCCGTTCAGGATGTTGAGGGAGAGACGGAGAAACGCGCTAGGGATCATGAGGTCGGTTTAGAAGACCACGGCGGCAAACGTCCTCGAATGGGGGGGTCGAGTGAGGTTGTGCCCTTTATGATTCGACCAATGGTAAGAAATATGCCGGTTCTTTCGGATGCCTCGGCGCTTAAAGACCCAGAGGTCGCGTTTGGCATGGCAACGTCTCTGTCGTTGCCGCGTGATATGGAGGCTTTCCAGTTGGAGCCGGATTTGAATGCGACAATGTTAGCCTCGCAGTCGACCCTTTTGGTGCATGTTCTAACTTTTCCATCACTTCATCCAAACATTGTTCGCGTTACGTTTTTTGAATTTCTTTTGCAGACCGTTGGTAGGATAGCCGATGTGGGCCGCCGTCATCTCGACGCCGTCAAGGAGATTGGTCATTTACGAAAACAAGTTGAGGGCCAGAGGAAAAGGGCCGATGATGAATTTTTAAGAGCGAACCAAGAAGCTTCTCGGGCAGAGGACGAGGTATAAAAAGCTCGTCATGTGGATAAATTGAGAGTAGAGGCCGAGAAGAAGGCCGACGATATGGAAGCTGCACTTGGCGTGTCTCAAAAGGCAGTTGCCAGCCTGGAGGCTGAGTTGGCTGAAATGAGGGCGACGAAGGAGATTGCCGATTCAAAAAGTTTCGAAGCCGGGAAAGAGGCTGGACTCGCCGAGTATGTGGATCAGGTCTCTCGGTTTGAGAATCGGGGCTTCAAACATGGTTGGCACAAGGCCCTTGCTGCAGCTGGAGTTTCGCTGAATATGCCAATACCGTATGAGCAAGTGGGCATCGATCCGTTGGAGACTGATTCTGAGGGTTGATCTTTACGATACACAATTTGTTATGATTCCGAGAACTTTTTCCGTTTGTTTTTGTTATTTTGTATTTGTTTATTGGGCATTGTTCATGCGGGTTGATATGATAAAAGTTATGAATGGACTTTGATACTTTTTTTGTAGTTGTAAAATGTTATAAATTCTGCTCAATGTGCTGATGTTTCCGTGACTTTATGGTGATTTTTCGTAATAGATCTATAATCTGCCCTTGCCTTGGCCGGGGCGCGAGCGTGAGGAGCCAAACGGTTCATACTCGTGGGCTGGCCGAGGCATTCTTTGAAAGGGTGGCCGAGTAAAAACTGGCCGAATAGATTAGTAAATCTGCCCTTGCCTTGGCCGGGGCGCGAGCGTGAAGAGCCAAACGGTTCATACTCGTGGGCTGGCCGAGGCATTCTTTGAAAGGGTGGCCGAGTAAAAACTGGCCGAATAGATTATATAATCTGCCCTTGCCTTGGCCGGGGCGCGAGCGTGAAGAGCCAAACGGTTCATACTCGTGGGGTGGCCGAGGCATTCCTTGAAAGGGTGGCCGAGTAAAAACTGGCCGAATATATTAAATAATCTGCCCTTGCCTTGGCCGGGGCGCGAGCGTGAAGAGCCAAACGGTTCATACTCGTGGGCTGGCCGAGGCATTCCTTGAAAGTGTGGCCGAGTAAAAACTGGCCGAATATATTAAATAATCTGCCCTTGCCTTGGCCGGGGCGCGAGCGTGAAGAGCCAAACGATTCATACTCGTAGGCTGGCCGAGGCACTTTGAAAGGGTGGCCGAGTAAAAAGGGGCGGTCAACGGGGAGGTTCCCCATGCCCTCGATCGGGAATTGAGATGGATGCGACGCCGCGACCAATGAATTTTATTGGAATATTTAGGCTTTGATATTTAGACTTTGATTAGAATATTTTGTACTGCATGGTGTAAACGTTCAGAAATGCATCAGCCGGCCCCAAGGTGTCATGCCCCAAAGGGAGCTTCGAATCCGGAGACTTATTCGGCCCTAAGGTGTGATGCCCCAAAGGGCGCTCCGAATCCGGAGACTTATTCGGCCCTAAGGTGTCGTGCACCAAAGGGGGCTCCGAATCCGGAGACTTATTTGGCCCTAAGGTGTGATGCCCCAAAGGGCGCTCCGAATCCGGAGACTTATTCGGCCCTAAGGTGTCGTGCACCAAAGGGGGCTCCGAATCCGGAGACTTATTCGGCCCTAAGGTGTGATGCCCCAAAGGGCACTCCGAATCCGGAGACTTATTCGGCCCTAAGGTGTAATTACATCCACAAAATAAATATATATATATATATATATAAACCCTAAACATTGCATACACAACTAACCAGAATAATTAATATCAATCTATCATTTACATGCAAATACAAAATCAAACCAATATCAAATAAATAAATAAAAACAACGAATTAAATATAAATCAAGGAAAGTAGATTTTGTACTCACAATTATTTTTTGATGATCAAAAAAATATTTAAAAAATTAATAAAACCCTCAAAATAAAACCCTAACCTTTTCTCTTTTTTTTTTCTTTTTTTTTTTTTTTCTCCACTCTTTTTTTCTCTCCCAACTGTTTCTCTCTTTTTCGGCTCTCTTTCTTTGGTCAATCTCTCTCTCTCACTGCTGCACCCACAAAGCCCCCTTTGATTTTGTTTCGTTTTATCCTTCTTCTTTTTTTCAACCCTCTCTAATGCTTATAACTTAATTGACAGTATATTATATTTTATTTTATTAAATAACTATAACATATATAAATATATTTTATAAAATTACCACATGTAATACCTTTATATATATATATATAGATATTCGGATTAATTATATATAATTAACAAACACATTAAATTAATTAAATACCACATTAAATTTTCATATATCCACACAATTAATAAAACTAAAAATAAAATAAAGTAGTAATAATAATAATAATAATAAATAATGACTCAAGAAAAATTAGGATCACTGCAGAGAGAGTACTGTCATTGTCGGTTCACCAAAGCTAACAGAAGGTACTTCTGAGTTAGCCGGTCTAAACCATCTTATCCTGGAAGACAGAAGTCAACGTTCCTCCAGCCTTTCTTGTTTCTAATATTTCAATTAAATATGTGTTTCTGTTAATCATGTTAATGTCATGCTCTATAATGTAATTTATCAAATAAAAATTTATTTAATGTTCTTTTATTTAATTTAATAAATCATGAATCTATTTATCTGGTTTAATTGTTCAATTTGGATAACAAAACCGTATTCACAGAACCTGATTGTGAATCAAAGAACGCCATTGCTTGGAAACAAGAGTGAATTTGATGAGAGTTTTGGGGTAACCTTGAGAGTATTTCGATAACGATTTCTTCGGGAAGGTTTCCTCGCCACTTTTTCTTCCCTAAAATTGTTGGCAGAGCTAGGGTTTGCATCTTCCCTTTTACAAACCGTTCACGGCCTAGTTTTTTTTTGTAGCTCTCATGCATGATCAAATATATACTATAATATATACTGGTTGGTGTGTTGTATTATTAAATTTGTAAAATATAAAGTTTGATTTTGATAAATTTTTAAAATATAAAATTTGATTTTAATTTAAAACTATATATATTTCCTTTCATATTGGGGCTCTTAGGTTCGAATTCTATCCAACTTATTTTATAAGGTAATTATCAATAGGTTATAATAGTTAGACTTAATGTCCATCAAATTCTATTGAAAATCAGTCCTAGTAAAATCATCGCTAAAAATAATTTTTTGTAACGATTTTTTACATACATCACTAAAAATTGACAATTAGTAACTTTTTTTTTTATCATGATTTTTATAAATTATAGCTATAACTTATAACCCGTGATTTTTTTGTGATGAATTTTCAAATTGTTGCTGAAAGTTAAAATTAGTGGCATTTTTTTGTGATAATTTTTTAAAATTGTCGCTAAAAATGAATAATTAGTGACTTTTTTAATAATGTTTGATGAAAAAGCTATTACTTATCATAAGACATATTGGACAATATATTCACCTATTAGAACTTACACATAAGTCTCTCTATTTTATATTGTATTTCTTCTTTTCTTTTTTTTAGATAGTGTTATATTGTGTATCTTATTCAATATTTGAATTATCTCAGAATTAGGAAGAGTGATTAATAAAAAGGGATTTTTTTGTTTTTTAAGATCCTTGATATTAAGATTTTATAAGATAGAGTGCATATAATATTTCCATAATAATTAAGGTCCCTCAACATTTTCACAAAAAAAATTCGATTCAGAGAAATGTCGTTCACTCAGAGAAATTTCACCCGATTTAGAAAAATTTTGGTTCCAACACAAAAAAAATTCAATTTTAACAAATAAATTTTGAAAATTTTCTGGTATGATCATGGAGAAATTTCATCGAGGGATCTTAGCTAATCAAAAAAAACTCTTGGATCTCTCCTATTACACAAAGTTAGAGAGGATGTTTCACTAATTTTTCCTTAATAGAATCTTAACAATTTTATAATTTAAGGAATTAATTTTATTTAATCTCTTAATTTTTTATTTTTTATTTCACCCCCTTCTTTTAGGACTCAATTGTCCCCATATGAGAATATCGTATCTGGCATCTGGACAAACTATTAATCTCAATCACAATTCTCTTAATCAAACACGAATTATGTTTTTATATTAAATTATTAATCCAATCTACAAGACATGTCCCTAAATAAATAAGGAAAATGGCATTTCAATGGTAAAATTTACCTTTTTCGTGGTGCTGCAATTCTACCGTGTATATTGTGAAAATTTATTCATGTGTTTGATGTAACTCTTCTTTTATGTCAAAGTTACACAAAATTTTTTTTTTTTTTCATATTACAATTATTTTGTGACTGTCACATCCACCTAATATGAGTTGCTTTGTTATCCTAGTGCACCATCAACCTGCGGCTACAAAAATAGATAGACTATTAAGACTTATCATTTTAAAATAAAATATTTATTAAAATAATATTTAATTATTAAAATATCAGTACTACAATTTATGTGAGGAGAGTGATATATTTTTTGGGTAAATTATAAATACAACTTTAAAATTTATTTAAAATACAAATTACCGAATGTGATTCTAAAAATTACGAATATCTCTTGTCAACTTTTTTTTATTTAACAGAATTAATAGAAAAAGATAAAATCCTTAACTACTCTTTTATGTAACAATAAATTTATCAAAATTATTAATTTAAAATATTTTTTACATTATTAAAAACTGTTAATTAACTTAATGATTAATTAATTAAAGTGATTATTTGTTATGAGATTAAAATTTTGAAGAAGCAAGATATAATTTTCAAAATTATATAAGACAATTCGTATTTTAAAAAACCTCAAAAGAGGTATATTTGTAATTTACACTATATTTTTTAAGGGGGATATAACAAGCAGCGCAATGCTCTTGTTGCCAAATAACTCTATTATTATTTTTGTAATCGTGAAAAAACAAAAATGACAAAACAAAACATATGAGTTACAACCTTCAAAAACCAACTGTTTACAGCCAAGTCACTCAGTTTAGCAATACATTATAAGCTTATTTGTGCAACTATTTATTTAATAATGTTACAATAATTATATTTCTTGTCATGCTTAGTCCATCATATGAATTCTCATCAGCAGATTACCACTAATGTCTGTTTTCGACAAAATGTTGTGGAATTACATGATAAATCAAATATAATATAAAAGGAAAAATTATTGATAAATCCCATTTCGAAGTGTTTTAACTCAAGAAGTCTATGAAGGAATTTTTTAACCCATTTAGTTCCATGTATGTATAGTTTTATTCCATAAAGTCTTTTTTCTTGATTTACACTATTTTCTTAGACACTTACACCCTTATATTTAATTTTGATACCTTTATAAATATTTTTTGATTTGTTAGCAATTCTATGATGTGAACATTCATATTTTAAAATTCACATTAGTAGGAATGTAAAATTGGTCCGTGAGCGAGCCGAAACCCGTCTACGAGCCGGGGCGGGTCCGACCCGTTAACAATGTGAATATTCACATTGACATGTTAACATTCACATTAATAAGAGTGTAAAATTGGCCCGCGTCCCGTGGCGACGCGAAACCCGTCCGCGGCCCATGGGTGGCTCGGGGCGGGCCCGGTCCGGGCCGTTGACAATGTGAATATTCACGTTGACATGTTAACATTCACATTGATAAAAGTATAAAATTGGTCCGCGACCCATGGGCGGCCAAAAGCCCGCTCACGGCCCGGGGCGGGTCTAGCCCGGCCCCTTGACAATGTGAATATTCACATTGACATATTAACATTCACATTGATAAAAGTATAAAATTGGCCAGTGTCCCGTGGGCGGCCAAATGCCCGCCCGTGGCCCGGGGCGGGTCCGGCCCGGCCCGTTGACAATGTGAATATTCACATTGACATGTTAACATTTACATTGATAGGAGTGTAAAATTAGCTCGCGCCCCGTGACTGTCCAAAACCCACCCACGGCCCGTGGGTGGCCCGGGCTGGGCCCGCCTATTGACAATGTGAATATTCACATTGACATGTTAACATTCACATTGATAAGAGTATAAAATTGGCCCGTGCCCTAGGGCTGCCCAAAACCCGTCCACGGCCCGTGGGCGGCCCGTGGTGAGCCCGGCCTGGCCTGTTGACAATGTGAATATTCACATTGACATGTTAACATTCACATTGATAAGAGTATAAAATTAGTCCGCTGACCCATTGACAATGTGAATATTCACATATTCACATCGACATGTTAACATTCACATTGATAAGAGTGTAAAATTGACCCGCAGCCCGTGGGTGGCCCGAAACCCGACCGCAGCCCGAGGCGGGCTTGGCCCGACCCATGACAATGTGAATATTCATATTGACATGTTAACATTAACATTGATAGGAGTGTAAAATTTGCCCGCTGCCCAAAGCTCGCCCGCAGCCCCGGGTAGGCTCGGCCCATTGACAATGTAAATATTCACATTGACATGTTAACATGCACATTGATAAGAATGTAGAATTGGCCCGCCCACGGTTGAAGCGGCTCGTTTGGGTCGGGCAGAGAGCATGTTCGAGACCCTAGGCTAGGGCCTAGGCCATCACTTTGAAGCCCAGCCCGGCCCATCGGCCTGCTTAAGGCCCATTCAAGGATCGGTCCGAGGCCCAGCCCACCTGAGGCACAATGTCATTTTTTGTGGAAAATAATAAAATTTTGGTAGAAAAAATTAAAAAGAATTAAAAAAAAATGGCCAGGCCCGCCCAAGCCCGGCCTAAGCTCGAGCCTAGGCCCAGGCCCAGGCCCAGGCGCACTGGCCCGATCCGAGGCTATCGTCTTCGGGCCGCGAGCCAATTTTACACTCCTATCAATGTGAATGTTAATATGTCAATGTGAATATTCACATTGTCACGGGCCGGGCCGGGCCTGCCCCGGGCTGCGGGCGGGGTTTGGGCTGCGGGCCAATTTTACACTCCTATCAATGTGAATGTTAATATGTCAATGTGAATATTCACATTGTCACGGGCCGGGCCGAGCTCGTCCCGGGCAGCCCACGGGCTTCGGACCGCCCATGGGATGCGAATTAATTTTACACTCTTATCAATGTGAATGTTAACATGTCAATGTGAATATTCACATTATCAACGGGTCGGGCCCGCCCCGGCAACGGGCGGGCTTCGAGCCGGCCACAAGCCGCGGGCCAATTTTACAGTCCTATCAATGTGAATGTTAATATATCAATGTGAATATTCACATTGTCACGGGCCGGACCAGGCTCGCCTCGGGTCGCCCATAGGCCGCGGGCTAATTTTACACTACTATCAATGTGAATGTTAACATGTCAATGTGAATATTCACATTGTACATGGGTCGGGCCCCTACACATTGACGATATGAACATTCACATTGACGGTGTGAATATTCACATTAGGGGTATTTTGGTAATTATGTCACCCATAGGATTTATTGAATTATAAGAAAATAATATGAATTAAATAGAATATAAGTAGATGAAAAGGGTATTTTGGTCTTCTTATCTCAAATAGGACCTAATGGAATAGTAAAAAAGAATATGGATTGGATGGAACATAAGTAATTAAAGATGGATTTATGGAAAAAAGCTCCCAATATAAAATTATGATCACTGTATCATTATTGATACAATAAGGGTGTGTTTGTTTGAAAGGACTAAATAAGGAGGAATTGTAATTTACAAGACTGTTAGTCCTAAAATACATTGTCCACGAACTATTTGATTAGACTGGATTTGTATCATATGTTTGTTTAGTTATGAGATTAAATGTCTGAATTTGACAATTCTATTGAATCCTATGTTTGTTTGGGATATTATGGAGAATGATAAATACTCAAAAGACTATTTTGCCTTTTTAAATTATTTACTAAATAATTAGAATATTAAATCTGAATTATAAATTTTTTTTACTAGAACTTTTCAAAAATTAAATAAATAGAATATTAATAAAAATTACGAAAATTTATTTTAATTTGTAGTTGAGATTTTTAAATTTTATTTTACTTTACCAAGTATAATTAATACCATATTATTAAAATAAGTAATTTAATAAAGTATAAATAATTCAATAAATAAATTTTATTAAGTATAAATAAATTTATTAAGTATAAATAATTTAATAAATAAATTTTATTTTTAAAAAGATATTAAATAGTAGAAGGTCAAAAATGTAATTTCATTGTCTAATCTCATGGGATGAGTTATCCCATGATTTGTATCCCACCCCTTCATGGGATACAATAGTCCATCATATTTGGAATTAATAGTCCTGTGAAAAAAATTTCAATCAAACAACGAACTAAACCAACTATTATTAGTCCTATCCCATGTAGCAATCCTTCCAAATCGGTCTACTAAGAAAGCTAGGAAAAAAAAGGTTCAGATGGAAGGCTTTTCTCGGTTTGCTCGGCTCTATGGTCACCAATCTGCAGCCATTGGTAGGCTTCCTTCCAAGTCAGTCATCTTCAGGCCGGCAGCAGTGGCTCTTGCACAGTCTGAGCTGTCCGAGGGTGAATCTAGCATGCATAGTCATCTTCTCAAGGAAGCGCAGGCCACTGTCCAACTAGGGAAAGAGCTGGGAATTAATTTTTGTGGGCAAGAAGAGGGTATGGTTGATAAGATTCTTGAGCTGGAACTGAAGGATAGGGAGAGAGTTTTAAAGGATGGAAATGGTTAGGTGGAATAGCAGTGTGCTCTAGGTGTGTGGAGTGGGTGTTTTGCATGGGTGTATCGTGGAAGCTTTTTCGATGGAAGCTTTTTCGGAAGTGGGTGGAGTGGAGTGGCTGTTTTGTATCAGGTGGGTGTTTTGCATCAGGTGGAAGCTTTTTCGGAAGTGGGTGTATGGAGTTGGATCGGAGTAGAAGTTTGTGTCATGGGTGTATCGTTTGGGTGATTGGTTCCTGGGTGTATTTCAGTGAATTGGGTGTTTTTCGTTGCAATGGGAATTTAGTCATAGTAGTGGTCTGTTCTTGGGAGTGGGGGTTATATTCGGAGAGTTGTTTGTGGGTGTGACTTGCTTATAGGGTCTGTTTGTTAGTGGGGGCGATTTTCCTATGGGATTTGGTGGGGGTAGTCTGTGGTATTGTTTTTATGTTGGAGTTAAGTTCTCTTTAACCTCTTTTTTAGTTTCATTATATAAAAAATTTGTGAGGCGGAGGAGTTGGTTGTTTGGGTGCGAGTAGCAGTAGTAGGGGTTGTTTGTACTTCTGAAACTCTCTCGGTGCACTTCATCTTCTTGTACTCTTAATTTCATGTTATGAATGAAATTTTCTTTGTTGATCAAAAAAAAAAAAAAAAACACCACCTAAATGTGGGAGTTAGACTTATAGGCCATGTTTGTTTGACTCTTTAGGTAGAGGGATTGAACTAATAGTCGGTGGGGGCTCACTTAAAGAATGGTTGGGGACATGACTAAGAGGATTAATTATCTCGTTGGACTAGTAATTCTCCCATGTGATAGGACTAACAAAGTCATGGGAGGATTGGGATTAAAAATTGAGTGAGAGGATTAATTTTATATATTAATACTATGTATTACTAATCCGATGATATACAAACAAACACTCTTTATCCTACATCTGTAACTTAATACCACCACACTAATAATTTTCTCACTCAATCTCATTGTATTCTCAATCCCTTCCATCGTATGGAGCCAAACAAGCAAGGCCATACATCCATGTTTTTCTGGATGAGTGATTGTGTGGCAAAAATTCAATTTGTGAAGTATGAGATTTATATGTAAAATAAATTTAAGTCACAAAATGATAATTCAAAATAATTTATGAATAGTTAAGTTTTGTTTTTTATCAACAAAAGAAAACTTTATTGATGAAGAAAGTATAACATACAAAACTTACATCAACAAAGAGGGAAGAGCAAATAGCACAAGAGCCTAAATTGGTGAGAAACCAATAAAGGAAACAACAGAGAAAAGGAAAGAAAAAAGAACAAAAACAAAGGATGAGCTGCACTAGGGTCCCTTACTACCAACCATTTGGGCATCCCGATTGACATTTATCCAACCCTCTGCCGCTTCACATAGCAGGAGCATAGAAGCATATAGAATCGCAACAACACAAGATCGATCTTGATTCAGATTTTTCAACACCTCGGAGATTAGCAGACTTGAGCGGACTGACACACACCCCAAAGATGCACAGATTCACCACACTGATTCACACCCCAGGCGGTAGAGCTACCATTTGGGAGTCTGATTGACATTCATCCCACCCTCGACAGCCATACTAGCAACATAGAAGCATACTGATTCAGATCGTGACCTCAGTAAGCGATGCATGCACCCAGACTTGACTAGAGGAGCGAACACAGATTCACCACAATGCTAAGTGACTCCTGTTATGAGACCGAGAAAGCACCTTCTATGGGACTCGATCAACAACCTAAAGCACCGACCTATGACATACATCCTCTCGGTGACCTTCCATTTTGTAGTCTAGATTAGCGGATTAGCAGACTTCTGAGATGTTAGCAAAGTGCACCAAAACAGCAGCAGAATGCCGCAGTAGGATGCAAGCATCAGTCAGCATTCTTCAGACAGCAGCATAGAGTAGCTCAGGACAAACACATTATAAGCAATACAACATCAAACCACACCCCACCAATGCAGCAGTAGCAGTCTACCAGACCAGCAATTAGAGCAGAGCAGACCAGCATACCCTGAGTCTCCTTATTACAAATCTGAGGCAGACACATCTGACTCCCCTGATTCAGATTGGAGGACTAGAACAGAAGCACACACACCCCATCTGGCATGAAGCAAACTACACACACACCCCAGAAGCACACACACCCCAGCAGCAAATCCCTATAAACAACAAGTCACCTGATTCAGATTAGCCACTACATCATGCATTGAATAGTGAAACTCTAGCAGCCCAGACTTGGCCCACAGCCCAACCCTAACTTTCACTGTTTCACCAAGCTCATCCATATTAGGCTGATTTCCTTTAAAAACACACTCATTTCTTAACCTCCATACTGACCACAGCATTGCAATTGGAACAAGCCTCCAAATCCTCATAACTGACTTCTTAAATTTTGTTCCCAGCCACCATAACAGCACCCCATCAACTGTAGCAGGAATGACCCAAGATACTCCCCACCATTGAAGCATAGATGACCAAACTTTCCAAATCTCCGAGCATTGCAGAAACAAATGATCCACTGACTCTGGTTTCAACTTGCAGAAAAGGCACAGATTCTCCACATTACTACTTAAGGCCCTAAACCTCTGTAAAAGACTAATGGTTTTAACCCTGCCCCTCCATGCTAACCAGCTCAAAAATTGAGCTTTTGGAGGGGCCACACCTCTCCATAACAGATTGGGAACCTGCAATTTTGGGCCTTGAATCACCTCATACCATTTCCTCATCGATGCCACAGTGAATTGACCTGAAGGAGACGCAATCCACCTGACTAAGTCTGGCAACTCCTCATTAATCCTGGGAGCATCTCTAGTCAATTCTTGCAGCCTTTGAACCTCCTCTTCCTCCCAAGCAAGAAGTGATCTTGAAAACAAAAACCTCCAATTTCCTGAGGTATCCCTCTTCTGCATAAAAGAGCTCAGATTCCCCTATTTTTTCCGCAGATAATCTAAACAACCTTGGGAACTCTTCCTTTAATTGAACATTCGACAGCCACTTATCATGCCAAAAGTGAATCCTACACCCATTTCCTATCTCAAACTTGCAATTAGACATAAAAAATTCAAAGAGCTCAGCATTAGCCCTTAACACACTTAGAATATCACTCCAAACATAAGATTCTTTGCCAGTCCCTTCCATCACTGGTAACCATCTGCCACCAACTCCCCCATACTTGTTCATAATTACTTTCTTCCACAGAGATTCATCTTCCACCCCATATCTCCACCACCACTTAGTTAACATGAAATCATTAAAGTCCCTCACCCTTCTTATGCCTAACCCTCCATGCTCTTTACTAAGAGTTACTAACTTCCAGTTTACCGGATGAATCTTCCTCCGTATTTCTGAACCACCCCATAAAAATGTTGCCCTCAACTTATCAATTTCCTTAGCTACCCCTTTAGATAGTTTGAAGAGAGAAATGTAGTAACCAGGCAGACTATCAAGTACAGATTTGATCAGAGTTAGACGACCAGCAAATGAAAGCGTCTTTCTCTTCCATAAGGCTAATTTAGCTTTTACCTTCTCCACCACAGGTTGCCAAGTCTTCTTTCTTCTTGGGTTAGCACCTAGAGGTAAGCCCAGGTACAAAAGAGGAAGCTTCTTACTTAGACAATATAGTTTAGAGGCAAAGGCTTGAGCAATTTCACCACTAATCCCAACTCCGCACACCACACTTTTGTGGAAATTTATTTTAAGGCCTGACATAATCTCAAAGCGTCTAAGAATCCTCTTAACATTTACTATCTCCTCCCACTCTGCTTCGCAAAAGAGAATAGTGTCATCGGCAAACTGGAGATGAGACAGTTTCAAATTTCCTGACCCAATAGAAGCTCCCTTGATTAAGCCCAAAACTCTAGCCCTTTCCAACAAAACATTGAGGCCCTCAGCTGCAATATTGAACAAAAAGGAGGATAGAGGATCACCTTGCCTTAACCCCTTCTGTGGACTGAACTCTTCTGTTGGTGAACCATTAACAAGAATTGAAATTCTTGCCGTGGTGACACAAGTTCTCATCCAACCCACCCATCGCTCCCCAAACCCGAGGTTGGCCATCATAGAAAAAAGATAACCCCAGTTGACCGAATCATAAGCTTTTTGAAAGTCAAGTTTGAAAATGACACCCTTCTCTTTAGACTTCTTCCACCAATCCACCACCTCATTAGCAATCATTACCCTGTCGAAGACATTTCTCCCCCCCAAGAAGGCAGTCTGCACTTCTCCAATCACATCTGGAAGCACCCTTTTCAATCTTTTGGAGAGTACCTTAGCCAAGATTTTATACACTAACCCACCAAACTAATAGGTCTATAATCTAACAAACCCGAGGGACTAGTAGACTTTGGAACTAAGGTGATAAAAGAGCTATTTAACCCAGAAACCAGCTTACTGTTATTGTAGAACTCCTGCATAAACTGGTATAAATCACTTTTCATAACCTTCCAGCATTTCTGGATGCACGTCATGTTGAACCCATCCGGACCCGGCGCTTTATTCCCATTACAGTCTTTTACAGCCTCTCAAACTTCTTCCAGGGTAAACTCAGGATCAAGTGACTCCACCACCTTAGCACTATTAATCAGCTCAAAACTACCAGAGAATTTTGGACGAGAAGGCCAATCATCCGAAAATGCCTTTGTAAAGAACCTCAGTACTTCTTGTTTTACCAATTCTGGATCTTCAACGTGAACCCCATCCACAACCACTAAGTCCACTAAGTTCCTATTCTGCCTTTGGCTAGCCATAATATGAAAAAACCTGGTGTTCCGATCGCCATTATGGGCCCAATTTACTCTAGACTTTTGGAACCATATCCAATCCAGTTTCTTTCTATATGACCACACCAAGTTTTTGACCTCCATTTTTCTTGCAACTTCAGGAGGTTCTAATGACCCCAATTCTGCCAATAGATCAAGCTCATGCAACTCAACTTCAGCCTTTTTAAGTTGGTCTTCCACACAGCCAAACACTTCAGAATTCCACTTTTTCAACTCAGCTTTGAGACTACACAATTTCACCTTAGCTCTGTACCCTGCCCACCCTTGTACCTGCGAATCCAACCAGGACTTTTGTACAACAGACAAGAAGCTAGGATGCAGGGTCCAAGCATTCAGAAACCTAAACGGCTTTGGACCCCAATTTTTCTCATCTTCCATTAGCAACAGAGGACAGTGGTCAGACACCAGTCTAGGTAAGCCCCATAACTTCAATCTAAATTTTTCTACCCAGATGGGATCCAACAGAAACCTATCAATTCTACTCCACCTTTCACCTTCCAAAGAATTACACCATGTAAAATTCCTACCCAACATTGGTAAATCCATCATTTCAAGATGATCAACAAAATTATTAAAATCATGCATCCCTCTGGAACTTCTAGTGTAACCTCTTCTTTCATTGGGCACTCTAATCTCATTATAATCACCACCCATGCACCAAGGCTTTTGGAATGAGAATCTTACATTGAGGATAGAATCCCACAGCTTTGCTCTTTCAACCACATTATTAAGAGCGTAGATATTTAAGAAAGCACACTCAAATGAGCCAGAAAGAGTACCTGATAGAAGCAAAAAATTTCTGTTGCTGCAACACTCTGATAAGGAGAATACTTCAGGATTCCAAATACTCAAAAGCCCCCCAACACTCCCATCCGAATCTGCAGCCATAAATTCCAGCTTCTCCCAAGGCCAAATAGATCGAACAAAAGTAATATCAATATTTCTGCTCTTTGTTTCTTGAAGGAGCAAAACATCTACTCTTCTTTCTTTAATCATCAGCTTCACTCTGCGTCGTTTTTCCAGCCTACCCAAACCTCTAACATTCCAGGACATGATCTTCATTGGAAACTAGCTTTAACCCTGCTAAACACCCCCAATTTACGGCCAATTAGGTCTGACCCACCTGACCTCCTTTTGCAATTTCATCAAACCGCTCTGCATCTTGTAGCTCTAGCTCAACTATTTTTTGTACCACTTCCTTCTCCTTCCCTTCACAGTTCATACCCCAATCATTTGCCAAGCTGTAAAGTAGCGTGAGCTTCTTCAGTAGCCAGCTTCCTTCTCCTACTCGATTTGTCGCTACGAGATCGTGAATGTGAGAGGATCAGAATGACCACGAGCAACGCACCCCGCTGAAAATTGCCTGAAAATGAAGCAACATTTTTGTGAACTCTTCTCCTTCCTCTTCCTCTTGAACCTCTTTCCTTACCTTCTTGACAACGATGAGTGTTAACTGTTACCACTGGTTCTCTACCCACAGTAGCTGAATTGAACCTGACAAGCTCTTGGGCTTGTGATAAGCACAGAGTATGCTCTCGAGACTGGGCCAATTCATTTTGAGTTTGGGCCATCTCTTTGTTAAGTAGCGCCCTACTAAGCCCATCAGCAGGACTTCCTACTTGGGCCTCTTCTAGCACTACCTCAAGATTAATACTGGGTCTAATTTCCTCCGACCCACTCAGACTCTTAACAAATCCTGGATTGAGTAAAGGAGGCCCACCAGAAACCACCCTGCTCTCATCATTTACTTTTCTTGGTAACTTCTTTAGCATGCTAACTTCCTCTGCAGAACAGTTGTTATCCTTCCTAAAGTTAACCACCACCTGTTCTACTTGGCCTTCGTGTGTGCCAACATCCTTCACGAAGCCACAGTCTGCAAAAGTATCATTAACCACCGAAATCGAGTTCCCATGGTCTGACGCCACCAAAACCGAGTTCCCATGCTGCTTTTGGTCTGTGTGATCCACCTCCTCGATTCTGGCATCTTGTTGAAGGTTAACTTCGGCAACTGAACTCTCCGACCAGGAAGGTGAAGAGATGTTCAGCCCCCATTTCTGGCGCATCTCGCAGTCAAAATCTACACTGTTACTTCATTCCCCCACCGAAACCTTGTAAATTCTCTTATTGCACTCGACCTCTACGGATGAGTTAATTGCTTCCATGGACCTAGTATGAACCAATACTTTGCCACAGTTAAGAGATTTTGATTCCACAAGGTTATCCTCCAATCTGATTATGTCCCCCCCATAAAGATCCAATACTTTGAAATGTGCTAGTGTTCCATGCATGGAAAGGTATACCATAACAGTGCAACCAAACTAGCCTAGAAGTCACCATAGGCAAATCTTCATCCCACAATCTTATATCGTCACAGAGATCTTGAATGATGTCTACCACCAAACTAAACTTCTGGTGTAATATCTCTTCTGTTGGAAAATTTAATAGAAGTAAATTACCACCCCCAAATCGAAAATGAATTTCTTGCAAATTGGTATTCTAGATTAAGCTCTGCAACTCCCCCAGCTTCGACATACTCTTGATACGTACCACTATACATCTTTGTAACCATTCACTGCCTTCGTTTGAAATTGCCACTTTCAACAACTTATTGGCCTCACCTCCCCCTTCCTTCACAATGTCTGCATACGATTTTGTTCCTCTGCATGTACTCACCCCAATGCCTTTCCGAAGAGGCACATAAGATGCAATTGGTTCACTGCCATCCCCTGCTACACACTCCACTCTTTGACTGGTCTCATGCACTACTCCGGACACCGATCTGTGATAACTCTTCCCATTATCATAATCTGCAAATTTTACCTTCAGTTGTTTCTTGCCACACCAGACCCCATTAGCCTTCTGGATCGCCATCTTTGCTGCCACTACACACTCATATCGAACAAAGCCAAATCTTGTTCCCACTTTGCTTCTCTTAAATGATATGAAGACATGTTTCACCACTCCAAACTTAGAGAACATATTAAACATGCCTTTAGGATCCATATCATATGGAAGGTTGTCAACAAAAATGGATATCAGCTTCAAGCCTGGACCACTTCGTCTTTGACCAGCAGCTCTCCCTCTGTAGAACACCGGTTGCCAACCCCCTTCAAATCTCCTACCCTCAGCTCTGCCAACTTGCCCCACCATCCTCTCAAATCTGTGATTAGCCTCTATTTTTGTTGAGTTTGCTCCATCTTTTTCATCTTCTTATTTCAAGATATAGTGCATAATTTAAATATATATATATGGTGGTTTTTATGAATAGTTAAGTTGAGATAACACATATCATAAATACAAAGTAAAACAACTGATTTCAGATAAAAACAACTGAAATCACATATTAAATGGTTAGCATAATATTCCAACGTGATCTGAATATCTATTAATCACAAAGCAAGCATAACACTTCGTATTTCAATGAAAATTGGTCTCTAATCAATTTATTATTATTATTATTATTATTATTATTATTATTATTATTATTATATAATTTTAAAGTTCTATTAATCTTATGTCACCTCTTCACATGGATAGCTCTTCTGAATCTAACTCTTTATATTCTTCCTCTATGAAGCTCGACTTACCATATTTCCAATGACCTCTTACCTTTTTCATTTTTTGCCAAGAGCCTGAAAGCCATGTTTCAACATATATGTTGCTTCTCCTCTCAGCTCTTCCTCCTCCCAATTGTTGTCGGGAGGTGTAACTAAACTTTCCTCATATACAATTGCATTCAAACAATTACGTTTGTTTGGAATTCTAACTTTCCTTTGAGAGTTGTCAATAGGATTGTAAGCTCGTATATGATCCATGGCAACTTTCATTAGAACTTCACCATTCTTTGCAGAACACAATGGCACTATCTCATCAAAAATATTTAAATTGGGAACATTTGATAAGATGAATGTAATAATCCAAGATTCTTGCTTACCATATTCTTTCATTGCCAATACCTCAACAATACCCACATGATGGCTTGGATGCTCATCACAGCAACGAACCATACAAAGGCATCCTTCCAAAACTCCCAAACCAAATAGAATATCTCCATCTCCATTCCTAGGCTGTGGCATTGGTAACTTCTTGAATTTGTTCATTCGCGGATTGAAGTAAACGATTTCATGGGGTGCGAGGAAGTGATCCGAACTTTTCTTAGAGGCAAACCAATGTAGATTTTCATTCAGCACGGGCCCTAAATTCACACTGGAGAAACGGTATGGGAAGTGAACTTCGGTCCAAGTTTTGCTTCGGAAATTACCAACCACAGCAAATTCACCTCCATAACTAGGAGTCAGATGAGAAAGGGCCATTACAGCCTTGTACTCATTACTCAAGGAATCAAAGCAAAGCCCAGAAACAATATAGTAGTCCTCATCATGCAAGTCCTCGTATCCCAGGACTTTCTTCGAACACCTGGTGAGCAGATTCCATAAGAACAAATCATCGTGAACCCGAATAAGAATCAACCCATTACACGAACTGGAGATTTCAACATCACCATGAGATGGGTTTTTTTGGTTTGGTTTAGGAACGCGTTTCACGCAAAAATCTTCATCGATGGAGTAAAGAGATGAAAACATTCCACAAACGAGAACCTTGTGTTTTGGAACAACGCTTTTCACAGAACCTGATTGAATCAAAGAACGCCATTGCTTGGAAACGAGATTGAATTGGAGGAGTGATTTGAGAGGTAATCTTGAGAGTATTTCGATAAGGATTTCTTCAGGAAGGTTTAATAGATTGAGTTCTGATGTTGCTTTGATTTGGGTTTTTTCGTTCTCTCTTGTTCTTGTTCTTGTTCTTGTTCTTCTTCTTCTTCCTCCTTCGCGCTTTCTCTTCCTTAAAATTGTTCGAAGAGCTAGGGTTTGCATTGTTCCGTGAAATTTGAACAATGAATGAGCACTGTTTTGCTAATACACTAGGGTTTGCTATATATAGCCAAATTATATTGGTCGCCCCTACCTTTTGAACCTTGTGTTATTTTGGATGTTATACTTTTAATTAGTTTAATTTTAACTATTAATTCTTAAATTTTTTGTCAATATACTCCAATTAATAATATTATTAGTGATTTTTTATCATAAATTATTATCAAATTGGTTGGTGTTAATTTATTGAGTTTAATAAATGAAAAAATTACTCATAAATCCCATTTTAGTAAATGTTGCTCTAGTTAGTCATAAGTGTTTTTTCTTAAACTATTTAGTCCTTTTTATTTTTGGTATGATATATGTTTTTGATATATTGTATATAGAATTTGCATTTTTACCCATAACAACCTCATTAACATCAACATCCGAAATCGGAGGGGAGGTAGAGATCGTCGAAGGTGAAATCGAGATCGTTGAAATCGATGTCGAAGGGTAAGGCAAGATCGAAGAAGAAGGAGTCGGATAAAAAGGCGGAGTCAAGGGGTGGGATTGCGAGGGCATCGAAGTCGGTAGGGTTAGGGTTTGGAGGGATGAGATCGACGGAGGCCGATTGGTCCGCCATTGCTAGGGTTTCCAAAACACGTCAGAGTTGAGAGAGAGAGAGAGATGATTGCGAGGGGCTCGAATTTGAAGACGAAGGTGTTGGGGTTATTCGAAGACAAAGGTGTTGATGTTTGATGATGTTTTCCACTATTTTTTGATGATATTGTTGATGTGGAGGGTACGAGCGGGTTAGACAGGTACACTCTTTAGGATCTGCTGTTAAGGGTATCTCTCCTGGTGACTGGGTTATCCCATCTCCGCCTTCTTTTGGTACGTTCTTTGCAAATGTTTATATTTTGACATTACAAAAAAAAGTTATTTACTTCTTTTTTTACCCTTTCTTATTCTGCTTCTCTATATTAAATGCAATTTGATGTTGCTGATGTTTGATGAAGCTTTGGAGGGCGTTAATGGCAGAGATACAAGGATTGTGGGGGATAAAGGGCCCGTGGTGACTGTGGTGTTGTTGGGTTCTTTGCTACAAGGCCTACTATAAATGTGATGTTTTACAATGTTTACGATGTTTGATGATATTGATGATGTTCACGATGTTTTGATGATGTTCATAATGGTTTGATGATGTTTTAATGATGTTTTTTGCTGATGTTTTGATGATGTTGATAATGTAGTTGATGATGTAGTTGATGTTTTGATGATGTTGTTTTGATGATGTTCACGATGTTAATATGTTGTGATGATGTTGATGATGGTGCTGATTTTTTGATGATGTTTTTAATGATGTTGGTGATGTAGTTGATGTTGTTTATGGTGATGATGTTGATGATGTAGTTGATGTTGTTGATGTTCGAAAAGGAGAGAAACCTAAAAAAGGCCTATAGTAAGCTTTTTGGGTATTTTTGTTATTACAACATCAGTAAAAACTTACATTTGTCCTCCATAAAAAAAAAAAAAATTACATGTTAAATAAATGAGTATATACGTAATTAACATTCAAATAGGACTTATTAGTCTACAAAATAAAAGGCAGGACCAAATAGTTTAACAAATTATATTTTGAGATTTATTGGTGTTTTGCCCTTAATAAATTTATAATTTTACTCTTAGAATAGTTAAATAAGCAGTTTATTTACTATAAGTTGGCACATTACCTCTTTACTTTTGCACATATATTTTGATAAAATACTAATAAGCCACTAAAAAAGCTATAAGCAAATCCCAAACCACCCCTTATATGTAATTTTTTTTTTATTAAAATTATACCAAGCGTTATAATTAATTGGATCAAATTACGATAAAATTATAAATTTAAATCAAAATTAAGTTAATTAAAATTGAGTGCTGCTATTAGCACTTACGAAATTTCTTTAGACCCTCAAATTCTCAATTTTTTTTTTTATTACCATTATAACCTGAAGTAAAATTATATTAAAATACAACTTTTAATGGAATACCCACCCACCAAATGAAAATAATTAGATTGGCACTTTACAATATTGTACACCCACATCCATCCCTATTTATACATATTCCTTACTAATTAAAACCCTAAAATCATATTCTTATTTATTACCACCCTAAATCTACATATTTATCTTCAATGAAAAACATTTAAAGCCACCTAATCAGTTAATGTTTTGTTCGATGGTTTCAAATGTGTTTGGTGTTCCAAATCAGTTAACATTGCAAACAATCCTATTATAGACTCTGATTTTCTACATTTGCGTTTGGAAAGTTGGTAAAAAATTTATTTTTTTTGCTTTTTTACTAAAAAAGCTAGTCTTTTGGCCAAAAAAGTTGGTTTTTTTGTGAGTTTTTTGTGTAAAGAAGTTAAAAAACTAAAAATTGGCTTTTTACCAACTTCTCAAATTGCCCCTAATGGAGAACAATGACAATAATTCTGATGAGATTGGTGTTGCATGGGTAAGTTTATCTATCTTGCATTTATGATTTTCGGTCGTTTTCAGTTCGATACTAGTTTGTCAACTGTTAAGGTTCTGTTCAGTAATACAGTGTTGAACAGAAACATTTAGTTAAATAATATAGTGCTAAACATAAACATTTTGTTCGACACTAGAATGTTGAACGGTTCCATTTTGTAAGATTTTTTTTCTCTATTTCCGTTTTTTCTGAGAGTTTTTCCCTCTAAAACCTCTTATATCAAGGGTTTTACCCCAAGATAAACAAAAAATAATAATATGTGATGGGGAATTGGAGGTTAATTGAGAGAAGAAGAAATAGACCGTCGAAGACATTTTAGATGAGATTTTCGACTGAGATATCGTTGTTTACGGTGACAAAGAGAAAGAGACTATTATTTATAAGAGAATGAGAAGAGAGGGGCAGTCGATTTGTCTATCAATCGTCCATTGTTTACTGAGAGAAGAAGAAGGGAGGGTGTGCAAAATTAGGTAGGTGTGCATTTGAGTGTGATGATATTATGAATATAAGTAAAATTAGTATTAAGTGGAGTATTTAAAGAAATCTTATTAAAATTTAGAGTTTAAAGTAGGGGTTCAAAGAAATAAGAAGCAGACCCGGTCTTGAGATTTCTGGGGCCCAAAGCCAATAATCAACTAATAAATTTTTTGGGCCCTTCATATATATATATATATATATTTTTCATTGAATGAAAAAAAAAAATGAAGATAAAAGACAAAACAATTGTGTCAAAATTACAAAAAATACTTAGTATTACATTACAATAATTAATAAGTGTCGCTTGATCCTTACTCTTCTTGCATTTTTAGAAGCAAATAAATCAATCATACTTGCATAATCTAATTTTTTGCAAAATCATTTTTAATGAATAACAATGCTAATTATTTTAAATGGGCTTTTTAATTTTTTAATGGGTCAATTTAATTTAAGTTAGTTTGGGTCTTCCTTAATTTTTTTTTGGATTTAAAATATACCTAATATATTACAATAAACAATAATAAGAGGACCCCTTTTTGGGTCTAATTTCAATTGATAACAATGTTAATTTTTTTGAATGGGCCTTATAATTTTTTAATGGGTCAATTTATTTTAAGTTAGTTTGAACCTTCTTTATTATTTTTTTTAAACTTAAAACTTACCTAATATATTACACTAAATCATAATAAAATGGGTCCTTTTTTTAAATTTATTTTGAGGGGTCCGAGGCCATGGTCTTATTGGCCCATGCCCAGGGCCGACACTGATAAGAATTCTAGAAAAATTAAGTATATGCTAATTACAACTCTCTTAAAATTTTATACATCAAAACAAAGGACCAAAATATAAAACTACCGTCATAATTTATCCATATACCACTATAGATTTTGTGACCCGTGAATCGATAACGTATCATTCATAAGTTCTATTATACAAACATTACATGCAAGGCCATGAATATTACTTTAAAGAACGCATTCAGAGGGGCCAGGTTTCAATTGGAAGCATTGGATTAAAGTCTCGTTTGGGTTTAGATTATTTTAATAATTTTTTAATATTTTATAAAATAAAAAATATATACAAAAAAATAAAAAATATAATACGATAATTTATAGTGACTTTTTAACTAAAATATGTAATTTCTAAACGATGCCTAAATGAGTTAGGCTCGAGATTATCAACCACTTTAAATTATATATTTTATTTACCATTTAAATTGATTTAGAATTGTGAGAAGTAATTGATAAAATCATATCAATTTTGTAATATAGTTGTTGGCTACATATTTTGTAAAAGCTAATTACAGGTCGACACGTGGCAAAGCAAGGGTAGTGTGGGAAGACTACTCAAGTCTTCGATATTGATCGTACACGTGGCAGTAAAAATTGGTTCTCACTTGATTTGAGTAGCATAGGATCAGTAAAGAAATACAAGATGACGTAGCTTCAACGGTTGCTCATATTCAAATTCAAATACAAGAAGGAAGTTCAACTGCAAGAAAATGCGTAGTGGAACTACTTCTAAGGCAAAGATGATCAAGAATCATGGAGGAAGCGATTCGACGGTTTGAAGCGTAATTCGATGGTCATCCTTGAGGAGTATAAATAGCAAGGAAGTCCCCAGAAAAACCCCCAGACTCAGATCATACAAACCAGTCTTACTCTACATATTTTATTTTCCAGTTTTTACATTTCCAGTCTTTACCTTTCTTGTACTTTAAATACTTGTTCTGCACTTCGATTTCATAAGAGTAGTTTCAAATAGATCGTCACTGTAAATCTCTTCGAGGCTGAATTCTGATAATTGTAAGTGTTCATTTTAATGAAATACTTCCATTGTTCTTCATATTAACTGTTATTCCTCTTAATTTCTCCTAAGTCAAGCTACTAGTAAAAGTCCTCTTCATTGAGGCTGAAAGAACTAAAACACAATCGTCTGATAATTGGTTGGCAATTATAATTTCTGTAAGGACTGATTGATCCTTGCTGGCACACTCGCATTTACAAAAATAACCTTCGAACAGCCAAAAAGCCAACATATATTTTTGGCACGCCTGGTGGGACTAATTAAAATGGCTAGACGAAGACGACATGGAGAAAATGAACGCTTGGAAGAAGGCGTAGAAGGAGAGGTAGAAATACCTAATTCAGAGGATAATGTGGTAACACATCCTGTGGAAACTCTTATGTTATCCGAACCAATGGTCGAACAGACCAGTACTTCGGGACAAGAACCATATGTTCATAATATTGGACGAAGCCAAGGAATTGAACCATCCACTGTTCCATCTATTCAGCCAACCAATCCATGGGATGGTTTAGTAGATGCTATGGGACAACAATTAATGAACACAATGGAAAGGTGGGCAACATCCTTTTTGGATCGAATGAATAACCACCAACCAACAAACACAAGACACACAGAGGAAGTTTTAAATGTCCCTCAGCAAAGATTGGCTAGAGACAAACAGCCTATGCAAGTTAATGGACATTCTAATGGTCAAACTAGTAACCAAAACTATGAAAGACCATCACCTCAGTCTTGGTACGAACCCATTTCGAGGCCTATAGCAGGCCAAAATGCCTCAGTACTTAACAATGAAACCATATAAGTTGGTGGATCTGGTCAAGTACAAGAAACTAGCTTAATAATGGCTACAAATCCCATGTTCGAAGCCATACCTGGCACTAGGGGGTATAATAATCCCTTATTCGAATTTATACCCGGGGGGTTGGAAGGTTGGCCTGCAAATGGAAGGGACACAACACCTGTCCCAGCACCTTTCGCAGGTCCTTTCACAGGACAGGCTCAAAGGGGTTACCCACACCCCTAACAGCAACCTGCACCACAGGGGCAACCAGTCCCAAATGTACCACCTTATGGACCAAGAGGACCGCAAGCACAAGTTTGTCCACCAAATCCTGTGTTTATCCCTCCAGTAATGGTTCAACAGGAACAAAATATGGTCCCTAGGGACCAAATTGCTGATATTGTTAGGGAGATGTGTGGACCGATGGCTCGGGGGGTCCAGACTCCTGTATATAGAAAACCATACCCAGAATGGGTGGATAGGGTACATGAATACCCAAGGGGGTTCAGGATACCAGATTTTACCCTTTTCTATGGGACTGGAAATCAGTCAACAATAGAGCATATTGCTAGGTTTGCTGCTCAATGCGGTGAATTTACTAATCATGACTTTGTGAAACTAAGATTATTTCCAAATTCTTTAACTGGAGGAGCGTTTGTATGGTACATCAACCTTACACCTGGCTCCATTCAAAATTGGCAAACAAATAGAAGAGGCATTTCATGCCCAGTTTTTCCAATCGGAGCCAGAGATTTCTATGGAAGACTTGGCTAGATTGAGTCAAAGGCCTGAAGAAAAGGCTACTCAGTTTGTCGCCAGATTTAAAAGGGCTCGAAATAAATGTAGAGTCATCCTGCCAGAATCAGAATTTATAAGATTGGCTCAAAACGGCCTAGAGTTCAGGCTTCGAAAGAAGTTTGACTCAACTGAATTCAGAGATTTGGTGGAACTGACCTATAAGGTGTCTAGATACGAAGCATTACTAGAGGAGGAACAAGATCGAAATAATGCGTCGTACAAGACATATTATAGAGATCCTAATTATGAGATTGATGCAGCAGAGATTGTGGGCAAAGAACCTGTAATCTGTGAAGCATTAATTCATAAGGATACAACAATTGACCAGCAGTTTAAAAAGAAAGATTTTCATAGAAAATACTCTTTCGATTTAACAAAAGTAGATGACATATTTGATCATTTGCTTGCGGCCAACTTCCTTAAGTTACCTAAAGGAGTAAAGCTGCCATCTCCAGATGAACTTAAGGGGAAAGTATATTGTAAATGGCATAACTCTTGGTCTCACTCGACTAAAAACTGCATTGTTTTTCGAGACAGGATCCAAGAGCAAATTCAGAAATGGAGTTTGAAATTTCCAGCCAAAACAGAGAAGGTCATGGGGATTGACAGCAACCCGTTTCCAGAAGTTGGAGAGAGCACAGCTAATGTGGTTGTACAAAACTTCCAGAATCTGTCTCTACAAGAGTTGGAAGAGGTCAATGTGCAGATGCATATTGCTAACTAGACAACCATCAAGAAGGACACTGGAAACCCACCAGCCATTGGACAAGGTTTCTCACGCCAGAAGGAACACTCTGATGAAGAAGTATTGGATAATGATTCCTTGGAAGCGGTATGTCACGAGGATGTGTCGAGTGCAGATTAAGTTATAAATGGTTGAAGGGGCTTCCAATTGATGGGCAGCAATACTACAGGGATGTTCAGAGATGTCCTAAATCAACCAACGCTTACAACAAAAGGCCGTATCCGGCTAGTGATAGGCAACGACCACCAGTGGTTGAGCCTGCAATGGACAGAATGCATGCTAAAGGCAAGAGACCCTTATGAATCTAGGCCACCTAACTATTACAGAATGGAAAGCCGTCATTCAGAAAGAAGATTGGAGAGAGGCTCATTTCATGGGATCAAAGCCAGGGATTGGCCCCTTAGACCCACCTCACGTAGGACAGAAAGTGGCTATCTGCATCGAAAGTCTGAATCAGGCTCAAAACATAAAGTCAGAGCCAAACACCTACCTTCACAGCTAGCTTCGAAGATGGCTTCGAAGGTTGAAAAAAGCAGTTCAACATCTGAGTCAATAAGTTCATGAGTACCTGGGGTCCCAGATTGGTTTGTAATGCAGAACAAACCTAGGGAAGTGCCTGCCCAAAAGGATGTTGGAAACCAAGGCAGGATGGTCAAACCTGCATTGGTGGCTCCAAACAATTGGGTATTGCTCAAACACCCAAAGACAAAGGAACCAGATATGGTCCCAGTTATTTCAAGGTCACGGAGGAGGAAAATTCAGCGTAGGTACACCCAGTACCAGCAAGATCTGAAAGAAAGTGGAACGAGTTCTTCACTAGTAAAGACAGAAGAAAAGAAGAATCCAAAGCCAGACCATGCCCCAAAGCCAAGTCCACAGAACAAACTGGTTGGTAGCAGAGAACAATTGGCCAAGGTTCATTCTGAACTAAAGGCCAAGGAGAGGGCTAGCTTAGCAGGGTTGGAGAAAGCTCTAATGGAAAGTGACAGCGAGACGGAAGAAGAGATTGGCATAAACCAAAAGAAGGAAATGGCAGAGGAAGAAATGTTCGAAGCCTTCATGGCTGAGCAAACATTTCTGGCTGAAGGACCAGTTGAGAAAGATCCTTCAAAAGAATCAGGTAGCAATGAAGTGCCAGAATGCAGCATGGAGGATGCTGCTGAAGTCACTAATCAGGGTAGCCAGGAAAGGGGACATGCACAACCAACCATCTAGTTTGGCTCATTTCCTCCGGTATCAGTCAATATGGTACACATACTGCCTCACGAGTTCCAGGTTGAAGAGGAAGACCAAGATGACCAAGACATGGATTCTATTCCAGTCTCTAGTGAGGAGTCGCAAGTGAGTATGGTACAAGATGAGTCTGAAGTGGCTATTCCGATGGAAACTGAATGCGAGGCCCAGGAAGAGGTGAGCATCAACCTCTCATATCCTTTTGAATATCCTTCGAATTCTATGACACAACATGTTAAGCCTTTGTATATCAAGGCTTTCTTTGATGGGATACAATTGAATCGGGTCCTGATAGATAATGGGGGCAGCGGTGAACTTACTACCGAAATCTTCTTTGAAGAAATTAGGGAAAAAGAATCCCAGGTTGATCCCAACTAGCACAACCATCGCTGGCTTTGCTGGAGACAAACAAATGGCTCAGGGGATTTTACCCATTAACTTGAGCGTGGGGACCAGGGATTGCATGACAGCATTCTTCGTAATCGACAGTAATGCTAAATACAATGCCCTACTTGGGAGAGATTGGATCCACACTAACAAATGTGTGCCTTCCTCTTTGCATCAGAAAATCATGATGGCTTTGGGCAATGGAGAGACGGAGGAGATCGATGCAGATCCTCAACCCTTCATAGCCTGTGCAGATTTTGCAGAGGCCAAGCTGTATATTGAGGGCATGACACCACTCAGTATATTGAGGAAAGCTGATGGCTCAGCCGAAGTGACGGCTGATGAGAAAGTAACACACTTGAAGCACTTAGTCCAAGAGAGTGCTGATGAAGAGATTGTCGTTAAAGATGACAATGGTGCCTGGTTGTAGGCAGAGGAATGAAAAACGAGAAGCCAAGTCTTTGGCTCTGATTAAATTCTCAACATTGGATGTAAAAGCTATAGTCCAGAAAGTATAGGAGCAAGAAAGAGAAGCCATGATAATTGGCTGTAAACAGGAGCAGCAGTAGGTCAGAATTTTGACCCTTGGGAAATATTGTGCATTGGACATTGAGACAAAAGTCCAGGAGATACAGGAGGAGGATGCCTTATGGACAGATTTTGTCTATGAGGAGGAGGGCAAAGATGTTGAACTAAGGAACCTAGGAGTAGAACAAAGCAAGAAGGTTGCTTCGAAGGTCAAAGAAACCAAGGAAGAAACTTCAATAGGTTCTCAGACACAAGACCCTTTAGAAGAAGTAAATTTAGGGGAAGGTTCTATACAACAGCCCACCTATATAAGCGCTTGTTTGAATATTCTGGATAGAGACCAGTTGTTGGTTATTTTGAAGAAATACAGAGATTGCTTTGCATGGTCCTATAATGAACTACCAGGATTGGACAGGTCATTAGTAGAACATAGGCTCCCTATGAAGCCTAATTTCAAGCCATACAAGCAGAAACCAAGAAGAATGAGTCCAGAAGTAATTCAGAAGGTCAAGGAAGAAATTCTTAGACTACTCAAGGCAGGTTTTATTAGGACAGCCAGGTACGTCGAATGGCTATCTAATATTGTTCCTGTAGTTAAGAAGAATGGCAAAATGAGGGTATGCATCGATTTTAGAAACTTAAATCTAGCAACTCCCAAAGATGAATACCCTATGCCTATAGTGGATCTACTGGTAGACAGTTCGGCAGGGCATCAGGTTCTATCAATGATGGATGGGCACTCTGGTTACAACCAAATATGCATTGCAGAGGAGGATATCCACAAGACAACATTCAGATGTCCTGGGAATATTGGCACCTTCGAATGGGTTAAAATGCCATTTGGTCTGAAGAATGCTGGGGCTACATATCAGAGGGCTATGAATACTATCTTTCATGATCTCATTGGAGGGTATCTAGAGTGTTATATTGATGACATTGTAGCGAAATCCCAGTCCATGAAGGAGCATTTGTTTCACTTAGAAGCAGCTTTTGAAAGAATGAGAAAGTTCAAGTTGAAACTTAATCCTCTCAAGTGTGCTTTTGGTGTATCATCTGGAAATTTCTTAGGTTATGTAGTGCACAAGAAAGGAATACAGATTGATCAGAATAAAGCTAAAGCCATCATTGAAGCCAGGCCTCCATCAAGTAAGAAAGAATTACAAAGGTTCCTTGGGCAGGTTAACTTTCTTCGAAGGTTTATTTCTAACACTGCAGGGAAAACTAAAGTATTTTCTTCCTTGTTAAGGTTGAAAGATGAAGAAGAATTTGTGTGGATAGCAGAGCATCAAATTGCTTTCGAAGGTATCAAAGCCTACTTGGCCAACCCTCCAGTGCTGATGCCACCAAAGGGGAACAAGCCCTTGAAGTTGTACATAGCCGCAACAGAAGATTCATTGGGAGCTTTTTTGGCCCAAGACAATGAAGAAGGCAAGGAGCAAGCTATTTATTACCTTAGTAGGTTTTTAAATTCTTGTGAATGTAAATATTAAATTTGTTGAAAAGTGTCTTGCTTTTGTATTTTCTTTGCAATGAAATTAAGATATTATCTTTTACCCACAACTGTCCTGGTAATTGCAACCACAGATTTGGTTAAATACATGTTATCTAGACCTATGTTGAGGGGGAGAATTGGCAAGTGGATACTAGCCTTATCAGAATTTCATTTAGAGTATGTCCCCCAAAAGGCAGTAAAAGGACAGGTTTTAGCCAATTTTCTGGCAGATCATCCATCTCAAACAGAGAGCCAAGAGATAATAGAACTTGGTATGGCTAGTGTTGAGCCATGGCAGATGTGGTTCGATAGATCGAAAGCCAATGGATTAATTGGAATTGGTGTTGTGATTAAATCTCCACAAGGGGTAGAAACTACACATGGTTTCAGAGTGGATGAAGCCACCTGTTCTAATAACCAGGCTGAATATGAAGCCTTAATAGTGGGACTAGAAATTCTTATTGGATTACAAGTACATGTAGTTGACATATTTGGAGACTCTCAATTGGTGGTTAACCAAATAAAAGGGATTTTCAAGTGTCAAAGCATAAGTATTTTGCTATACTATGTTGTTGCATTACATCTGCTTTCCCAGTTTCAAATAGCAAATGTAACTCATGTTCCAAGATTCTTGAACAATAGAGCTAATGACGTAGCTCAGAAAGCTTCGAACTTCAAGAGGAGGGATAATACCCAAAGGGACATAAGCCAAACAACATATCAAAGATTGATACAACCTTTGAATAAAAGGAATGTGGTCTTGGAAGTCAATCATAATGACTTACAATAACAAGATTGGAGGCATCCAATAATGCAATACTTAGCTGGTCCATCTTCGAAAGCCAGTAGAAAAATCAAATTACAGTCTATGCAATATATGATTTATGGCAATGCACTATACAAAAGGGGGGGAGATGGTTTATTGCTAGAATGTCTAGGCCCAAAAGAAGCATTAACAGCTATGGCTGAGGTTCATGAAGGCATCTATGGTGCTCATCAGCCTGGTGTAAAGATGAGATGGATGTTTCGAAGGCATTCCTACTATTGGCCAACTATCCTTAAAGACTGCATAGAATATGCAAAGGGTTGTCAGGCATGCCAAAAGCATGGCACAATAAGGCATGTGCCCATAACTGACCTACATGCAGTAGTGAAGCCTTGGCCATTCAGAGGATGGGCCATGGATATGATAGGAAAAATACACCCACCCTCTTCGAAACATCATTGTTTCATTCTAGTGGCCACTGACTACTTCACTAAGTGGGTTGAAGCCAAGCCATACAAGGCTGTAGACCAAACAGAGGTCATTGGGTTTATTAAAGATTTGATCCATAGATTTGGCATTCCACAAACCATAACTGTGGATAATGAGACTGTGTTCGATGGGAAAATGGTGAAGTCTTTTGTGGCAGAGCTTGGAATTAGCCTTGTTAATTCCACACCTTATTATGCACAAGCCAATGGTCAAGCTAAATCATCCAACAAGTCTTTGAAAAAAGGGATACAAAAGGTTGTGGAAGATAACCCCAGGGATTGACATAACCTTTTGTTGGATGTTTTATGGGCATACAGAACTTCCCCAAGATCAAGCACAGGAGTCACACCTTATGCTTTAGTATATGGGCATGATACAGTTTTACCTGTGGAAATTAATGTTAAATCTTTGAGGGTAAGATGCCAAGATCAGCTAAATCCTGAGCAATACCATCAAAGTATGTGCTTAGAGTTAGAAGGCATAGACGAGGCCAGAATTTTGGCATTAAATAGCATTCTTTTTCAAAAGAAGAAAGCAGCCAAGAATTATAACAAGAAAGTCAAACACATTGGCTTTGATGAAGGTGATATGGTATGGAAAACAATACTCCCAATAGGAATTAAAAGCCATAAGTTTGGCAAATGGTCACCTAACTGGGAAGGACCATATCAAATTCATAGAGTTCTGTCTTTTGGAGTATACCATTTGAGAAATCTGAATGGATATGTACATCCCAAAAAGATTAACGGCAGATATTTGAAACCTTATTTTCTAACCATTTGGGAAACACAAGGAACAAAATAAGCATTAAAAAAAACAAAAACACAAGATTGCTCAAATGATAGACAAAATTCGCTTTTTCATAAAGAATTAAGTACATTGTGCCACAAATTGGCCCAAAATTCATTACAATGTCTTAATTGATTTTGTACAATAGATTTCTTATTGCTAAGTGAGGGAGCTAGCTGAATAGCTGTAGCCATGTCTTCTTTGCGATCGGCCAGTTCTTGGTTGGTGATTTGCAATTTAGTGTCTGTTTGAACCAAGGCTTGGTTTACTGCAGCTAACTCCTCTTCAAGTTGGGTTTTCTTCTCCAGCAGCTGGGCTCGAAAGTGGGAAGCAGAGGAGTGTTGTTCTTTCAGAGTTGATACTTCGGTATGCACTTGGGAAACAAAACTCTGATCCCTAGCCAATTTCTCACTCGTAGCATTGGCAGCATGACAAATGCTTATGTAGAACTCAATGGTAGCTGCAGCCTGTGATAGATGACTTGAGACATTCATGCCGGACTGCTCAGCAATTTTACAACACTGAAGGAACCCATTTCTAATGATAGGCTTTTGTAGAGCCTCGAAGGGGATCCTTGAAAATGAGATCAGCAGTTCCAAGCAAGTGTCCAAGTCTATAGAAGGGGCAAAAGGCTTGCTGCTGGAGGAAGAAGAACTCTCAAGGATTTTTAGCAAAGAGTCAGCCAAAACTAATGGCTCGGCATCAACATTGGATGTTGGAGAAGTAGAGGGTATGTCAAAAAGACTAGCTAATCTGGCCTCAAAAACATCAACCTCATCCATAGACATGAGAGGTGCAGAGAGTGTTGCGGTAGAAGGCATAAAGGACTGCATGGAGATAGGAGAAATGGTTGGAGCATCTTTGGCAGCCTCTATGGTCTTAGCCACCAATGAATCAAGTGAAGAGGGGCTGGAAGTAGGCAAAGGTGATGAACTTTGAGTTGGAGAACTACCAGCACCCTCAACTGGGAAATTAACTGCCATCAGAGATGGAGTAGCAGTTGGAATTTCTGTGAAGGAAGGAAGAAAAGCAAGGCTCGAAGAAGAAGTGAACTGAGGAAGATGAAAAGTCAGGAAAGAAAGGTATGGCTCTAAGCCAAGAAGGAGAGATGCAGGAATGCTTGGCCTCAGGGAAAGTACGGGAAGTGTAGACCTTGGAAGTAGGAGGATAATTTGAGTAGTCCTCACATCCTGCATCTGGTCAACTTCAACTGAAACCAAGGGAGGCCTTACTGGAAAGAAAAACGCAGTAGTTGTTGCTGCAAAAGGAAGAAATACAAAAGACTATCAAAATACAGTATCAAAAGTTGACAAAAGGAAAACAACGGAAGTGTGAGAGAAATTACTCGTTCCAGAAGTATTAGCACTGATGGGAGAGCTGCGAAGAGAGTAATGTTCGGCAGTTTGTCGCCTTCTTGCAGCTTCCCTTTGTAGTGCATCAGCAGCAGCGGCTTCATCTCTAAAAAATTGTTGTTGCCGTCTCTTCTCAGCCCTTTCAAAAACAATTATTGCCTTGGAATGTTCCTGCTCTACTGCCTTGGCAGCTGCTTCATGAATGGGGTCTTCAACCAAGTCAGTAGCAGGAACAATCACTTTCCTTTTCTTCCTTCTTGGCAGTGTTGTTACTGGCTCCGTTTCGATTCCTCTTTCTTCAAATTGGGGTTCAGATTCTTCAGAGGTAAGTTCTTTCCCCATCACTGTAGTAGCTGCCTCGAGAGGAGGATGTTCGATTACATCAGAAGGAGAGGCAGCCACCTTTTGTTTCTTTGTTCTTTGTAAGGGCACTTCTTGCTCTTGCTCAACCTCTTCTTCTTCCAGAGATTCAGATGCCTCAGAAGGGAGGACTAGCTTCCTTTTCTGTTTTTGTTGTTGTTTCTTTTTAAGGATAGCTAGAGTTTCAGGTCTCTTGGGAGATTCTTTTTGCGGGGACCCTGCACCAAAGAACATAAGCGTAAAGGAAATAAACAAAAGATTCAAAAGAAAGAAAAAGGAAATCTGAAGATATTTACCCTTCTTCGAAGCAGCTCTAGTAACTCTAGTTGGAGGGGATGAAGCTGCAGGAGTAGTTGTGGCAGCTTCAGGAAGAGGGGAAATGCTCTCAGCCGTTGCCGACTTGGCCTTCGAAGGCACTCCTAACCCTATCAACAAGTCATGAGGGTGTGCGGATAAGCGCACTTCCATATTGACTGACCACCAGTTCTGGAATCTTTTCAAAACTAGGCCAGATGGGAGGAAAGGGACAAATTGAAATTCATTCAATTCCTTCAGCAGTTTGAGTATTGTCGTCTCTAGCTTGGATTTGGATATCCTCAAATCTCTAGCAGTAAGGTGGACATTTGAGAGACTGCAAAGTGGAACAGGTATTCCTTGAGTAAACCCAAATTGTCTGGCAAATTGGGAAGGGCAATACACCTCAGAGATGCACTTATAGGCTCGAGGGTTCAAGGTGCCAATGAACAATTCCCTTGGTAGCAGTATAGAGGCCCATATATCTTTATGAGGTGAGGTGGAGCACTCTTTATCAGCTAGAAAAGTCTGCAGCCAGGTTGGTCCTCTATTGGCTTCGAACGGACAAAAGAAGGAGGCAGACGGAGAAATAGGGAGTTGATAAAAGAAGGTAAAGTAATAAGCAAAAGAAGCAGGATAAAGGACAATCCTAGCATACTTCTCTCCATAAGTGCTAGGATCCTGGACAAGAAATCTTAGGCATTTTGAATGCAGATCAGTAAAATAGGCGAAAAGCCAGAGCTGGAGCACCCAGATGGGACCTCCTTGGTTAACATCAAGTGGTCTTTCACAAAATTGGGAACAAGCTCTGTAAACATGGCCTAAAAGATAAGGAGCCAGAGCTATAAGTTTTTTCAAGACAAGTGCCTTCACGAGGGGAGCGAACTCAGGCATAATCCTCTGAGACGATGTGTAAAAAAGAAATTTGCATAACCAGTATAAAATAAAGGAAAAGAATTCTCTGTCTTTCACAGGGCCGTCCTTTTTGTTTTCAGCCTTCACAAAATCACTATAAAAAGAATTTAAGGCTGGAAGGGAAAATTTGACAGGGAGGTCCGGATAGTTGGGAGTAAAAGGAGAGCCATGAGGGGAAAGCCCTAAAAGATGGCAAATATCGAGAATGGTGGGAGCCATCATGCCACATCGAAATTGGAAGAAATTAAAAGCCATATTCTAAAAACATAAAGCAGCTGGAACTAAAAAGGGGTCTTCAGGGATGATGAACCTAGAAAGACGAAGGGCGTCAAGGATATAAAGCTCCTGTAAGTCATCTTCTCTCGCAGGTACAACCCTGTCATACTATTCCTCCCATTCAGCTCTCAATGTCGGCCAGCAGCGGTGATGTGATACCCCTGTTCTGTATTATACTAAATTGGTCCTTAATTTGTTTATGGTTATGTGTTTAGCATGATTTTGTGTGCCATTACGTGGATATATGTGGTTTTGGAACTCTATCTGTTCACCGTAGGAAAATCTGTTTTAATAATCCACTTCGGGAATTAAATTGAGGGCCTTATCGGCCACAGAACCCGAAATTGATTACGCCATTGTGGTTGGTATAATTTTTAGAGCCTACGGTGAAATTTAATTGAAAAATTGATCCAGACCATATTAAGTTGATTTAACTGATAAGTTAGTGCCCAAATATTTATTATAATTAAATTGAGTTAGTGGGAATTGTTGTAAAAGGGGGGCACTACACTTTAATTCTCCTATTTGGTTGCATTTGGCTGATCAAACTCTCAGAAGAGAAGGGAGGGTCGGCTTAGAGAGAGAGAGAGAGTGTAGGAGAGTAAGGTTTTGGTCTTGAGGCTTGGAGATTTTGGGAGATTATTCAAGAATTAGCCAAAGAGTGTGAAGATTAAAGCTCCTTGGTGAGTGATTCATGCATTTTTAGTCATCATCTTGTGAATTCAAGTTTAATAGATGGGCAAGAGCATGAATTAGTTTGAATGTAAGGGGATTGAGCTATATATGTTGAATTTAAAGTCTTAGAACACATGCATGTAAGAAATGGCCATGAATCCCCATGTTTGAGCACAATGTGTATGACTTGTGTGGAATATTGTTTAAAACCATGTATTTGAACCTCTCTTCACCAATTAAGTTAATATGAATGCATATTTCTCACATGCAAGAATAAATCATGAAAGTGTAAGCTTTGCATGTTGAATGTGATGTGTTGGTGATGAATTTGGATTAATTTGAGACATGCATGTAAGTAATACAAGACATTGAGCTTCCTAATGTTGTAATTTGGGGTCTATGGCATGTTAGCATATGTATATGTGAGATTAGAGCCAAAATATGCAAGAAATGGGGGTGAAACATCGAAATTGAACCCAAGAACAAAATCTGGGAAACCCAGAATTCTGATGCCCGCTCGAGCGGGGTAATGGCCGCTCGAGCGGAGAAATCGAGCTCCCAGCATATTTCTGCAGACATGATGCCCGCTCGAGCGGGGAGTTATGTGACATGAGGTCCGCTCGAGCGGAAGAATGCACGCCGAAGGATTGGAGGCAACCAAGATTGCAGACCTGGGTCCGCCGCGGGGAATCCTACGCTCGAGCGGGGACCCTGTTTCCAGAAATTCTGTCCTTGCATTTTGTGTTCCGTTTTCCATTCTCTTTCACTTGTGAGTACTCTTAGGCATATGTTAAGCATTGTAAATGAGTTAATAAGATAATAGTAAAGCCTAAAGAGGAGAATGTGAATTTTGAACGGATTGAATTGTTAATGACCCTCTTATGTTCATGGCATGTGTAGGGTCGAGTTCCAGGGCGAATCAATCAACCGATCACTGTGAGTAATATCATTAATTGAATGCTTGTAAATGTCCAATTACTTATTCCCTTTAAAGCTTTATGAATTGCTAATTGGGATTGTGGACGTAAGTGCGATATGAATGCATAGATGGACCCAAGGTCGTTTTGATGAACGAATGGACCAAAGGTCGTTTTGACACGAATGTATGGGCCGAAGGCCGTTACGAAATGAATGAGTGGGCTGAAGGCCGTTCTGAAATGAAGGAATGGGCCGAAGGCCGTTCTGAAATGAAGGAATGGGCCGAAGGCCGTTTTGAAAGGAATGAATGGGCCGAAGGCCGTTTTGAAAGGAATGAGTGGGCCAAAGGCCGTTTTGACACACACGATTGGGCCAAAGGCCGTTTTGACATGATCGAATGGGCCGAAGGCCGTTTCGTCATGAATGTAAATCTGAATGGGCCAAAGGCCAGAATGAAACTATGGTTACTTGATTTAAATTACCCTTATACATGTTAACTATAGACATGAATTGGGCCCAAGGCCGTTTGGAAAATGTTGTTCTACGTCCTGTTGCATAAATTCTGTATTTGATATTATTCACTGGGCTATCGCTCACACTCATTCATGTCTTTGTAGGTGAGCCAAGAGAAGCCCAGACCTAGCCTCAGTGAAGCCTGCGTAGACCAACCCAAGTTTTGGAGAGTCAGCCCTCGTGTCTCACGTGCGAGACCCGTCCTTGCCTTTTTGTTATATAACTATATGTTGTTTTATTGGCAAGGGTTTTGTCTACATTGTATGTAGTCCGATGTAGGTTGGCTCTGTCTAATGATCCTGTTGTAAAGAAGTTTATGCTACTACACTTTGACGTGGGTTATTAACGTTTATGAATGTGGTTTGTATGATGTGCATATAAGCACCGCTCTATGGACAAAGTTTAAAACTTTTGCTTCCGTTTGGCCCCTTGAATACGTTTGGATCAGTTTGAGGCCGTAGGTAATCTCATGATTACTGGCCGGTTACGTCCTTAACCCACGGGGGCGGGTTAGGGTCGTGACAGAGTAGTATCAGAGCACGAGTTAATAACTCACACACTTGTCCAAAAAGAGCAATAAGCGTCTAGATAAGATCTAGGATGCATTCATGTGATGAATATGAAATTGGAAGCATTTATTATGTGCTGTAAGTTGTGAATTACTTGCATTGCAATAACCTGAATATGCATGCTCCTTGTTATATGCATACTTGTGTGTATCCTGTATATAGCATAATGCAAGTTTAATCAGATAGTGAGAACCAGAGGAGATGAACTTGAAGAATCTTCTACTGCCAGACCGGACAGAATGGAAAGACTGATTGAAGAAATGGCAGAGGCTTTGAGACAGCAACAAGAGTGGCAACAACAGTGGCAGCAACCACACCCGCCACCTCCACCTCCGGCACCACCTGTGCCAGATAACCAGAATGATGACCGGATTATAGCTCTCACTAAGGAATTCAAGAAGATGAAACCACCACAGTTCCACGGGGGATTAGATCCTTTGAAAGCCGAAGCATGGGTCCTCGGCATCGAAAAACTATTTGAAGTGTTCCCCTGTTCAGAGACTCAAAAAGTGCTTCTAGCCACTTTCATGCTAGAAGACGAAGCAAGGAGATGGTGGATGTTGATGCGAGAAAATCATAAGGATGCTGATTGGGTGAAATTCTTAGAGATATTCTATGACAAGTACTTCCCGCAGTGTGTTCGGGATAGGAAGGTGGCCGAGTTCATGGAACTCAAGCAAGATAGCATGACAATGGCTGAGTATGAGGCCAAGTTCACGGAATTGGCCAGATTTGCACCACACGTGATTGACACCGATTATAAGAAGGCAAGACACTTTGAAGGTGGACTCCGCAGTGACATCCTAGAGAGGGTGAATGTTCTAAAGTTGGAAACGTACATTGGGGTGCTTGACAGAGCCATCATATCAGAGGCTAATATAGCCAGACAGGCTAAGCCAGTAACAGAATGGAAGGGTAACAAAAGGCAAGGCTTCTTTTCAAAGAAGAAATTTCTGAAAAAGCAAAACACGGGCTCCTCCACTACTTCGAATTCTTCCCGAGACACAGCTCCCGTGTGCAATACCTGTAGCAAAAGGCACCGAGGGGTTTGTTACCGTGCATCAGGGGGCTATTTCAAGTGTGGGAAACAGGGGCACATAGCCCGAGAATGCAATCAGAACGGTGGGAAATTAGCAGCTAGTTCAACTGCATCGGTTCCAAAGCCGGGGAATGCCGTGAGATCCGCTATTACTGGGGACACAGTGAGACAGGGGAGAGTTTTTGCGCTTGTTCCGGGCGATACACGGAACGCCAATGCCGTTGTCTCAGGTACCATTTTAATATGTAATCAGGATGCCTTTGTATTAATTGATTCTGGATCAACGCACTCGTTTGTGACATATACACTTGCATCTAGACTGAAAAGACCCCTAGAATTATTGCCATATTTGTTATGTGTGTCTGCTCCATCGGGGGAATCTGTGTTATGTGAATATATATATCGGTTTTGTGACATGCAAATTGGGGATGCTACCCTATATGTAGATTTGTTGCCCTTAAACTTTAGACATTTTGATGTAATTCTGGGCATGGATTGGTTGACCAAATATTGTGCCACCATAGATTATGTAACAAAAAGGGTTGTGTTTAGACCACCTGAGCAGAGAGAGATTGAGTTTGTGGGAAATGGGGTAGTGCCTCCACCATATTTGATATCTGCAATGAAAGCATGCAAATTGATCAGGAAAGGGTGCCAGGGTTATTTATGCTATGTATTGGTGAACAATCAGTAAATGTTGAATTGAATGATATTCCTATTGTTAGAGAATTCAGGATGTGTTTCCAAGCGAATTACCAGGGGAATTGGTAGATAGGGAAATAGAGTTTGCTATTGAGATTGTACCAGGCACCCAGCCAATTTCTAAGACTCCCTACAGAATGGCTACTGCTGAAATGAAGGAATTGAAGGAACAGTTGCAAGACCTGCTTGATAAGGGGTTTATCCGACCTAGCACTTCGCCTTGGGGTGCACCAGTGTTATTTGTGAAAAAGAAGGATGGTACCTTGCGCCTTTGCATCGATTATCGGGGATTGAACAAGGTAACGATAAAGAACAAGTACCCCTTACCTCAAATTGATGATTTGTTTGACCAGTTGCAGGGATCACAGGTGTTTTCCAAGATTGATTTGAGGTCCGGGTATCATCAGTTGAAAGTTAAGGCAGAGGATGTTGAGAAAACCGCGTTCAGAACGAGGTACGGCCATTTTGAGTTTCTTGTTATGCCATTTGGGGTGACTAATGCTCCGGCAGCGTTTATGGACTTAATTAATCGAATTTTTAAGACCTACCTTGATGAGTTTGTTGTAGTTTTCATCGATGATATTTTGATATACTCTAAAGACAAACTTGAGCATGAACATCACTTGAGAACTGTTTTACAAATACTTCGGGAAAAGAAGTTGTTTGCTAAACTAAAGAAATGTGAGTTTTGGTTGGATGAGGTTATTTTCTTAGGGCATGTGATCAACAAGGAAGGAATTTCAGTGGACCCGCAGAAAATAGAGGCAATTGTGAATTGGCCTACACCAACCAATGTGACAGAGGTCCGTAGTTTCATGGGCTTGGCTGGGTACTACAGGAGGTTTGTGAAAGATTTTTCGAAACTAGCTGTGCCTCTTACCCAATTGACACGTAAAGGGCAACTGTTTGAATGGAATGATGAAAGAGAACTTGCTTTTCAAGAATTGAAAACAAGAATGACCACCGCACCAATTTTGACACTACCTTCAGGTACGGAAAATTTTGTAATTTTCAGTGACGCATCTTATAAGGGTTTGGGTTGCGTGTTAATGCAGAACGGAAAGGTTATTGCCTACGCCTCTCGACAGTTGAGGCCACATGAGAAGAATTATCCGACGCACGATCTGGAATTAGCCGCAGTTGTTTTTGCCTTGAAAATCTGGCGGCATTACTTGTATGGGGCAAAATGCGAAGTCTACACGGATCATAAGAGCCTAAAATATTTCTTCACGCAGAAAGAGCTGAATATGCGTCAGAGAAGATGGCTGGAATTGATAAAAGACTATGATCTCGAGATTCAGTACCACCCCGGGAAAGCTAATACAGTTGCTGATGCCTTGAGCAGAAAATCAACAGGGGGTATGGCTTGTTTGCTTACCGAACAGAAGGAAATCTTGCAAGATTTTGAGAACTCTGAAATTGAGGTAGTGGTATGTGAACCGGGCGGATTGATAGCCGCTATTACAGCCGAGCCGGCAATTATTGAGGAGATCAAACAGAAACAGAAAGAGGATGAGTTCCTCAGAAAAGTGATCAATGAATTGGGGGCGAGTCCAAAAGCAGAGTTTAGCATTGAGAATGAAATACTGAGATTCCGAAACAGAATGTGTGTTCCCGATATTCTGGAACTTAAGAAGAGGGTTTTAGACGAAGCCCACAGATCCGTTTTTGCTATGCATCCAGGCAACAATAAAATGTACCGGGATTTGAAACATACCTACTGGTGGCCTAAAATGAAGAAAGAGATTGCAGAGTATGTGTCTAAGTGCCTTCAGTGTCAGCAAGTTAAGGCTGAACATCAGAAACCAGGCGGTCTACTTCAACCTCTCCCTATTCCTGAATGGAAATGGAAACACGTGACTATGGACTTCGTTGTTGGCCTACCTCGAACTTCTCGAGGTATGGATTCTATTTGGGTTGTAGTTGATAGATTGACTAAATCTGCACATTTTCTGCCTGTTAAAACTACGTTTACTGCTTATAGATTGGCTACTATTTATGTTGATGAGATTGTCCGTTTACACGGGGTTCCAGTATCTATTGTGTCGGATAGAGATCCGAAATTTGTATCTAGGTTGTGGAAGAGTTTGCAGGAAGCTATGGGAACGGAACTAAGGTTCAGTACTGCATTCCACCCACAAACAGATGGGCAATCAGAACGAACGATACAAACCTTGGAAGATATGCTTCGCATGTGTGCCTTGGATTTTCAGGGAAGTTGGGAAGATTATTTGCCACTTGCAGAGTTTGCCTATAATAACAGCTTCCACTCCAGCATCGGTATGGCACCATACGAGGCTTTGTATGGCAGGAGGTATAGATCACCTACTTGTTGGATAGAGGTCGGGGATAGAGCTTTGCTTGGGCCAGAAATCGTGCAAGACACTTCTGAGAAAATCAAGACCATTCGCCAAAGGCTCAAAACAACTCAGGACCGACAAAAGAATTATGTAGACGTTCGGAGAAGACCTCTTGAGTATGAGGTTGGTGACCATGTGTTCATCCGTGTTTCTCCGATGAAAGGCCAAGTCAGATTTGGGAAAAAGGGCAAGTTGTCACCCCGTTACATCGGGCCGTTCCAGATTCTGGAGAGACTTGGCCCAGTTGCTTATAGAGTTGCCTTACCACCGGGATTCGAGCAGATCCATAATGTGTTTCATGTGTCGATGTTGAGGGGCTACCTCCGAGACCCGTTTCATGTGATTGATTATCACCGGATTGCTATTGATGAAAATATGGAATATGCTGAATGGCCAGAGAGAATTGTGGACCGACAGGTGAAAGAATTGAGAAACAAATCCATTCCAATGGTGAAAGTTGAATGGAAAGAACACTATGGGACAGATGCTACATGGGAAAAAGAGGAGGAAATGCGCCTACGCTACCCACATTTGTTTCCCGACGAAGGTAACTTAAGTTTGGAGGACCAAACTTCTTAAAGGGGGGAAGACTGTGATACCCCTGTTCTGTATTATACTAAATTGGTCCTTAATTTGTTTATGGTTATGTGTTTAGCATGATTTTGTGTGCCATTACGTGGATATATGTGGTTTTGGAACTCTATCTGTTCACCGTAGGAAAATCTGTTTTAATAATCCACTTCGGGAATTAAATTGAGGGCCTTATCGGCCACAGAACCCGAAATTGATTACGCCATTGTGGTTGGTATAATTTTTAGAGCCTACGGTGAAATTTAATTGAAAAATTGATCCAGACCATATTAAGTTGATTTAACTGATAAGTTAGTGTCCAAATATTTATTATAATTAAATTGAGTTAGTGGGAATTGTTGTAAAAAGGGGGCAATACACTTTAATTCTCCTATTTGGTTGCATTTGGCTGATCAAACTCTCAGAAGAGAAGGGAGGGTCGGCTTAGAGAGAGAGAGTGTGTAGGAGAGTAAGGTTTTGGTCTTGAGGCTTGGAGATTTTGGGAGATTATTCAAGAATTAGCCAAAGAGTGTGAAGATTAAAGCTCCTTGGTGAGTGATTCATGCATTTTTAGTCATCATCTTGTGAATTCAAGTTTAATAGATGGGCAAGAGCATGAATTAGTTTGAATGTAAGGGGATTGAGCTATATATGTTGAATTTAAAGTCTTAGAACACATGCATGTAAGAAATGGCCATGAATCCCCATGTTTGAGCACAATGTGTATGACTTGTGTGGAATATTGTTTAAAACCATGTATTTGAACCTCTCTTCACCAATTAAGTTAATATGAATGCATATTTCTCACATGCAAGAATAAATCATGAAAGTGTAAGCTTTGCATGTTGAATGTGATGTGTTGGTGATGAATTTGGATTAATTTGAGACATGCATGTAAGTAATACAAGACATTGAGCTTCCTAATGTTGTAATTTGGGGTCTATGGCATGTTAGCATATGTATATGTGAGATTAGAGCCAAAATATGCAAGAAATGGGGGTGAAACATCGAAATTGAACCCAAGAACAAAATCTGGGAAACCCAGAATTCTGATGCCCGCTCGAGCGGGGTAATGGCCGCTCGAGCGGAGAAATCGAGCTCCCAGCATATTTCTGCAGACATGATGCCCGCTCGAGCGGGGAAGTTGGCGCTCGAGCGGGGAGTTATGTGACATGAGGTCCGCTCGAGCGGAAGAATGCACGCTCGAGCGGGGATTGGAGGCAACCAGTACTTCTGCAGACCTAAGGGTCCGCTCGAGCGGGGAATCCTACGCTCGAGCGGGGACCCTGTTTCCAGAAATTCTGTCCTTGCATTTTGTGTTCCGTTTTCCATTCTCTTTCACTTGTGAGTACTCTTAGGCATATGTTAAGCATTGTAAATGAGTTAATAAGATAATAGTAAAGCCTAAAGAGGAGAATGTGAATTTTGAACGGATTGAATTGTTAATGACCCTCTTATGTTCATGGCATGTGTAGGGTCGAGTTCCAGGGCGAATCAATCAACCGATCACTGTGAGTAATATCATTAATTGAATGCTTGTAAATGTCCAATTACTTATTCCCTTTAAAGCTTTATGAATTGCTAATTGGGATTGTGGACGTAAGTCTGATATGAATGCATAGATGGACCCAAGGTCGTTTTGATGAACACGAATGGACCAAAGGTCGTTTTGACACGAATGTATGGGCCAAAGGCCGTTCTGAAATGAATGAGTGGGCCGAAGGCCGTTCTGAAGCGAATGTATGGGCCGAAGGCCGTTACGAAACGAATGAGTGGGCCGAAGGCCGTTCTGAAATGAAGGAATGGGCCGAAGGCCGTTCTGAAATGAAGGAATGGGCCGAAGGCCGTTTTGAAAGGAATGAATGGGCCGAAGGCCGTTTTGAAAGGAATGAGTGGGCCAAAGGCCGTTTTGACACACACGATTGGGCCAAAGGCCGTTTTGACATAATCGAATGGGCCGAAGGCCGTTTCGTCATGAATGTAAATCTGAATGGGCCAAAGGCCAGAATGGAACTATGGTTACTTGATTTAAATTACCCTTATACATGTTAACTATAGACATGAATTGGGCCCAAGGCCGTTTGGAAAATGTTGTTCTACGTCCTGTTGCATAAATTCTGTATTTGATATTATTCACTGGGCTATCGCTCACACTCATTCATGTCTTTGTAGGTGAGCCAAGAGAAGCCCAGACCCAGCCTCAGTGAAGCCTGCGTAGACCAACCCAAGTTTTGGAGAGTCAGCCCTCGTGTCTCACGTGCGAGACCCGTCCTTGCCTTTTTGTTATATAACTATATGTTGTTTTATTGGCAAGGGTTTTGTCTACATTGTATGTAGTCCGATGTAGGTTGGCTCTGTCTAATGATCCTGTTGTAAAGAAGTTTATGCTACTACACTTTGACGTGGGTTATTAACGTTTATGAATGTGGTTTGTATGATGTGCATATAAGCACCGCTCTATGGACAAAGTTTAAAACTTTTGCTTCCGTTTGGCCCCTTGAATACGTTTGGATCAGTTTGAGGCCGTAGGTAATCTCATGATTACTGGCCGGTTACGTCCTTAACCCACGGGGGCGGGTTAGGGTCGTGACAGGTGAGGCCGGGTCAATCTCCAATTGCTCCAGTCAAGCCCTCTTTCGTAGAGAAGAAAGTGATCCTCCAAACGAGGGTATAAAGCTGGGAGCTGGTCAGGAGCTTCCCGAAAGATAGGACCTAGAACGTATTCTCCTTGGCTGCTGTGACGAGGAACAAAGAGACGCCCATCTATAGCGCTCGACCCACCAGTTGTTAGTTTGGTGATTTCTTCATCGATGCATTTCTTCAAAGCCATGGTAGGACTCATACTATCGCCAGCAGGCACTTTCAACGAGGAAGGATCCATGGAGAAAGAGAGGGTTACTAGAGGATCGGTAGGGTTTGTGTGTTAAAAGAAGCAAGTGATTTCAGAACACGAAACAAGAGGGTCTTAAAAGCTTTTGTGTCTGAAAAATATATTGCGTAAGTTGTTAAGTACTAAAAAGTACGAATACGAAGAGTTTCCTTCAAATTGATATTTTTTGGAGGGAAAGAACACAACCCAGATACTGAGACTAGCTTCGAAGTAGGGTATTTGGCTTCGAGACCAAATTTTGGCGCCAAAAATCAAACAACAACGACTTCAAAATACAGAAGCCGGCTTCGAAGCATACTACATGCTTAAAGATGCTAGAATGCTCGAGCATTGGTCTACTTCAAAGGGTTTAGAGAACTGTTTGAGGGTTATTAATGAAAATAACGGCCTTCGAAGCAAAATTTAGAATTCTTTAAGGATGAGAATTACTGTTCGAAACATCTAAACCAATAGTTGGTTTGTATATACACAAAGAATTGTTGGTTCGGTTAAAACAGTACCCCAAGGGCAATTTCCATATTGTTGAAAGTATGGTCTGTTGCAAGACTAGTCAGTATTAACCATGACTATATTTTGGTTATGATTAAAACAGGCTTTAGAGGAAAGGATTGTTAAATTCGAAGCACCAATTCTGAACAAGAATTAACAAAAGTTGACGATCACAGTCCATAAATTGGAGGATTCATCCCAACATCCTTATTGGAAATTGATTGGGTCTGTATTCGAGAGATAAGGTTGTATTCGAAGCACTAATTCTAGATGATGTCAGCCAGAATTGTCAACTTTACTCCATAAATTGGAAAAAGACATGTTGGTTCCTTTTAGTGTTTCATTAAAAACAATTGAGTCCAGATTCGAAGAATGAGTTTATTCAGTTCGAAGCTCTAAATTGGCTCTTAAAGGCAAATGGAAAAAAGGTCAAACAATGCCAAATGGGGAATTCTATTTATATTTGAGGCCAAAGCATATACATCAAATGACCCTATCTGGGTGCGAATTCAAGCTCATAAAAGTAAGGAATAGAATAAATGACAAGATCATGAAATTTGATCCAACAGTGATCAATAAATTTCTGTTCTGTCTTTATTATATCTTCTATTTCTTCTAATGTTGGCTGCATAAGTTGGTGTGCTCTCACTTCATAGTAGAGCTCTTCAGCCTTTATTTCGAATGCTTCCTCTCTCAATCGTTGTTCCACTTCATCTAGGACCAAATCATCCCAATACGCAGAATCTTTATTCTTGAAATCATCGAAGTCTTCGATGAAGTTCTCTGCTTCGTATTGGGCTTGAATTCGGAGAGACGAAAGTTGGTCCAAAGATTGTGTAATAACCTTGGAATTTCGATACCAGTAGAGGAGCACTGGGAGTTGGTCAAGGAAAACATGAAGTTCTGCTTGGGCAATGGGGTTAAGAATATGGCCCATAGTCAAAATATCACAAGCCCATCGAAAGTTCTTGAAAGGAACGTCATCCTCAAGAACATTGAAGGGCAAGTGAGAGAAAGCTGCAAGCAGGAGTTGAGCCTCTTTCCGCTCAGCTGGAGTAGGGATTGGTGGAGGTTTGTAAGGTGGAATGATTTCGTTCATGGGGAGGGCAAGCCTCAGTTTTTCTGTCCAGGAAAGAGTTGATGAAGAAGGAGCAGATTGTTTTGTTTCAGAGGGTGGAGAAGAAGGTGTGGATGCTTCTATTATGGAAGATGGCACAGGACTGGAAGGAACAAAGGCATTAATATAGTCAAGCCATTCAGAAGAGCAAATCTTCGCCTTTTTGGCTAAGAAAGATGGGTGGTACCCTTGAGCTTCTTCTGAACGTTGGGCAGCAAACACTGTCTTGGTAGGCATGGAGGATATGTACCATGCCACAAGAAGATTTTCCTCCAAACTACGTCGAAGGTCAATGGGTACGTATGGGTAGACCACTGAACTTCGAGCATAGAGAGGAAACTCCAAAGGGTCACTGAACTCTACAAAATGATGGTTGATTCGTTCCCTCAAATCATAAGTCTCAGGAGTTGACCAGCTTGTCCAGCCAGAACCCCCAGAAGACGAAGAAGTTATAGTTTCATCCCATGCAGAATTTTGTGAAGAAGAGTTTCCTAAGTCCATATTTGCAACTTGCCAAATCAAAGGTTTGAGAGCAGTTCGTTCAAGGTACAAAGGGGAGTCAGAGGAAGAACTTCTTGTATCTGTGTCTGTGACTTGTTGAATCGAAGGATTAGGGACAATGTGTTCGTAGTCCAAAGGTTGGTAATTAGCAAAGGCTTCCATGACCTGAATATAGAAAGGTGGGTAAAGGTGGCTAATGAATGCGTGGAGGTTCTTTCAAGGGGAAACAACATTACTCAATGACTCTTCGTGTGCTTGATCAATAGAAAGGGAAATTGATTCAGCCATAGTATGTTCGAATGCTAAGGTATTGGGACGTTCAACAAATTGAAAAGAGTTAATGCAGATTATCACCAAAGAGATGACGGTTGTGTTTCCAGAAGATAGACTCTATGCACATTCCAAAAGCTCGGGAAAAGCTGTGATCCACTAATATCACCAAGTATTGGGTATATTAGTGCGGGGGGTAATGTTGGCTACATATTTTGTAAAAGCCAATTACAGGTCGACACGTGGCAAAGCAAGGGTAGTGTGGGGAGACTACTAAAGTCTTCGATATTGATCGTACACGTGGCAGTAAAAATTGGTTCTCACTTGATCTGAGTAGCACAGGATCAGTAAAGAAATACAAGATGACGTGGCTTCAACGGTTGCTCATATTCAAATTCAAATACAAGAAGGAAGTTCAACTGCAAGAAAAGGCGTAGTGGAACTACTTCTAAGGTAGCATGATCAGCAATCATGAAGGAGCAGTTCGACGGTTTGAAGCGTAATTCGATGGTCATCCTTGAGGAGTATAAATAGCAAGGAAGTCCCCAGAAAAACCCCCAGACTCAGATCATACAAACCAGTCTTACTCTACATATTTTATTTTCCAGTTTTTACATTTCCAGTCTTTACCTTTCTTGTACTTTAACTACTTGTTCTGCACTTCGATTTCATAGGAGTAGTTTCAAATAGATCGTCACTGTAAATCTCTTCGAGGCTGAATTTTGATCATTGTAAGTGTTCATTTTAATGAAATACTTCCATTGTTCTTCGTATTAACTGTTATTCCTCTTAATTTCTCCTAAGTCAAGCCACCAGTAAAAGTCCTCTTCATTGAGGCTGAAAGAACTAAAACACAATCGTCTGATAATTGGTTGGCAATTATAATTTCTGTAAGGACTGATTGATCCTTGCTGGCACGCTCGCATTTACAAAAATAACCTTCGAACAGCCAAAAACCCAACAATAGTCAATTAGTCAACGTTCTTAATTATTTTTGTGTCCCACTTCTCTTAAGAATAATCTTCCATATGGGGGCTATTGTTTCTTAATCAAACATGATATTATTACTGTTATTTTTTTGATAAATTTTTAATTCCATCCCAATGACATGTTTTCCAAACAAATACACTGGACCGGCTCTCAGGTGAGGCGAGTAAGGCCACCACTTTGGGCCCCAAATTCTGTCTAGAAAATAGAATTCTAAAATAATTTTGATTTTAAGTTATATTTGGTTAATTATTTTGGTCTTAATTATATTTGATTTATTAAAATAAAATTTGAGTAGAGTAATCATTTCATCATAATGTTCATTTGTACTTTTGATTTACTAAAAAGATTATAAATGTAATTTTATGACTAAAGAATGACTCCATTCAATTCAATTTCAGTGAACCAAACACTGCATTATAATATTAGTAGTTTAAAAATAAAAGTTTAAACAAACAATTGAATTGGTAAATTATTTAAAAATAATGATGATTGCTTGCCAAATGTATGAATGATTTATAAAATATTATTTGCCTATTCATAAAATTTTAAAAAATAAAATAAAATAAAATAAAAAATAAAAAAGTGAAATTATTCCAATTATCATTGCTACTAAATTTAAGGGGAATTTATCAGAAAGTCCCATATGGCGAAATTATATTCCATTTGGTCCCATGAATTTTTTGTTTGATTGGGCAATCCATGATAATAGAAATATCTTACTGATAACTCCTTTTTTGAATTAAATTGTTATATGGGGGACAAATATACCCTCACATCAATTATGGGCGGTTATGTTTTCATTTTTTTAAAATCATGTCGGTGGTCGGCTTGTACGCGAAGTCTAAGTGGATTGTTAGGCCTTTTTCACATTGGAATATATGACACCTCCATAACAAAGATTCCAATTATCTACAGTGTTTGAGAGCAACACAAAGTTGACCCGTAAGACACCTATTTTGACTATATAACTTTCAGTTTACAATTCTGATTATGCTTTAATACTACTTTAGATTTTGACGAGAGATTGAGAATCGGTGAAACCAGAACTGTGGAACGAGAATCGGTGAAACCAGTGTGGAACCCGAACTGTGGAACGAGTATCGAACCCAGCAAGTGTGCTTCGGCTTCGTGAACCCGGCAATGAAATACGACGTGAACCCAGCAAGTGTGCTGCGGCGTCGTAAGCTTCGTGGACGATCGAAGATCAGAGAGGAAATATCTCTACAATCGACGTGAGACAAAACTTGCACAAATTCCTTTGTTTCGAGCGTTTGATCTGAGTGAATTCTCAAAATTTCAGTGATATATATATATATATATATGTTGTTTCGTTTGGACTCTGAATCGGAGACTTTGAAGAGAAGAAACTCCATGGCCTCCTCACCTGTTGTTCCAGCCAAGTCCCAACCTCTCCACAACTTCTCATTACCTCTCTTAAAATGGCCGAAGAACCACACAAACAATCTCCATTGCGGCCGCCGCCTCTCCGAATCATCTCCTTCTCCTCCGCCGCCGGATTCCGCTTTCCGCCATTCTCCGCCGCCGTCTCCGATGTGTGATTCTGCCTCCGAGATGGAATCGGGGTACGTTTCTGAGAATCGGAGAAAATCGGCTCCTGAAATTGTCAGGAACGGCTTTGTGGTCTCCTCTTCTGATCACATGATTGAGAAATCGGAGAAAACAATCGGCGATATCGGAGGTTGATGGAGTCAGATCGAAGATCTATAACGTGAACCCACAGACTCCATATACAACGTGGGTTTCAAAATACGTGTTGTGAACAATGGCCACAAGATGATTGTCAATCCGTCAGGTCGGTGTACCACGTCGAAACGTCATAAATGGCAATTGGAAAACAAAGGCTCAAACTGATGTAAAGCTGAAATGTGACACAATCCACATCATAAAAAAAAATATAAAAAAAAAAGTGTCAAATTACTTGTGTTCACGTCACAACCCACGTCACAGAAAAAGAGTACTATTACCTTTTTTTTGGAACGTGAATCTCACACACCCCTCCCCATAAATACATGTGGGTCTACAAACTCAAATTAACACTTTAATGGAAAAATAGTAAACAAACAACCCAAAGGACTAAACGGTTTAAAAGAAAACAATTAGGACCACATGATCTACAAGATGATAAAATGGGATTTACTGGTCAATTCCCCTAAATTTAATCATAATTGTTTTAAAAAAAATGTTTTTAAAATTATATTTGTCAATTTTAATATTTTTAAGACATGTAAGTAGTTACAATTATTGAATCAATTTTTTTTATATGTTTTGCTATTAAATGATCTATACAGTACTTAAAAAACTAACAAATTAAATAATGAAAATAAGGCCCGTGATCAGCCTATGAGTCCAAACTAGATTATTCGAAAACAATCTCATCCAGTAACAGTTCAAGATTCTGTGAGATCTTAGGCTAAACATCAAAATAAAATATTATCTTATTGGGTCTTTGAAAAATTGAAATCTTAAGCAATAGACTAAGTGGCCTAATGATTGAACAATCTCTGACCTCGGCCTAGATAACAACTATTCCAACACAAAAAAGAGGCTAGCAACCAACTCAAGAGTCTTACAAGTAGGTAGAAATTACATGTGAAGGATCATGGTCCAACAATTATAAAAGCCCAACAACCAATACAATGAATAATCCCATAATAAGGAAGAAATAACCAATACAACAAACAACCTCCGAGATAAATGTATATATAGGTGGCCAAGGGAGCTAACCCAATTTGTTGTCCCTAATATTTCACAAAATTAAAATACTAATTCTTATCAATAGATAAATTTGCAAATTCAGTGTTCGTTTGGCTCAATTAGAGGTTCAATTGAGACCGCTAATCCTATATATGGGATTGTTGAATCAGACAACTCCCTCGGACAATTAGTTCCCTTTCCGAATTATCTTTTCTCCACTATTTAAATGTCAAAAAGACTCTTTCAAATTTTATCTCATTCTAATCAAACAATCACATAGACCATAGTATATAATAATAATCTCATTCAACATTACGGTACTCAAAAAATAAATATATGTAACAAAAACTCAAGGAATGCATTACTGTTTTGTTATCCTCCTTGCACCATCTAACTCTTGCTGCAACATTGTTGCCACCATTAAAAAGACGTAAAATAATAGAGAAAGTCTGAAGTCCCAGACTTGCTCAAAAAATTTTGGGTGGGTAATTGGAATAAGGATTCCCTCCTTAATTTCTCTCATTAACTTTTTATTTATTAGGTCATTGGGCCTACTTTTAGGTTCAATTTTGATAATCAAAACCGTTCACATTTTAAGATTTATTGAGTATATCATACCTGTAAAAAAATCAAGTTGATCAAATATCAGAAACTATGTGTTCTGATCATCGAACTACAAACCATTTTTTAAAAAAAATTTAATAAACAGTTTTCCAAACACATACTTTTTGATATCTGATCTACTTGATTTTTTACAGGTATGATGTATTCAACAAATCTTAAAATGTGAACGGTTCGGATTATCAAAAGTGGACCCAATGTCCCAGCAAGTAAGAAGTTAAGGAGGGGATCCTAATTCGGATAATTGTGTGATGGAAATTAATTTGAGAGACTTAATAGATGAACTTATTGTCCAATAGATTGTATGATAATTAATAGCATTTTTCATTAAGCATTATTAAAAACGTCACTAATTGTTAATTTTCAGCGATAGTTTCAAAAATTTGTTACAAAAAATGTCATTAATTATAAGTTTTAGCGACAATTTAAAAAAATCGTCATAAAAAAAGTCATTAATTTTCAACTTTTATCAACAGTTTGAAAAACTTGTTACAGAAAAACATCACTAATTGTAAGATTTAGCGACAATTTAAAAAAACTACTAATTGTTAATTTTTAGTGAATATAAAAAAAATCGTCACAAAAAATTATTTTTAGCAATGATTTTACTGAGACTTATTTTTAATAGAACTTGATATGAATTAAGTTCAACTATTAGGACTTATTGGTAGTTTACCCAATTAATTTTGTATAGTGTAGGGTCCTTGTGTAAAGATAGTAATTTTAGATAATTTCAAGTCTAAGTTTGTAATATTACTAAAAATAATAATATACAGATATTAAAAATGAAAAAAGAGAAAAATTACAATCAAAACAAAAAAATTCAAGGTTTGATGTAAATTAAATCCTATCTCTTTAATTATTTCAACATAAACTCTAAATTTTTAAAATGATATCAATTCTAACAATCTATTTATACTGTTAGTTTCTAACGAATAAGGGCATGAGAAAGATTGATAACCACACCTTAAAACACACCAAAATCAATTTAAAACGAGAGAGAACATATTAAAATGTTCCATTGCTTAATTATATTTAATTTAAAAGCCTGGCTCACTAACATGATCTAATGAACCAACTGTCCTACCTACTTTATAATCAACCAATTTAAAGTAATTAGTCACAAAAAGAAATGAAATCAAAATCAATCTGAAACAATAAAAATGAAGTGAAAGATTAGAGAATTTTTAAAATGAAAACAATAAAGATGAAGCCAGTCAATTTCTCCTCCTCCTATGGCTACATCCATATTCTATTCTCTTCTTCAGTTTTTGTCTCTTTCGACTCTGACTCTCTGTATCCTCTCTTTTTTCCCCAGGGGCCTGAAAGGGAATTTTCCACATATCTTGCATCTCCTCTCTCTTGGAAATGGTTATAAAATTTTGAGTAAAATCAAAATTTTTTCTCATGTTTGGTCTAATTTTTAGGTGGGCCCCATGCATCGATTTACACGGGTCAAAGTGGTAACGCGTTCTATGCCGCGTTGTGATTCACGTGGTATATTTGGTTGTTTAAAACCATTACCGAGTGAATGGGAAATTGAAGCCAAAGTATGCTCTATGGAAATAGAGTTTTGGTGAAAATTCTTTAAAGGTTTGAATAAGGCTTGTCCCACATTGATTTGGTGGGAGGTTTTGAGAGGGTTTATAAGGCATGGGTTTGGTACTTGGGGTGTGCCCCAAGGGGTACCCAAGTGTTTTAGAGGGAGAGGTTATGGGCAAAATGGTCTAGACCCATTGGACCCAAAAACCACCACACACCCACGAGTGGGTTGGGCTGGGCGCGAGTGCGTGGTGTGAGGTTGGGTTGGGCTTGTTCGGCCCAATACTAATCTTTTTGGGCAAAAAACATTTGAAATAAACTGGTTTGGATTTACTGTTCATCCAAACATGGCCCTTTCCGTTTTCAAACATAATTAACCTGATTTGGATTTATTGTTCATCCAAACAGGGCCCTTCCCGTTTTTGAATCCAACAGCTTTAAATCTGTTTGAATTTCAAACCAAACAGTGCCTAAACAGTTTGTATCTGTTTAATTCAAATTGGACAGGTACAGTACCTGTTCAATTCAAAATCAAGAGCCACCTTCACATCTATAAATAGACTAAGCCTTCCATTTGGATTTTTCACTCCAATTTTCGTATTTCATCATCTGCTTTAAATCTCTACATTTTGCTGCATTTTATTTCTGAAAGAAAGAGTGTAAACACTTAGTGTGTTCGACGAACGATTAAATTGTAATACTGCTTTTTTTCGTTGATAAGATCATTTTATCCTGGGAGATAGACGTCCAAATTCTGAAAGCACCGTGGAGAGGATGAATCTGTCTTAAGGACACAGTGTTAAACACTGGACTTGATCAGAAAAGTTATTCAAAGAAATTAACCAAGTAAGTTGTTTAATTTTATTCTGTTTTTATTTGTTTATTTAATCAAATTTTAATTTTATTTTTGTAACAAAACAAAATCTGTTATTTATTTATTTATTTATTATTTCGAGTTTGATTTTTGTAATCAAACAAATTCTCTCATTTTCTTTATTTCTTTAAATTCTAATTGTTGTTTTGTACACAATAGAATTAAATCTTTTAAATACAGTGAAGATTGTTCCAACAATCTTAAGACATAATCGTTTTTTGGTCTCTTCATTGTATTTAATTTTTTGATTTCATAAAGACATATTCTGGTTGGAAAAACAAATAGTGTTTATGCTATTTGACAGATAGTAGTAATATACTGTCTCTTTTCTTTGACAACTAGTAGTAATATACTGGTGTCATTAACAATTGTAGAATATTAATTGTGTTAACAGAAAATTATTGTGCTATTTTAATTTTCTAGTTTTAGTAACAAGAAAAATAAAATTATTTTTTGTTATAATTTATTTTCTGGTTTTAGTAACTAGAAAATTAATTTGTGTTTTAATTTTTCTGATTTTTGTAATCAGAGATTATGGCTACTACAACTGAAACTGCATCTGGCAGTGGTACTCCTATTGTTACACCAACATCGGTTCCTATCCAGAACCATGTTCATGTACCCATCAATCATGGAGAAAAATCGAAAAAATTTAACGGTACCGAGTTTAAGAGATGACAGCAGAAGATGCTGTTCTATCTTACAACTCTTAATTTGACCCGGTTTCTCCATGAAGAGGCTCCAGCACTTAAAGAGGGTGAAAGTGATCGGCAAGTTGTTGCCGCTGTAGATGCTTGGAAACATTCAGATTTCCTGTGCAGAAACTACATCCTCAATGGCCTTGACAACATGCTGTATAATGTTTATAGTCCTCTGAAGTCAGCAAAAGAATTGTGGGATTCTTTGGAGAAGAAATACAAGACAGAGGATGCCGGCACGAAGAAATTTGTCGTCGATAAATTTCTGGATTTTGTTATGGTAGACTCCCAAACGGTAATATCTCAAGTTCAAAGTTTTCAAATAATTTTACATGATATTCATTCAGAAGATATGTTTCTTAGCGAATCTTTCTAAGTCGCTGCTTTGGTGGAAAAGTTACCACCGGCTTGGAAAGATTTCATAAATTATTTAAAACATAAATGCAAAGAGATGACCATGGATGAGTTGATTGTAAGATTAAGAATTGAGGAAGATAACCGAAAGGCTGAAAAGAAGAATAGAAAAAATCCCATTGAGTCCAAGGCTAATGTGGTTAAACAAGTTCAAAAACCACATAACAAAAAGAGGAAGTTTACTGGAGAAGGTCCTAAACAAGGCAACAACAATGGCAACAAGAGGTTCAAAGGCAAATACTATAACTGTGGCAAGACTGGACATCGAGCTTCTGACTGCCGCCGCCCTAAAAAGGATCATGGAAGTACAAGTAAGAAGACCACCAATCAAGCCAATGTGACAGAATTGGATTACATCTCTGACGGGGTGAATGACATCAACCTCTCTGCTGTGGTGTCTGAGGCTAACTTGGTTGGAAATCCCAAAGAATGGTGGGTTGACACTGGAGCAACTCATCATATATGTGCGGACAAGAAATTGTTCACTACCTACAAAGAGGCTGCAAATGGTGAACAACTTTTTATGGGAAATTCTTCTACTTCTACTGTGGCTGGACAAGGAAAAGTGATTTTGAAGATGACATCAGGAAAAGAACTGACCCTCAACAACGTATTGCATGTACTTGACATCCGGAAGAATTTAGTTTCTGGTTCTTTGTTAAGTAAAAATGGTTTTAGGCTTATCTTTGAGTCTGATAAATTTGTATTAACAAAGAGTGGTATGTATGTTGGTAAGGGATACATGAGTGATGGTCTCTTTAAACTAAATGTAATGACAGTTGTACCAAAAGTTGCTATGAATGAGAATAACACATCTTTTGCTTATATTCTTGAGTCGAATTTATGGCATGGCAGATTAGGTCATGTAAATTATGATGCTTTGCGTAGATTAATTGGTTTGGATTATATACCAAAGTTTGAAATTAACCCTAATCATAAATGTGAAGTTTGTGTAGAAGCAAAACTAACTAAGGCTTCATTTAAATCAGTTGAAAGGAAAACTGAACCTCTAAAATTAATTCATACTGATGTATGTGATCTAAAATTTATTCAAACTAGAGGAGGCAAAAAGTATTCATAACATTTATCGATGATTGCACATGATATTGTTATGTTTATTTACTTAGAAGTAAAGATGAAGCCTTAGAAATGTTTAAACTCTACAAAACAGAAGTTGAAAATCAACTTGGTAAAACCGTTAAAATGGTTAGAAGTGATAGGGGTGGTGAATATGATGCACCATTAAATGAATTTTGTGCACAACATGGCATTATTCACCAAACTACAGCCCCTTATTATCCACAGCAAAATGAAATTGCTGAAAGAAAGAATAGAACCCTAAAAGAAATGATGAATGCCATGTTACTAAGTTCAGGCTTACCACAGAACTTGTGGGGGGAAGCAATATTGTTTGCTAATTATGTTCTTAATAGAATACCCCACAAGAAAACCAAAAGCATTCCTTATGAATTGTGGAAATATCGATCACCTTCCTACAAATACTTAAAAGTGTGGGGGTGTTTGGCAAAAGTTGAAATTCCTGTTCCTAAAAAGACTAAGATTAGACCAAAAACAGTAGATTGTGTGTTTATTGGCTATGCTCAGAATAGTAGTACATATCGGTTTCTGACTTATAAATCAGCAATACCTGATATAAATGTGAACACTATTATAGAGTCAAGGAATGCTGTGTTTTTTGAACATGTCTTTCCTTACAAGAAAGGACAGGAATTAAGTTCACAGAAAAGAACTTATGATTGTACACAAAGTCAAGAGACTAATGACAATCAAACACAAGAGACTAGTAATGGTCTCAACCAACAGGATTTAACTGATGATGAACCAAGAAGAAGTAAGAGAGCGAGAACATCAAAATCCTTTGGTCCAGATTTTCTGACATACTTGTTAGAAAATGAACCTCAAAGTTTTAAGGCAGCAGTGACAGGTCCTAAAGCACCTTTGTAGAAAGAGGCTGTTAATAATGAAATTGAATCCATTATGCAAAATCATACTTGGGAATTGGTGGATCTTCCACCAGGATCTAAACCTCTTGGATATAAATAGATATTCAAGAGAAAAATGAAAGCAGATGGTTCAATTGACAAGTATAAAGCAAGACTTGTAGTTAAAGGTTACAGATAAAAGGAAGGTCTGGACTATTTTGACACATATTCCCCTGTGACAAGAATAACATCCATTCGCATGCTTATTTCTATAGCAGCGTTGTTTAATTTAGAAATACATCAAATGGATGTTAAGACAACTTTCTTAAACGGTGATCTAAATAAAGAGATCTATATGGAGCAACCCGAAGAGTTTGTAGTATCAGGGCAAGAAAAGAAAGTTTGTCGACTTGTAAAATCCCTTTATGGATTAAAACAAGCACCTAAGCAATGGCATGAAAAATTTGATCATGCAATGCTTACTAATGGGTTTAAGATAAGCGAATGTGACAAATGCGTCTATGTTAAAAACATTGACCAAGGATATGTCATAGTTTGTCTTTATGTGGATGACATGCTTATCATTGGAAGCAGTCAAAACATGATCAAATCAACTAAGCAAATGCTTAACAAAAGATTTGATATGAAAGATATGGGGGTCGCAGATGTTATATTAGGAATGAAAATTACTAAACATCTGACGGATATGTATTATCTCAATCTCATTACGTTGAGAAAATACTTGATAAATTTATCAAGGATGATTTGAATTTAGCTAGAACACCTGTAGACATCAGTCTTTATTTATCGAAAAATAAAGGTGATGCAGTGTCTCAGTTAAAATACTCCCAAATCATTGGAAGCCTAATGTACCTAATGAATTGTACTCATCCTGATATAGCTTATGCTATCAGTAAATTGAGTAGGTACACTAGTAACCCTGGAGAAGACCATTGGAAAGCGATCATTCGGGTTCTTAGATATCTAAGATTTACTCATGATCATAGTTTGAACTTTACTCGATATCCAGCAATACTCGAAGGTTAATGTGATGCCAATTGGATATCGGATACTAAAGATTCAAAATCCACTAGTGGATATGTCTTTACTCTAGGAGGCGCTGCTGTTTCTTGGAAGTCCACGAAACAAACTTGCATCGTACGATCTATAATGGAATCCGAGTTCATTGCTTTAGATAAAGCAGTTGAAGAAGCAGAATGGCTTCGTCACTTCTTAGAAAACATTCCAATGTGGCCAAAACCTGTGCCAGCTATTTGCATTCATTGTGATAGTCAATCTGCAATAGGCAGAGCATAGAATCACATGTATAACGGTACGTCACGACATATTCGTCGTCGACATAATACCGTAAGGCAATTGTTGTCAAACGGAATAATCTCAATAGATTATATAAAATCTAAAAAGAATATTGCAGATCCGTTAACAAAAGGTTTGACAAAAGAGCTAGTGTATAGTTCATCGAAGGGGATAGGATTAAAGCCTATTACATAAAGAGTCGTCATAATGGTAACCCTACTTATATGACTGGAGATCCCAAGAACTAAGTTCAAAGGGACAACTAAGTTATGTATGGCTCACTAGAAATCACCAAGGGATTAAAATTCCTATCCATTCCTATGGTGAGAGTGATATCTGTAACATATGTTGTCTGCAGGGGCATTAGGATAAGCTTTGCTTTTAATGATTACTTATATCTTGATTAAGGCATAAAATCAAGACGAGTATAAGAAGATACTCACAATAAGAATCACCTATATGAGTGTTGAACTGGGGCCAGTTCTATGAGAATGAAAGAAGCTACATTCTCTAGAAACACTCATGAAAACCAGGAGCGTTCAAGGCCAAAATGAACGCAACAGTGAGAACCACGATGTGTTAGAAGATATTTTGTGTGAAATCTATTGTCTTGGCTTACACAAACGGCTGAACAATTCAAGGCATCGCGTCCGTTGGTTAGCCAGTAAGTCCGATAGGTTATCACTAGGGAAGGTTCAAGGCCGAAAACTACCTATCCTGATGCAAGATATTTTTCGACTTATACTCTTTCGTTAAGTCTGCATTTTGTTGCATTTCCGTTGTCATCAAATTCCATTCATGTGGGGGATTGTTGGAAATGGTTATAAAATTTTGGGTAAAACCAGAATTTTTTCCCATGTTTGGTCTAATTTTTAGGTGGGCCCCGTGCATCGATTTACACGGGTCAAAGTGGTAACGCGTTCTATGCCGTGTTGTGATTCACGTGGTATATTTGATTGTTTAAAACCATTACCGAGTGAATGGGAAATTGAAGCCAAAGTATGCTCCATGGAAATGGAGTTTTGGTGGAAATTCCTTAAAGGTTTGAATAAAGCTTGTCCCACATTGATTTGGTGGGAGGTTTTGAGAGGGTTTATAAGGCATGGGTTTGGTACTTGGGGTGTGCCCCAAGAGGTACCCAAGTGTTTTAGAGGGAGAGGTTATCGGCAAAATGGGCTAGACCCATTGGACCCAAAAATCACCACACGCCTTGCCAGCTTGTCCGTCCGGCGGTCGGTGGGCTGAACTGGGCTTGGTGCGTGGTGTGAGGTTGGCTTGGGCTTGTTCGGCCCAATACTAATCTTTTTGGGCCAAAAACATTTGAAATAAACTGGTTTGGATTTACTGTTCATCCAAACAGGGACCTTTCCGTTTTCAAACATAATTAACCTGATTTGGATTTATTGTTCATCCAAACAGGGTCTTTCCCATTTTTGAATCCAACAGCTTTAAATCTGTTTGAATTTCAAACCAAACAGTGCCTAAACAGTTTGTATCTGTTTAATTCAAATTGGACAGGTACAGTACCTGTTCAATTCAAAACCAAGAGCCACCTTTACATCTATAAATAGACTAAGCCTCCCATTTGGATTTTTCACTCCAATTTTCGTATTCCATTATCTGCTTTAAATCTCTACATTTTGCTGCATTTTATTTCTGAAAGAAAGAGTGTAAACACTTAGTGTGTTCGACGAACGATTAAATTGTAGTGCTGCTTTTATTCGTTGATAAGATCATTTTATCCTGGGAGATAGACTTCCAAATTCTGAAAGCACCGTGGAGAGGACGAATCTATCTTAAGGATACAGTGTTAAACACTGGACTTGATCAGAAAAGTTATTCAAAGAAATTAACCAAGTAAGTTGTTTAATTTTATTCTGTTTTTATTTGTTTATTTAATCAGATTTTAATTTTGTTTTTGTAACAAAATAAAATCTGTTATTTATTTATTTATTTATTATTTCGAGTTTGATTTTTGTAATCAAACAAATTCTCTCATTTTCTTTATTTCTTTAAATTCTAGTTGTTATTTTGTACACAATAGAATTAAATCTTTTAAATACAGTGAAGATTGTTCCAACACTCTCAACCCTTGCATATCCCAATTGTAGTCAATTATACGTGTAACTAAACTTTCCTCGTACACAACTGCGGTGAAGTAGTATTTCTCAGTTGGAATCCTAATATCCCTTTGTGAGTTGTCGTTAGGATTGTATCAAGGGCGGACCCAAGATTCATCGATGAGGTGGGTTAATGTTAAGGTAAAATTATACAACATATTTTAAGTATAACCACATAAAAAAAAAGAGAATTTAATAATATGATCTAGATTAGTATCTAAATTTATTGATTAGAAACAATCTTCGACGAGTCTTTAAAGATTCAAATTCATCGATTACAGAATCTAGATCAATTTTCTAAGTAAGGTCTCATTCAAGGTAAAGAGACAAGCAATTGGCAAGAAACTCATCCCCCATTGAATTGTGAATGGCAGCTTTAACATGCTTTATACTCGAAAATGCTCTTTCCATAGTCGCCGTAGAAACAGGAAGGGTTGACACAAGACAAATCAATTTGTAGATCATGGTGTAATGCTCGAACTTTCTTGTCACAAATAGTTCTTGGCATAAATCGGCAAGGGTAGATATCTTATGAAACTCGGGATCACAAACAACATCAAGCTTAAAATGCATTAACTGACATCTCAAAGCATGGATGTCTTGAGAAATGAAATCTTAGGGATAAAATTTCTCAGCATGATTGCAAATATTATCTAAAATTGCCACTAGAATCCAAAGCCGAGCTAAGAGAAAGAAGTTCTACTACCCCATCATGAAATCTATGTTCTAACTCCATCAATTGAAAATCAATTGTAGAGTTGAATATGTCAAAGTGATAATGATGCTCAATTGTAATATGATTTGGTTGACGACAACGACTTGTACCCTATTCATAAGGAAAACTCATATAATTCACCGCAACGTTATGTCAATTGCAAAATGACACCACATTTGCCAGAAAAATATCCCAATCATTTTGTCTAAGTTTTTGAATGAGAGCTTTTGTTGTGGACACTAATTTCATCGCATTTAAGATGTCTTGAGTTTTCTGTTGCAAGGCTTGACAAATTGCATTCATGATTCCCAAAATATTGTCCATCAAGTGTAAGACGAATATGAATTCAAAGCTCTTCATTACTTTTTAAACACCATTAGCTTGCCCTCAAATTTGTTGATTTGTAATCTGCTTGAGACTTTCATCAGCTACACAAGATGCCTCATACATATCAATCAAGTTTTTAACAGAGTCAAATATATACTATAATAGATACTAGTTGGTGTGTTGTATCATTAAATTTGTAAAATATAAAGTTTGATTTTGATAAATTTTTAAAATATAAAATTGGATTTTAATTTAAAACCATATATATTCCCTTTCATATTGGGGCTCTTAGGTTCGAATTCCATCCAACTTATTTTATAAGGTAATTATCAATATGTTTTAATAGTTGGATTTAATTCTCATCAAATTCTATTAAAAATCAGTCTTAGTAAAATCATCGCTAAAAATAATTTTTTGTAACGATTTTTACATACATCGATAAAAATTAACAATTAGTGACTCTTTTTTTTTTGTCATGATTTTTATAAATTGTAATTAAAACTTATAATCAGTGATTTTTTGTGACGAATTTTTCAAGCTGTCGCTGAAAGTTAAAAATTAGTGACATTTTTTTGTGACGATTTTTTTAAATTGCCGCTAAAAATTAATAATTAGTAACTTTTTTTAATAATGTTTGATGAAAAACGCTATTACTTATCATAGGACTTATTGGACAATAAATTCACCTATTAAGACCTACACATAAGTCTCTCTATCTTATATTGTATTTCTTCTTTTATTTTTTTTAGATAGTGTTATATTGTGTATCTTATTCAATATTTGAATTATCTTAGAATTAGGAAGAGTGATTAATAAAAAGGGAATTTTTTTTTTAAGATCCTTGATATTAAGATTTTATAAGATAAATGGCATATAATATTTTCATAATAATTAAGGTCCCTCAACATTTTTACAAAAAAAATTTTGACTAAGAAAAATTTCACTCACTCAGAGAAATTTCACCTGATTTAGAAAATTTTTGGTCCCGACACAAAAAAAATTCAATTTTAATAAAGAAATTTTGAAATTTCTCTAGTATGATCATAGAGAAATTTTATCGAGGGATCTTAGTTAATCAAAAAAAAAAAATCTTGGGCCTCTTCTACTACACAAAGATAGAGAGGGATGTTTCCCTAATTTTTCCTTAATAGAATCTTAACAATTTTATAATTTAAAGAATTAATTTTAATCTCTTAATTTTTTTATTTTTTATTTCACCCCCTTCTTTTAGGACTCAATTGTCCTCATATGAGAATATCGTATCTGGCATCTGGATAGACTAATCTCAATCACAATTCTCTTAATCAAACACGAATTATGTTTTTATATTAAATTATTAATCCAATCTACATGGCATGTCCCTAAAAAAAATAAGGAAAGTGGCATTTCAATGGTGAAATTTACCTTTTCATGGTGATGCAATTCTACCGTGTATATTGTGAAAATTCATTCATGTATTTGGTGTAATTCTTCTTTTATATCAAAGTTACACAATTTTTTATTTTTATTTTTTATATTGCAATTATTTTGGGACTGTCACATCCACCTAATATGACTTGCTTTGTTATCCTAGTGCACCATCAACATGCCACCACAAAAATAGATAGACTATTAAGACTTATCATTTTAAAATAAAATATTTATTAAAATAATACCTAAATATTAAAATCTCAGTACTGCATTTTATGTGAGAATAGTGATATATTTTTGGATAAACTACAAATACACATTTGATGTTTATTTAAAATATGAATTACCTAATGTGATTCTAAAAATTACAAATATCTCTTGTCAAACATTTTTTATTTAACAGAATTAATAGAAAAAGTAAAATCCTTAATTAACTACTCTTTTATGCAATAATAAATTTATCAAAATTATTAATTTAAAATATTTTTAACATTATTAAAAACTGCTAATTAACTTAATGATTAATTAATAAAAGTGATCATTTGTTATGAGATTAAAATTTTGAAGAAACTGGATACAATTTTCAAAATTAAATAAGACAATTTGTATTTTAAAAAACCTCAAGAGAGGTATATTTGTAAGTTACACTATATTTTTTAAGGGGGATATAACAAGCAGCACAATGCTCTTGTTGCCAAATAACTCTATTATTATTTTTGTAATCGTGAAAAAAAAAAAAAAAAAAAAAAAAAAAAAGCCATATGAGTTACAACCTTCAAAAACCAACTGTTTACAACCAAGTCACTCAGTTTAGCAATACATTATAAGTAATGTTAGAAATCATGAAAAAAATATTATGAAAATGATCATGAAAGATTCTCTACCTTTGGATTATATATACAATAAAACACCACACACTAATAAAAGGATAAAAAATCTTCATGATGTATTTCATGACATTTTTTTCATTATCCATAACATTACTCATACATTATAAGCTTATTTGTGCAAATATTCATTTAATAATGTTACAATAATTATATTCTTTTGTCACGATTAGTCTATCATATGAATTCTCATCACCAGATTACTCCTAATGTCTGTTTTCGACATTATTGATACAAATATAATATAAAATTATGATCACTGTATCATTATTGATACAATAACGGTGTATTTGTTTCGAAAGACTAGATGATGGAGGATTACAATCTACCAGACTGTTAGTCCTTTTTTTTGATCAGCACCAGACAGTTAGTCCTGAGATACATATTGTCCCCGAATTATTTGATTGGACTGAATTTGTATCCTATATTTGTTTAGTCATGTGATTAAATGTCTGAATTAGACAATTCTATTAAATCCTATATTTGTTTGGGATATTATGGAGAATGAAAAATACTCAAAAGACTATTTTGCCTTTTTAAATTATTTACTAAATAATATGAATATTAAATCTGAATTATAAATTTTTTTTAACTAGAACATTTAAAAAATTAAATAAATAGAATATTAATAAAAATTACATAAATTTATTTTAATTTGTAGTTGAGATTTTTAAATTTTATTTTACTTTACCAAGTATAATTAATACCATATTATTAAAATAAGTAATTTAATAAAGTATAAATAATTCAAGAAATAAATTTTATTAAGTATAAATAATTTAATAAATAAATTTTATTTTTAAAAAGATATTAAATAATAGATGGTCAAAAATATAATTTCATTACCTAATCCTATGAGATGAGTTATCCCATGATTTGTATCCCTCCCCTCCCACCCATGGGATACAATAGTCTATCATATTTGGGATTAATAATTCAGTGCAAAAAATTTCAATCAAACAATGGACTAAACCGACTATTAGTCTGGATGGACTATTAGTCCTGTCCCATGGGCCAATCTTCCCAAACAAACACCACCAAAATGTGGGAGTTAAACTTACCATGTTTGTTTGACTCTTTAAGTGGAGGGATTGGACTAATAGTTTGAGGGGCTCACTTAAAGAGTGTTTTGCTGAGGATATGAGTGAGAGGATTAACTATCCCGTTGGACTAATAATTCTCCCATGTGATAGGACTAACAAAGTCATGGGAGGGTTGGGATTAAAAATTGAGTGAGAGGATTAATTTCATATATTAATACTATATATTACTAATCCGGTGGTATCCAAACAAACACTCTTTATCCTACATCTGTAACTTAATACCACCACACTAATAATCTCCTCATTCAATCTCATCGTACTCTCAATCACTTCCATCCTATGGAACCAAACAAGCGTGGCAATACATCCTTATTTTTTTTTCTGGATGAGTGATTGTGTGGCGAAAATTCAATTTGTGTAGTATGAGATTTATATGTAAAATAAATTTAAGTCACAAAATGATAATTCTAAATAATTTATGAGTAGTTAAGTTGAGATAACACATATCATAAATACAAAGTAAAATAACTGATTTCAGCCAAAAACAACTGAAATCAGATATTAATTTGAGCACATTATTCCAACGTGATATGAAAATCTATTAATCACAAAGTAAGCATAACACTTCATACTTCAATGAAAATTGGTCTCTAATCAATTTATTATTATTATTATTATTATTATTATTATTATTATTATTATTATATAATTTTAAAGTTCTATTAATCTTAAGGCACCTCTTCACATGGATAGCTCTTCCGAATCCGACTCTGTATATTCTTCCTCTATGAAGCTCGACTCACCATATTTCCAATAACCTCTTACCTTTCTAATTTTTTGCCAAGAGCCTGAAAGCCATGTTTCAACATATGTTGCTTTTCCTCTCAACTCTTCCTCCTCCCAATTGTTGTCGGGAGGTGTAACTAAACTTTCCTCATATACAATTGCATTCAAATAGTTACGTTTGTTTGGAAATTCTAACTTTCCTTTGAGAGTTGTCAATAGGATTGTAAGCTTGTATATGATCCATGGCAACTTTCATTAGAACTTCACCATTCTTTGCAAAACACAATGGCACTAGCTTGTCATAAATATTTATATTGGGAATATTTGATAAGATGAACATAGTAATCCAAGATTCTTGCTCACCATATTCTTTCATTGCCAATACCTCAACAATACCCACATGATGGCTTCGATGCTCATCACAGCAACGAACCATACTAAGGCATCCTTCCAAAACTCCCAAACCAAATAGAATATCTCCATCTCCATTCTTAGGCTGTGGCATTGGTAACTTCTTGAATTTGTTCATTCGCGGATTGAAGTAAACTGTAAATCATTAAGCACTATAACGCAGCGGAATAAAAATTAATAAGATCATACCTTTTTAGATATAATCTGAACTCTGATGGATCTCGTGGGTAAATCACGTGCTTCCTGAATCTAGTCAATCAACCCAGCAGTGGGGTGATATTACAATGGTGAATATCACCCACACAAATCACAGTGCAAAAGGCTTATTGATCGTTGTTTATGGGAGAGAGTTAGTATATGGGAGAAACTGTATATGGGAAAAAGATCAAAACATACGTTCTTTTCTTTTAGGAGAGAGTCTGTGTATCTCTTAATCTCCTATATCCATATATCAGATATATAATGTTATTATCATCTATCCATATCAGTTAATGGAGATAATATCTATACCTGAGTGGTTATCCTAAACAGGTTTGAATTCAAATTCAAAAACCATTTGGTTAAGGTTCAAATTCAAATGTTGAAATGGTCATGCCACATGGGCGCCCATTTCTAACATCTCCCACTCGCACATGAGTTGGCATGACACTGCCACATCTCTATCTCAATCTCCCCAAAAAGAACAATCTCATACTAGCCAATGCACTGCGCATCACGAGAACACTGCATGTGGGAGCTCTATACTAGAAACTCAAAATGAGCCAAAGATAGAGACATCAACCCAAAAGGAACAAAAATAGTGTCTCATATACCCTGCACCCATCTAATTACACCAGTCAAAAACATCTCTAATCCTCAAAAGGAGCATGTTTGACCCTCTCAATTCTTGCAATATATTCACACTCAATTCGCCTCTCATACAGAAGCGATGTGAGTTCTTGCAATGAATATACAACATGGTGGTGTAATACTAGATGATCTTCCCTTTGCACTCATGCCATTTAGTTTAGGATTGACCGCTTTCCCAGTGATGTCCTTTAAGACTGAATCATTCATGACCGCAGGCAACATACCAAAGTAGCATAACATCAACCCCTTACCTTATGACATAGTCAAAAGTCACAAAAGGGTACATAAATGAAAGTCATATCAATAATGACACGTAAGACTCACACGATGAAAGCAGGATCCATTCTCTCACCTCATTACTTGGTCGCCAAGCACATGTAGTATGAATACATGCTACGGTGGAGTAACTCTTCCAAAAGAGTGACGTCATACTCGATACACCGTCTGAGATATTAGTCTAGTCGCTTTCTAGCGCCTAACCCAATTCTCTATTTGCTCGCCTTCTAGGCGCCAAATGAGATCTCGTGATCTGGCTAATCATAACAGTACAACATGGAAAGTGGGTACTAACATCCATGTTTGGTCCTTAACGACCTCATCTTGGTTGTAACCAAGGCGACATGCATAGTGGATTATTTAAGCCTCTCTTGGCTCCAAATAAAAATAACCCACTAGACTCAACCTTGCTCGCTCCCAAGCGCCAAGGGCGATAGCTCCTGTGAGTGAGCTAATCTTGCATGCTGGCATCATCATCTGCTAATCATTATGACACAAACCATAATAGTGTCAACATCCCATCATCTCAAAATAAGTGATCGATTTTAAAAAAAATGACCACAGCTTGCGCAATTCTAGATTCCAAACATAAGCCTTATCAGCACCTCTTGCGATAAGTATATACAACGGAATCCACCATGTGCGCCTCATATGAAGTGATTCAAAATCACAATCCTAGATTCCAAACATAAGCCTTATCAGCACCTCTTGCGATAAGCATATACAATGGAATCCTCCATGTGCGCCTCACATGAAGTGATTTAAGATCACTATCTCTTGTGCAATATCCTCTCCAAAGATATTTTGGTGACCAATTTGCGTTCATTCTTGATGCGCCCAACTAGCACATTGAATCTCACAAAGAGCAAATTAATATACTACTAGTAAAGTATTCTATCCACAGTCTAATGAGCAAGGTCAATGTCTAAACAACTCAGTTGACCATTTACCAAAGATAACACTTATCATGCCGAATACGCCCACATAGCGTACTTTAGGCTTCCACAACAAAGAAAAGATCAAGGATTATAGGTCACCTGTTTTTTCCAAAGACAATCCGAGGATTCACTCAATAGCTAAGGCTCTGGCTTTTACCGATAGGTAAGTCAATGGGTTTGCAATTTTGCATCTAGAATCGTTCTAGGATATTCCTAATGTAAGTCATCGAAGACAAAATAGGAATTCTCCCAAAACAATCCCTAAGGATCACACATCCGAGCATATAAATTACATCACCCATGTCCATCATATCTAAAATAGAGGACTGCCCACCCTAGGTGGCGATAACCTTATAAATTCTTGGCTCATAATGACTAAGTAAGGAAACTTCTTTTGGACCATTGATCATACCTCGATGGTCTTTATCGATCATCGTCGGCCTATCATGGCTTCACGAAATCTAAGAACCACTATTTGGATAACTGTTTTAGGCTGTAAAAGATTTATTGGAACTAGCAACCTTTTTGCGCTCCTAACTTTTCACCATAAAAACAGAAGATAAATCCCTACGGATCTACTTATCCAATTCTCCAACGAGAAGTTGGATCACAATGTCCACAAATCAATGTTCCGAACTTATGTCAATCATAGCCTAAGTCAAAATAACCTCACTCCCCAGGAGGAAGTCAAAATAACTTCACTCCCCAGAAGGAAGTCTTCTCATGGTCTACACCTTCCTCAATGGTGCGACTTTTCGGTGTCTAGCGAGCCTTATGCCTCAACAATGACTATCCAAATTACGCATAACTTTAGAACAGTTTCGCGTCATAATGGAAAGTCAACCAAATTATAGAAATGGTTAATCCTCAAAGACTTTGTCTTAAACTGCGCAACATTAATCCACTTTCTAAAAACAGGAGACTAGAGCCTTTGGCATTATCCTAGGCTCTTTATCATCTTGCGGAGCAATTATGAATGTTTCCTTCTCAATCACCCAGTGATGACGTGAAAAATCTTCACATTCGCTACCACGCAACTAAGAATGTAGAGTATTTTTCTCTAATGGAGTAATCCATTAGTAGGCATATCGCTCCCACTGTCCCTAGGATATTGGAAATTTCTTTCCATTCTCAACTAGGCTACATAAAAGCTCTATGCTTAGAATTCTCTATCTTATAGAGTTCCAAAACTCTATACACGTCACCTTTACTAAGAAAACTTTATGTGACTTAGTAACACTACCACAAAGCTGCTTACCTATATGCATATGACCCGGAGGATTTACATGACAGCATACAATAATGCGCCACATAAGCCTATGTGTTTACAAGACAACATACAATAATGCGCTATAGAACCTTAGGTCTTAACTTCGCAATCTTATGAGAAGTAGAATAAAGATAAGCTGCTTAATGGTTACAGATTGCCCATAGATGGCTTTCTGCTAACCCATTACTCAAAATGGAGTGTAAAATCTGATATGGAGGGCACTGAGTTAGGGATATAGGCAGCAAACTAGTGCAATTCCTAATTGGGAAATATTTTGCGCCATTATCCACCTAACATTAACAATATTTAATTCCTTATCTCTACTACACCATTGTGTTGTTGAGTATTAGGAATAATCAATTTTCTAAGCATCCATTTCTCTTCACAGAGTTCTCTAAAATAACTCAAATAGATACTCGCCACCTTGGTCAAAACTAAAAGCACAAAAGTCATTATCTAATTGATCTCAACCTCATATGTGCAATGTCAAAAAATCATCTCAAAACTTTTGACTTATGGGAGATCAAATAGTCTTGACTCGAATCGATCGTAATCTATAAATGTGTCGAGATTGAGGCATAGCTATCATACCCTTACACATATCTAGTCACAAAAATCATAGTGGACTAAATGCGCCAATACAAATGACCTTCTATGGCTTTCCTACTTACTTGTGCGCAACCATTGCGAACAAAGTTACACATTCACATGAGAACATAATGTCATAAGCGAGTGGGCCTGAGAAGGCCTACTCAAACCATCGTGTCATCATCTCATTAATGTGATTAAGTATAATAAGCCATCGGTTCATGACCAATGTCATAAACTAATTCCAATCATCTTTATGTGTGAGTTCTCGAAGACCAGTTTTAAAGGTTTAGGCCCAACTAGGTAATGACTCACAACTAACTCATATTCACTAGATCATAAAAGGATGTCATGGAGATATCAAGTGCGCCTAAGTCGCAAATTTAACTAGTAAGTGCTAATCCCCTGCACCTTCAAGTCAATTTTATTCTCCATACACTTTAACATCTAGTTGAAAAATAACGATACTCCTCTGCCATATCTATTTCTCGCTTCATAGTTACTTGCAATTAATTCTACTATCCACAAGAAGGAGAAAATAAGCTATCTATCTTTGATGACTCTTGAAGTAACTTAAGCGGGAATTAGGCTAAAGAGTCTAATTCAACACAATGCTCTCTGGCGATGTGTCAAATTCTTAGAGTCATAACAACCTTGTCGGCCTTGACCTTTTCATTACTATCTTGCAACGTTTATGCTTAGTAGTAGCGTTATTCAAAAGCGTTAGCCTAGCTAAGGAATCATACAAAGAAGCCCCTCCTCATGTCTCGCACCTAAGTGTGGAAAGCGAAGTGTCGACTTAGACAAGTTAGCAATGCTCATAGATTTTGCAGCCACTAAGCGCTAATCTTTTCACTTAGTGTTAATAGATTTTGCAGCTTCTAAGCGCTAATCTTTTAACTTCATGTGATATTTCAATGCACACTATAATAGTGCATGAAATTTTGCTCTATCCACTCCCAATAATTGGGTAGAGAGCAAAACACTGCTCATACTGGCTACTCGTCTTACACTTAATGACTAATTTATTTAAGCTTGCATTTCTTGAATGACGTGACTCTTGAATGTTACTTCATCCAATGATGTAACATTATTAACAAGTCAAATTACAAAGTCAATCCATGACTCAATAGTCAAGATCATATCTGAGATCTATTGAGGGCTTACTAATTTCATAACTCCAAAACTCGCCAACCAAAACTACTTAGCATGCCGCTAACCATAGCGCACACATTAGTTTTATTGTGCCAAACAAGGCAACAAAACCACGGCGACTTTGAGTCATGTTTCCTTACTTTGGCCAATTAAGGTTTGACCTAAAGTCTCCAAGACTTTTGCTCATCTAAAGAATGGGATTAGTTTGTTCACATTTGAACATCTCTACTAAGTCTAGGTCAACCAAATTAACTTCCATAAGTTAAGTCAATTTAGAGAGAAATTCGCATTGGGATTAATTTGATTAGCAGAATATAATTTTGCATAAAAAATCTAAATTAAGTAGTGATAATATTACACAAGTCAAGATCGAAAATCCGCTAAGCTCGTAATCATCTCTTGCCACAAGTGACAATTATCCAAAATTTAATTTAATTTATGCTAAAAATATTGGTTTTCGGAGCTAATCTAAAAAAATTTCTCTCAACGAATAACCTCCCCTTGACTATGGCATATACAAAGCATGATAAATTCCATACAATAGCATCTTAATGTAAATTTACAAATAACTCATGCTATATTCATTTAATAATGGAATTCTAATAAATAAATAAATAAATAATCATGCTCCTCTAATTTCAACATATTAAAAATCCAAAAAATATGTTGTATTCAATATTCGATTATGCCATAATTAAAGTCTACATCATTTTGAAATTTTCTGGAATTTTCTGGAATTTTCTGAAATTTTCTGGATTTTTAAATAACTATTAAACAAATAACATTAGAAACAAAAAATCCAGAAATTGATAAACTGAGACAATATTCAGATTATGTCATAATTAAAAATGTAGATCATTCTGAAATTTTTACGAAATTTTTTCAAACATTACGATTTTAAATAACTAATAAATACACATAAAATTAGAAATAAAAATCCGAAGGCGATAAATGTAAAAATATTCCCAATAAATAGTAAACCATTTGAAGTCCACAATAAAAATTTCAACGAGAAAATTATTTATGCAATACGAATCATTTTAAAGCATAAAAATGAATTATTAACAGAAAAAATATTTTTTATTTTCGTAAAATTTTCAAGATTTTACAGAAGATACAAAATTTAATTCTCGAATCTAACGGTACCAACCATGCTTAAAACAAAGCTATAACTTGAATAAATTATGGCCATTTAATGCAATGTCTGAAATTAAAAAAACAACAGAGCCTTAGAGCCAAGCCGGTAGCAGCTCGGCTCGCTTACCGCTCATCGCATAGCGAGCTCGGCGAACGGCTCAACGCGCGCGCATGGCGCCAAGACGTGGCGCGTGGCGCTTGAAACGGGCGCGCTTAAGCAGCGCACGCGAAGGAGGGGCGGCTCGGCGTGGAAGCGTGCGTGAAACGCCCTAAGCGTGAGCGCGTGACAGGGCGTGGTGGCGCGTCAGATGGCGCGTGTAGCTCACGCGCCGCCTTCCACGGTGTTTTCTGCTCCGATTTTTGTACTGTCGGACTCCATTTTTCACAATAAAAACATTTATGGCATTAAAAATGGCATTTAAACAACATAAAAATGAGATGTATCACATTCTCAATCTAATTTTCATGCAAATAATGTGTATGTATATCTGTATAAAATTATATACATATTTTATCGCATACAAATAAGCACGAAAATACCCATATTCAGCTCTGATACCAATGTAAATCATTAAGCACTATAACGCAGCGGAATAAAAATTAATAAGATCATACCTTTTTAGATATAATCTGAACTCTGATGGATCTCGTGGGTAAATCACGTGCTTCCTGAATCTAGTCAATCAACCCAGCAGTGGGGTGATATTACAATGGTGAATATCACCCACACAAATCACAGTGCAAAAGGCTTATTGATCGTTGTTTATGGGAGAGAGTTAGTATATGGGAGAAACTGTATATGGGAAAAAGATCAAAACATACGTTCTTTTCTTTTAGGAGAGAGTCTGTGTATCTCTTAATCTCCTATATCCATATATCAGATATATAATGTTATTATCATCTATCCATATAAGTTAATGGAGATAATATCTATACCTGAGTGGTTATCCTAAACAGGTTTGAATTCAAATTCAAAAACCATTTGGTTAAGGTTCAAATTCAAATGTTGAAATGGTCATGCCACATGGGCGCCCATTTCTAACATAAACGATTTCATGGGGTGCGAGGAAGTGATCCGAACTTTTCTTAGAGGCAAACCAATGTAGATTTTCATTCAAAGACGGGCACAATGGAGAATTCTGCTGTATGGGAAGTGAACTTCGGTCCAAGTTTTGCTTCGGAAATTACCAACCACAGCAAATTCACCACCATAACTAGGAGTCAGATGAGAAAGGGCCATTACAGCCTTGTACTCATTACTCAAGGAGTCAAAGCAAAGCCCAGAAACAATATAGTAGTCCTCATCATGCAAGTCCTCGTATCCCAGGACTTTCTTCGAACACCTCGTGAGCGGATTCCATAAGAACAAATCATTGTGAACCCGAATAAGAATCAACCCATTACACGAACCGGAGATTTCAACATCACCATGAGATGGGTTTTTTTGGTTTGGTTTAGGAACGCATTTCACGCAACAATCTTCATCGATGGAGTAAAGAGAAGAAAACATTCCACAAACGAGAACCTTGTGTTTTGGAACAACGCTTTTCACAGAACCTGATTGAATCAAAGAACGCCATTGCTTGGAAACGAGATTGAATTGGAGGAGTGATTTGAGAGGTAATCTTGAGAGTATTTCGATAAGGATTTCTTCAGGAAGACGAGATTGAATTGGAGGAGTGATTTGAGAGGTAATCTTGAGAGTATTTCGATAAGGATTTCTTCAGGAAGGTTTATTAGATTGAGTTCTGATGTTGCTTTGACTTGGGTTTTTTCATTCTCTCTTGTTCTTCTTCTTCTTCTTCCTCCTCGCCGCTTTCTCTTCCTTAAAATTGTTCGGAGAGCTAGGGTTTGCATTGTTCCGTGAAATCTGAACAATGAATGAGCACTGTTTTGCTAATACACAAGGGTTAGCTATATATATTTAGGCCAAATTATATTGGTCACCCCAACGTTTTGAACCTTGTGTTATTTTAGATGTTATACTTTTAATTAGTTTAATTTTAACTATTAATCTTAAATTTTATGTCAATATACTCCAATCAATAATATTATTAGTGATTTTTATGATAAATTATTATCAAATTGGTTGATGTTAATTTAGTGAGTTTAGTAAATTTATAATTTTACTCTTAGAATAGTAAAATAAGCAGTTTATTTACTATAAGTTGTCATATTACCTCTTTACTTTTGTACATATATTTTGGTAAAAAACCAATAAGCCACTAAATAAGCCATAAGCAAATCTCAAACCACCCCTTATATGCATATTTTTTTATTAAAAATATACTAAGCGTTATAATTATTTGGATCAAATTACGATACAATTATAAATTTAAATCAAAATTAAGTTCATTAAAATTAAGTGCTGCTATTAGCACTTACGAAATTTCTTTGGATCCTCCAATTCTCACTTCTTTTTTTTTTTATTATTATTACCATTATATCCTGAAGTAAAATTACATTAAAGTACAACTTTTAATGGAATACCCTCCCACCAAATGAAAATAATTAGAATGACACTTTACAATATTGTATACCAACCTCCATCCCTATCTATACATATTCCTTACTAATCTAAACCCTAAAATCGTATTCTTCTTTATCACCATTCTAAACCCACCTATTCATCTTCAATGAAAAACATTTAAAATCACCTAATCAGTTAACGTTTTGTTCGGTGGTTTCAAATGTATTTGGTGTTCCAAATCAGTTAACATTGCAAACAATCCTATTATGGACTTCGATTTTCTACATTTGTGTTTTAGGAAGTTGGTAAAAAGTTGACTTTTTTGACTTTTTTATTTTCCTAAAAAAGCTAGTTTTTTTGTATAAAAAAAGCTGGCTTTTTGTGACTTTTTTATGTAAAAAAGCTAAAAAGTCAAAAAATTGGCTTTTTACCAACTTCCCAAATTGCCCCTAATGGAGAACAATGACAATAATTTTGATAAGGTTGGTGTTGCATGAGTAAGTTTATCTATCTTGCATTTACGATTTTGGGACGTTTCCTGTTCGATACTAGTTTGCCGACTGTTAAGGTTCTGTTCAGTAATACAGTGTTGAACAGAAACATTTAGTTCAGCAATATAATGCTAAACATAAACATTTTGTTCGACACTAGAATGCTGAACGATTCCATTTTGTAAGATTTTTCCTTTATTTTTGTTTTTTCTGAGAGTTTTTCCCTCTAAAACCTTTGTATCAAGGGTTTTACACCAAAATAAACAAAAAAATAATAATATGTGATGAGGAGTTGGAGGTTACCTAAGAAAAGAAAAAAGAGACCGTCGAAGAGATTTTAGGTGAGATTCTCGACTGAGATATCGTCGTTTACGGTGACAAGGAGAAAGAGACCATCGTTTATGAGAGAAGGAGAAGAGAGGGACAGTCAATTCGTCTATCAATCGTCTATCATTTACTGAGAGAAGAAGAAAATAGTGTGTGCAAAATTAGGTTGGTGTGCACTTGGGTGTGATGATATTATGAATATGGGTAAAATTAGTATTAAGTGGAGTATTTAAAGAAATCTTATTAAAATTTAGAGTTTAAGGTAGTGGTTCAAAGAAATGGAAAGTCTAAAGAAATTAAGTATGTGCTAATTGTAACTCTCTTAAAATTATATACTCTCTTAAAATTATATCTCCAATAGTGTGCCATTGGAACTGCTATTACCAAATTATGGCAGCAGTTGATAGAAAGACACCTCCAATGGCAAGTTTTAGCAGCTGCTATCTTTGGCAAATACCAAAGCTTGTGTCAAATATGGCACAACCAAAGCTGCCAAGTCACCTTCAACCAACTGTTTCCTCCCTCTCTCCCTTTTTCATCATCCTTTCCAAACACGGTTTCAATATTCACCCAAATATCACACAAATTTCAACATATCAAACATAGAATTTTCAAACAATTTCCAACTTTCCGAATTTCAACATACCAAACACTGAATCACCAAATTTCCAATTTTCCAAATTTCAGTTTCACCAAGTTGAAGCAAACAAATTTTTTTTAAAAAAAATTAGAAAATAAACCCAGTGAAGTAAAAAAAATACCTGACAGTGATAGGGAGAAGAAAGATAGATGATCTTCTTTGTGTTCTTTGATACAGATGATTCTACAGGTGATACAGATATGTGATCTTCTTTGTGTTCTTTGATACAGATGATATAGTGAGACAAATAGAGAGGTGGGGGTAGACGACAGTGAGAGGGAGAGAGAGAGAGAGAGAGAGAGAGAGATAGATTTGAAGGTGGGTTTGTGAGATTTTGAGACATGAATGATCGATTCGGAGGGAACAAAGGCTTTTGAAGCCAGATCTAGCAGAAGCGACGATTGGTAGATGGCGACGATTGACAGACGGCGGTGGGTTGTAAGAGTGAGAGATAGTCAGATCTAGGTTCTAAGAGAGAGAGAGAGAGAGAGAGAGAAGGAGAGAAGTGTCTATCCATGAGAGAAAACGACCGATCAATTGGATCAAGAAGAGATATATAGAGAGAGAAGAGTGAAATAAAGATAGGGGTGTGGGGTAGAAAGAGACGAAGAGCAGAGGGAAGCGGAGGTGATGGACTGAGAAGAGAGAGATGGAAAGTAGAGACAGACTGGTGATGGATGGAGAAGAGAAAGATGGAGAGTAGAGAGAGAGACTTTCGGTGATGGAGGGAGAAGAGATGATATCTGAGAGAGAGAGAGAGAGAGAGAGAGAGAGACAGAGAGAGACAGAGACTGAAAATGAGGAGGTGATGATGAAACCAAATAGAGAGAGACAAAGACTGAGAGAGAGAGAGAGAAGAGAAACATAGATGGTGGTGATGAAACCAAATAGAGTTGTCGTGCTCTGTTTGGCTAGAACAAAAAAACAAAAATAACAACAAACAGGTAGATGGTGGTGATAAAATCAAACAGAGCCCTCTGTTTGGCTAAAAAAATAAAATAAAATAAAACAAAAATAAAAACAAACACCAGCTTGTGTTAAAAATAAATATGTAGTGATATATTTTTGGGTGGGGTGAATTATAATTAATTTTTTTTTTTTTTTCTAATTTTTCAATTTTTTTCATTTTTTATGTTTGTCTAGTCGGGAATTATATAAATATATAATTTTTTTTACAAACAGTTATAAAAAAGTCACAAATGACAAAAAATAAATATAAATAAAACCACAAAAAAAAAAAAAAAAACTATATCCAAACAACACCTACAAATTTGGAGGAAAAGTTGGTTGAGATTGCCAAAAGAACAAATGACCATTGGAGTACCATTACTTTAATTTGACAAAATAACACTATTCATTATCAAATTATAGTAATAATAATAACATTATAGCAACAATAATTAAAAATGCTCTAATGACCAAAATATAAAACTACCGTCATAATTTATCCATATAGCTCTACAGATTTTGTGACCCGTGAATCGATAACGCATCATTCATTAATTCTATTATACGAAAATTACATGCAAGGCCATGAATATTTACTTTAAAGAATGCATTCAGAGGGGCCAGGTTTAATTTGGAAGCACTGGATTAAATTGCCTGTTTGGCACAGCTTATAATCAGCTTATTCCAGCTTTCAGCTTAATGTAAGTTATTTTGATGTGTTTGGTTTAGCTTATAGCTTATAGCTTATAGCTTTTTAGAAGTCAGAAATCAGCTTATTCTTTGAGTGGGGCAGGAGATGCTTTAAGAATAAGTTGAAAATCAGCTTAAGCTGAAAGTTATAAGCTATAAGCTGTTTAGGCATAAGTTATAAGCAGTTTCCCACAGCTCTACCAAACAGTGTCTCGGTTTTGGTTTAGATTATTTTAATAACTTTTAAATTTTTTACAAAAAAAAAAATATAAAAAAAAATAGAAAGAATTATGCGACAATTTATGGTGACTTTTTAACGTTGATATGTAATTCCTAAACGATGCCTAAATGAGTTAGGCTTGAGATTATCAACCACTTTAGATTGTATATTTTATTTACCATTTAAATTGATTTACGATTATGAGAAGTAATTAATAGAGTTGAACTAAGTTGGCGATATTTCTAAGCGAAACATGACGAATAACTTAGACTTATTATATGGCAGAGTTGAATTACACTTGCATATAATAGAGTTGAACTAAGTTAGCGATGTTTCTAAGCAAAACATGATGAATAACTTAGACTTATTATATGGCAGAGTTGAATTATACTTACATATAATAGAGTTGAACTAAGTTGGATTAACATGAACCTATCATATCGGTAGAATCAGACACAGATTGAAACTAAGTACATATCAGTCAGATTAACAAAGAGATCAAGGTTCGTAACCTCGGCCAGTCTTTATTTGAATCTGACCTCGGCGACAAGGTCAAAGCCACATGTTTAATGAGAACTCAAGTGAAACTTAAGTTCACATTAGGGGGCAGAGGGCTGGAGAATGATGCTTGGGAGTTAAAATTTACAAGCTAAGATTGGTTTAACACTTATTGAAATTTTAAGAAAAATTTACAAGTTGAAGTTAAGTCGAGATTATGTTAAAGGAAGTTGGTTTAACACTTAATAAAATTTTAAGAAAAATTTACAAGTTGAAGTTAACCCAAGGTTATGGTCCTGATAAGTAAAGAGTGAAGTGGCAAGTTGTAAATTACACTTGTGAAAATATTATGATAAATATTTTCAAGTGTTAGGTCAATGCTAAGATAAAACTGCTAGTGGGTATAGTCGAAGTATTCCGCACCGAGAAGATTACACAGTTAAGGTGTACGTTGAAGACATGCAAAATATTCTAAGTATGAAAACATGCAAAACATAGAAGAAAAGCGGTAAGCATACATGATGAAAGCAATATTCAACACTTAGAAGAAAATAAAAGGCTTGCATTGAAAAGAGACAGCTTGTTCAAGTACATAATAGGCACATTGGTCTGACAAAACAAATAATATTCAAAACAGAGAAGAAAATTACAAAGAAAAAAGTACAATGGAAAGAAAAATTCCTAAGTACTAGGATCTTGTGCATTGATCTCAGACTATTCAACCTCGGCTGTTGGCATTGTTTCGGTCTCGGTAGACAGCTGGGCAGACTTCTCGGCCGTGATTTCGGCATCGATTTCTAGAAGAGTCTGGTCCAGGCTTTTTGCAGCGGTAGTGATCTCGGTTTCAGAAGTGTCTGCCTTCTTTGGTGAGGTGCTCTTAGAGACCTCATCCTCGTCCTCCTCAATCAAGTCCAAGACTTGATCATTTAGAGTAGAGGACTTGGCCCCAGCAGCAGCTTCAGATTCTTTCTTGGCAACCTCAGCCTCGGCCTCTTCCTTGTCTCCGGCCTCCTCATCGTCGGCCTCTTCTACTTCATTGGCCTCATCCTCAGATTGATTGGGAGATGAAGGGAAAGGGACATTGAGCTGACCCATATCACGGATGGGAGAGTCTTCGAGGACAAACATCTTTTTGAGGGCTGTCATCCAGTCAAAATAGTAGCCTTTGTTGCAGGCCATGTTGACTTGTTTTTTCAGCCTTAGCAATGGCCTCGGCTTTGGCAGCACTAACTTGGTCCACTTGCTTCATGTGCTTCTCTTTTGAGATATTGAGTTGCTGAAGGCATGAGCATGTCGGATTGACTATAAGGAGATGGAGTGGATTGCACAGTTATGACATCAGGGATGTCAACAAGAAGGTCTTCAACGACAAGAGTTTGGCGAGACATGTCGTCGTTGGTTACGACGATGGTTACTCACAGATAAGGCGATTGAAAAATTATCAAGGTCTAAGGCTGGAAGCTTAGGACCTCGGTATTTCCTGTTCTTGGTTCTAGCTGCAAGATTGTCGCTATGTCGGTGTTTGCACTGCCATTGAAATGGTGGGTTGATACGTGAAGCAGTTGATGAAGTGCTTGGCTGCTAGTCTGGTTTAGCTAATAGAGTTTGAACTTGGGGCATGAATGGATTATTCATGGCAATGAATGCTTCAAAAACAACGATGATGGTTTGCAGAGGCAAAAAGAGAAAGTCTGGAGACACAGATAGAGGCAAAATAAAAAAGATAGCAACAAGTTATGACTTCGAGTCCTTAGGCGACGTGCTCGTGTTGATGTTAGACGGTTGGGAGCAAAACTGATGCGACACGATGGAGACGTGATTAGTATGCTCCAATATGATGATGATCTTGATTGAGAAGTGCGATCTCAATTGAGATGATCTCGGTAGAGGTGATGATCTCGGTTGACATGATGATTTTAGTTGAGATGTTGATCTCGATTGAGATGTTGAATTTGGATGGAAGCAGAACTTGTTCATTCTTGGTTTCTTATTAGATGATACTAGGATCTTGATGTTCTTGAACTAGCAAGTCATGATCTCTGCTAGCAGTGTGATCTCTGTTGAGATGTTGGACCTGGATGAGATAGAATATGATAGTTCTTGGTTCTTGGTTCTTGGTTCTTGATTCTTGATTATTGATTCTTGACGAGTGGACATATGAGTCCTTATTTCTTGGCATCGACAAGTCACGATCTGAATCGGAGGAGTACATGTATAGGTTTCATCACCTCAGTTTGCCGAGGTAATAGAACCTAGGGGCAGTTGTGGGGACATATTTTTGGGTAGTCCACGTGACCGAGGTTGTTAGCCGAGGTTCCACGTGGGCGGACCATAATGCCGAGATATGGTGCAATAATATTGGAATCTGAGATATTTGGATAGAGGACTAGAATCCTAGATGACATCAAACTATCTATTTGGATAGAGAACTAGAGTCCTAGATTGGGAGAGGACTTCAGTTTGGATAAAGATAAGACTCTTAGAGAGTTTATCACAATCCTACTGGGAGTCCAAGATTAGCAGTAATCCAGAATCCATTGAAGCAAGGCTTCTATTAAGACTAGGTTTGTGTTGGCTATAAAAGGGAGGTACCCTCATGGGTCTAAGGTATGCTTTTTATGCTCTGTCTAGTGAGTTAAGCACTATTAGTTATCTTTGAGAGATATTATACTGACTTGATCGTCGGAGTGCCCCCGAGTGGACGAACCACCGCCAGATTCTTATATTTCTGTCACAGGTTGTTCGAGCTTAATCTATTCTGCCAGTGCTCTCCAGCTGAGTTCCCCCTTTTAGTTGTGTGTTCGGAAATCAATACCCACAAAAATCATATCAATTTTGTAATATAGTCAATTAGTCTATGTTCTTAATTATTTTTGTGTCCCACTTCTCTTCAGAATAATCTTCTATATGGGGGGCTATTGTTTCTTAATCAAACATGACATTATTACTGTTATTTTTTTCATAAATTTTTAATCCAATCCCAATGACATGTTTCCCAAACAAATACACAGGGCCAGCTCTCAGGTGAGGCGAGTAAGGCCACCACTTTGTCTCCAAATTCTGTCTAAAACAATAGAATTCTAAAATAATTTTGATTTTCAATTATATTTGGTTAAGTAGTTACAATTATTGAATCAATTTTTTTTATATGTTTTTCTGTTAAATGATCAATATAGTACATAAAAAACTAACAAATTAAATAATGAAAATAAGGCCCCTGGTCAACCTATGAGTCCAAACTAGATCATTGGAAAACAATCTCATCCAATAGCAATTCAAGATTTTGTGAGACCTTAGGATAAACATCAAAATGAAGTATTATCTTATTGGGTTTTTGAAAAATTGGGATCTTAAGCAATGGACTAAGTAGCCTAATGATTAAAAAATCTCTGACCTCAGCCTAGATAACAACTATTCCAACACAAAAAAGAGTCTAACAACCAACTCAAGAGTCTTACAAGTAGGTAGAAATTACATGTGAAGGATCATGGTCCAACAATTATAAAAGCCCAACAACCAATACAATGAATAATCCCACAATAAGGAAGAAATAACCAATACAACAAACAACCTCTGAGATAAATGTATATATAGGTGGCCAAGGGATCTAACCCAATTCGTTGTCCCTAATATTTCACAAAATCAAAATACCAATTCTTATCAATAGTAAATTTGCAAATTCAGTGTTTGTTTGGCTCAATTAGAGGTTCAATTGACACCGCTAATCCTATATATGGGATTGTTGAATCTGACAACTCCCTCGGACAATTAGTTCCCTTTTCGAATTATCTTTTCTCCACTATTTAAATGCCAAAAATACACTTTCAAATTTTATCTCATTCTAATCAAACAGTCACATAGACCATAGTATATAATAATCTCATTCAACATTACCACGATACTCAAAAAATAAATATATGTAAGAATATTACTTACGCTTTTATTCTCTTGGTCTTTGTCTAACAAAAACTCAAGGAATGCATTACTGATTTGTTATCCTCCTTGCACCGTCTGACTCTTGCTGCACCGTTGTTGCCACCATTAAAAAGACATAAAATAATAGAGAAAGACTTGTTCAAAAAATTTTGGTGGGTAATTGGAATAAGATCCCCTCCTTAACTTCTCTCATTAACTTCCTACTTGTTAGGTCATTGGGCCTACTTTTGGGTCCAATTTTGATAATTCGAACCATTCACATTTTAATATTTGTTGAGTATATCATACCTGTAAAAAATCAACTTGATCGGATATCAAAAACTATGTGTTCTGATCATCGAACTATAAACTATTTTTTAAAAAAATTTAATAAACTGTTTTCCAAACACATGCTTTTTGATATCCGATCTACTTGATTTTTTATAAGTATGATGTACTCAACAAATCTTAAAATGTGACAGTTCGGATTATCAAAAGTGGACCCAATGACCTAGCAAGTAGGAAGTTAAGGGGGGGGGGGGGATCTTGATTCAGGTAATTGTCTGATGGAAATTAATTTGAGAGACTTAATAGATGAACGTATTGTCCAATAAATCCTATGATAATTAATAGCAATTTTCATTAAGCACTATTAAAAATGTCACTAATAGTTAATTTTCAGCAACAGTTTCAAAAATTTATCACAAAAAATGTTACTAATTATAAGTTTTAGCGACAATTTAAAAAAAATCGTCATAAAAAAAAGTCATTAATTTTCAACTTTTATCAACAGTTTGAAAAACTTGTCACAGAAAAACGTCACTAATTGTAAGTTTTAGAAACAATTTAAAAAAATCACTAATTGTTAATTTTTAGTGAATATAGAAAAAATCATCAAAATAGGACTTGATATGAATTAAGTCCGACCATTAGGACCTATTGGTAGTTTACCCAATTAATTTTCTATAGTGTAGGGTCCATGTGTAAAGATAGTAATTTTAGATAATTTTAAGTTTGAGTTTGTAATATATACAAATATTAAAAATGAAAAAAGAGGAAAATTACAATCAAAACAAAAAAATTCAAGATTTGATGTGAATTAAATCCTATCTTTTTAATTATTTCAACATAAACTCTAAATTTTTTAAATGATATCAATTGTAACAATCTATTTATATTATTAGTTTCTAACGAATAAGGGGCATGAGAAAGATTGGTAACCACACGTTAAAACACACCAAAATCAATTTAAAACGAGAGAGAACATATTAAAATGTTCCATTGCTTAATTATATTTAATTTAAAAAGCCTGGCTCACTAACATGATCTAATGAACCAACTGTCCAGCCTACTTTATGATCAACTAATTTAAAGTTATTAATCACAAAAAGAAATGAAATCAAAATCAATCTGAAACAATAAAAATGAAGTGAAAGATTAGAGAATTTTTAAAGTGAAAACAATAAAGATGAAGCCAGTCAGTTTCTCCTCCTCCTATGGCTACATCCATATTCTATTCTCTTCTTCAGTTTCTGTCTCTTCTGACTCTGACTCTCTATATCCTCTCTCTTTTCGCCAGGTGCTTGAAAGGGAATTTTCCACATATCTTGCATCTCCTCTCAACCCTTCCACATCCCAATTGTAGTCAATAATAGGTGTAACTAAACTTTCCTCGCAGACCGATTGAGCCTTGCCTCCGGACTTCCGGACTCTTTTGTGCCTTGTCTCGGTTTGCGAACCAGGCCCCGTTTTCTTTGTTTTCTCTTCCCGAAGGGAGGGAGAGGTCTCGTAGATCATCTCTCAGTGGCCGTAGGCTACGTTTCGTGGTCGTAGGCCATTTTTCCCGTTAGGAGCCCGGTTTCCGGTTTTCGGAGCCGTCGGCCGTGTGCCTCGGTTCGGGACCGCTTAACCACCTCTGTTTGCTTCAATTTTTGGCATACACCTTATTTCCTCCCTTTTGAGGGACACTGTGGTCTGAGAGACCAACTTCGTGGTCGAACGCCACTTCCGGTGCCTAACAGCCTGTTTTTAGGGCCCCGAACTGCGTGTTTCGGCCCCCGAACCTCCGTTTTGCATCCGTCTTGGTTCATTTTTGGTGGAGACCTTATTTTCATTGTTAGGAAGGTTGTAGGAGAGTGGGAGGCCAGCAATTTTTTTGAAAAAATAGCTCTCTTTGGTCAAAAGTGATTCAGCATGAATTTGGGAAGGAGAGAAAACACTGCGCGGCTTCACCGAAACGAGCATAACTCTTTGCATACTTGGATTTAAGATATGAGGTTAGCACCATTGGAAAGCTTACTTCTGGGGATTCATTTTTCACTCAAGAATCTCCTAAGGACAAGTTCGGGTGGGGGAGATATTGTTGGTTGAAGTCCATTTGGACCGAATCTATACGGCTTCACCAAAACAGGCATAACTTTTTTGCACAGGAGGAATTTTGAAGCAAGGTTTGCGGCATTGGAAAGCTAACTTCTGGGGCTTCATCCTAGGGGGTGGCCGGCCACTTTGACCCTTTTGACCTGGTTGGCCGACTAACCTAGCTGCCACTGAACCTTCTCCCGAACTCGGCCGAATCCTCTCCTAGTTCCTTCATGGTGTGCATTTGTTTTGCCTAAACCCCGCCCGAGGGCGCCTTTTGGGGGGGAAATTTGAATTCATTCCCCCCCCCCCATTCTCCACCCCTTCTCCTCTATATAACCAACACCCCTCCTCCATGTTTAAGGGTTACAAAATCAGCCAAGGCTTCCCCCTCCCTTCTCCCTCCATGTTCACTATTCAAAGCTCCAAAATCCTAAGATTCTTCACCATTTACACATCAACCCATAGCACAACACCTCCACACTCCATTCCAGCCCCTTGAATCTGATTTCCAGAGGTTGAAAACTCAGAAGTTTGGTCCAAAAGCTGTTGGTTCATCGCTCCTCAAGGGTAAGCACACATTTCCCTTAAACTTGCATTTTTTTGCTTCATTTATAAGCCATACTTGCAAGCATTTTTGGGCTCCGACATGAACTGTAAATAGTCATATTTTGAGATCATCTCCATGTTTGATCAAGGGTCTTTCTCTGTTTGAGGTCTCCTCCTCACCCTTTGTGTTTAAGCCCTCTTTTAGGCCTATTTTTGCATGATATTTTAGGCTTATTTGTGAGTTGTTTTGGACTTGGTCATAAACTGTGAAATGTCTTTTTTTGCGCCTCTCTTCAACTTTGTTGAAGGGCTCTCTTCTGTTTGAGATCATATGCTACCACTTGCCTCTTTATCCCTCTTTTAGGCATTTTTCTTGCATGTTGATTTAGCCTCACTTTTGTTCATTTTCGAGATTTGATGTAAACTGTAAAGTGCCTTGTTTTGATCCCCCCTTCAATTGTTTTGAAGGGCTCTTTGCCATTTGGGGCCAGATTCTGTCCCTTGTCTCTATTCTCTCTTTTAGGGCCATTTTTGCTTGATCGATTAGCCCTATTTATGTTCATTTTTGAGACTTGTTATAAACTGGAAAAAGGATTTTTTTGACATCATCTTCATGTTTTATTAAGGTCATTTTCTTATTTGAGGTCACATGCTTCCTTGTATGTTTGATTGTCCCTTGTTTTGAGCCTTACACCTAAGCTCCAATTGCATGCTTTGTTTGGCCTTAAAGCCACTGAAATCTAGTAGATTTTCAGTGGATGGAACACTGTTTTGAGCCTCCAAATCAGAGGGGGATGACCCCCTCTCACCTTGACTTGTTTGATGGTCATTTTGGCCTTCCAAAGGGACCCCTCTTTGCATGCTTTGAAGTCACATTTCAGGGTCAATTTGGTGAGTTTGAGGGCTATCATATTTGATTTTCAGAGTTTTTCGTGCCATGCTAAGTGTCCTAAATGTATGTGCTTAGTAACCCCCTTGTATGCCCTCTAAAAGAACCCATCATTTGTGTGTGTTTTGGTTGCATTTCAGAGGTTTTTTGGGCTTTTTTTGGCATGTTTTATTCACTGATTTTTGCTGGTTCGATGAGTTCTCACTTGCATCATATACATGCCATGTAAATCATGTTTGCTAGTCAAAATTGCATGCTATGTTAGGCCATGTTGCTAGCATCTTTTGGTCATACTTTGAACTAGAAATGTTCATGTTTTAGGATTGCCTTGGTTCTGTCTTCATGCCTCATGATCAAATAATGCATGCTTTGTATAGCTATAGGTCAATGCATGTGCTTAGTTTTGTGTTTCGGGACCATTCCATGCATCGGGTGCCATGTTTCCATGTTTCGGGATCATTTTACATCACATTTTAGTGTTGAAACTCACATGCTTGTATGCCATATTTCATGCCTTGTCATGCCTTGTTAGAGTGGCATTCGTGCCTTAGGTTCGGTCCTTGGTTTGCGTGCATGTGTGCATGCATCTCGAGTGTCTCATTTTCATCTCATGGCCACTGATGTGAGGGTGGCTGAGGTCCACTCATGTTGGTGTAAGTCCATCATGCACTGTGTATGCCATTTCAATTCATAGCATTGCGTATGCTAGGTTGTATGTTACAGCATTGTGTATGCCATGTTAAATTGTGCATCGTGTATGCCATTTCATAGCATTGCGTATGCTAGGTTGTATGTTAGGATTGCATTCATGCATGTCATGCATATTGCATTGTGCTTGGGATAGGAGTTGGCTCGAGCATGGGAAACGAGGGACGTTTCGTACTTCGAGTGACGGAACGTGTCTCAATTCCCTGTCGCCGACACTCCGGATTATCCATGATGGAGTCTAGGCCTTGTTATGTTTTCATGTGCATTCATTCCATATTGAGTCGTGCAATTCGACTCCTCGGCCATCATGCATCGAGATGCGTGATTGGTGACACGAGGATCGAGGACTACGCGCCCTGAAGAGTAGTCAAGCATACATATGTGAAAATACATTGCCATGCCCCTTTCCTGCTCTCTGTTGCAGTAAATAAGAAACTGGCAATCTTTTGGGGCTTCGCGCAACATCCTGGGCTTAATTGTAAACAGAGGCAAATCGGGGCATCGCGACGGATTTCCGCGCCAAGCAACCCAAGCATGCATCATTCATCATTTGGAACAGAGCTGAGGCAGTCCCTAGCTTGCATGCTAACTTATTGCTTTCCTAGATTAATTTGTTAATTAATTAGGATTTTGTACTTATTCAGACTGTAATTATTCATTTGGGTCTGTATATTATTTATTTGGACCCTCCGAGCGAGGGCACAACTGTAATAAGTGTGCGTGTGTGTGATGTATGTCTTCCAACCCCACGTCTTTCTCCCTTTTATTTACCAACTTATAATGGTTAGATTAGGGCATGTTTCAATTAGCATACAGTATGATAGCATGTTTGCATTCATTCATCTGTTTTGCATGCACCGGGTTCGGCGCATCATAACTCACTGCATTGTATTTCAATTCCAAGTTGAATACTTGTTAGCTGTAGCATTCCATATGCCATGTTTAGAATAGCCGAGCCTGCTATAGTTGCATTTTTGCATGTGTTGCATTAGGCATTTCTGTATAATTAGGGTCATGCATGGATTTCTAATTAGCTTCTGTTTTGGCTTGGAGTACTCGGTAAGTTTTTACGCTTTGGTATCCTTGCATGCGTGTGGGTGACTGCCATGATAGCATGCTTACCATGAGGCTATTTGCTAATGTGATATAACTGCCTGAATGCCTGTGGGTGAAGGTTGGGTTACTTGGATTGGAACAATGCATTGACTATGAGTTTTAAAGCCCACTAGATAGTGGCAAAACCATCTTTTCTAAGCCCACCTGAGGGTGGCAAAATCTGCATTTTAAGCCTACTTACGAGTAGCAAACCATCTTTTAAAAACAAACATGAAATGTTTTGTTCCAATTCAGGCGACTCGATCTATACTTATATGCTATGCGCATCACATAGTAAATCTAGGCTAATAACCGGAATAAGAATGCATAATGTTCTCAAAACTAGATATCATGGTTAATAGAGGCCGATCTTTGATCGGGCGAGCGGGGGTGCTCACGAAGTGACCTTCCCCAATCGTGCCCAAGTTCCCGAGCCGAGGCAACTTTGGTGATGACGGACACGTGGCCTTAGGCACGAGTCAGGGTTTCCTAAATTTTCCAAAATAAAATATTTAGGTAGCGACTCTATATCTGGCAAAGCAGTCCATGTTTGGCACTTCTTTCAAAAAATCTATTTTCTCAAAATGATTTGCCGGATTTGGACTCTTTGGTTCAGATTACGAACCGTGACAAATTAGAGTCCTGAATTGTAGTGAGCCCAAAATGAACGGAACGGGGGACTCATCCCTCCAGGGGCGTTTGGGGACGTCTACAGTTTCTGGCGACTCCGCTGGGGATTTAGAGAACTTGACTCGAACTCATGATATCTAGTTTTCACTACACTTATGTGTTTCTTTGTATTGCATTTGCATTGGTGCGCCTAGGACACCGTGTTTGCCATCTGCTATTCCTGAACGGTTTGCCAGAGGCTGTGTGCCATAAGGCTTACCGGTTACGGGCTCTGCCAGTATGGAAACACAAACCCCAGTTTTACCGGGGCACCCTTTTGACCATTCGACCTAGTGCATATTTGGAATCCATAGTGACCATTCCAAGCTAGGACAGGTTGCTTACCCGATATAGGTTGTTTGAAACCGCTGCGTGCATCGTGAAACCCTAGCTCCTGACAAAATAGGACAGGGAAACCCTACCCTAACATAGGAGTGTTTTGGCTCTCACTTATCTGTTATGTGCTTTTAGAGTGCGTCTCTACAGGAATGCATGTATCAGTTTACAAGTTTGGGCATCAGGCCTGCGGGCACCAATTCAGTATTTTGGGATTCAGTTTACCTGAGGGTAACAGTTCTGAGCGAATTTTGAGTGCAGCACACGATCATTCAAATTTCTACTCATATGGATTATCGTGAAATCAGGCTGAGATGCTGTCTGTTTTCTCTTTTGCTAGGGGTAGTCCTGGAACCATAGCTTTAGAAGGCTCCGATATCCCCCGGGTACATTGGACCAGTGTTGATAGACTTTGTTAGGCTAGAAGTTCGATTCAAGGGAAACCGGTGTTCTTTCGTAGAGGCAAGGCAAAGAAAGGCCAGTCAGGGCTCACCGGTTCATCTGATCCGTCAGTCGCCAGTCACCAGTCACATCACCTTTGTTCGGACTCAGTAGACCATGATGGCACAGGGTTCGGAAGAATTTGTGGCCGTGATAGCAGCGCTAAATCAGGGAATTGCCATGCAGGCTGAGACCAGTATTGAAACGCAACGCCCATCTGGGGCATCTGCCTCACATCCAGCTTTGGGACCCCAGCCGAACTTTGACCCACTGCCGCCAGTTGAAGATTTGCAGTGTCCGAATCCTCGAGAAGGGTTGGCTCAAGCCCGGGTTTTCAGACCCCTGGTGCAGCCTAATGAGAGGCTTTATCCCCTTGATGCTAATGACCTCGATCTGACCGCAGTGAAAATTGCGAACCTTGAGAAGCAATTCAAAAAGGCACAGGGCCTTAACTCCATTCCCGACATTGAGGATGGGTACACCGAGTCTACCGTACGGCTCCCAGACAGATTGAAAATGCCATATATTGACCGTTTCGACGGGTCTGGAGACCCAATGGTACATATCCGACTTTTCCTGGATGTCCTGAAATCGATGGGTCTGAGTAAGCCACAGAAACTCTCTCTGTATGGAAAAACCCTATCGGGCAGCCACTTGGTACGCTAAGTTGGAGAATACAGTGAAGCAAAACTGGGAAGAATTGGCCGAGGCCTTTGTTGATCAGTATTCTTACAATACCCAAGTTGAAATGACCATCCAAGAGCTTGAAGCAACTCGCCAGAACCCAACAGAGCCTTTTGTGGAATTTGTTGCGAGGTGGAGAGCAAAGGCAGCACAGATGACAGATCGTCGCCCTTCTGAGAGAGATCAAGTGCAGATGATGGTGCGAAACCTCGAGCATGATATGTTGCAAAAGTTGATAGTCGCTCCACTATTCACTTTCAAAAGTTTGCATGAACTGGGGGTTCAGGTCGAGAATGCGTTCAACAGTGGGATCATTCCCAGAACAAGGGAACCGACAATGAGGGTGATTTCAAGGAGTACCAATGCTGGAAGTAGCACTATTCCCGAACCCACTGAAATCAATATAGTCACCACAGCCAACTCTTTTGCCAAACCAAGCCTACAAACAACCAGTCCAGCCCGAGCTCAAGGCAGAACTTTCACCCCTCTCTATATGAGCCTGACTAGCGCACTAAAAGTCCTGATGGAAAGAGGGTATCTCAAACCCCTCGATCCTCAACCTCTGCCTGACCCACTCCCAGCCAGACATAACCCCTCCAAGTACTGTGTGTACCATCAGCAGCGCGGTCATGGCACCGACCGTTGCTACCGCCTTCGTCATGAGGTCCAAAATCTCATTGACAATTGGACGATAGCTCCACCTTCAGACCCCAATGACCAAACATCTCCTGCCTACCTCAATCTTATCCATATACTGCCATCCACCTATGACCCTAGCATCTACATCACCCCAGCCCATCTACCCAAGCCTGAGGTGTTTATCCTAGAAATCATGGACTTATGCATGATGGGTGCACCTGAACCTCGATCATCTCAAACCTGTGAACCCACTACTTCTGAGCTGAAGAGAATGATCGAAGATCTTCAGAGAACTGTGACAGATTTGGCCTCTGGGACATTGGCTCCGTCATCAACCACATCACATACCAGGGAGTTCGTGTCAAAAGGCTCCCCAGTCTTGGAACGGGCTGTATTTGAGGAATGCCAATCCCTTGGCAAGGTGGAGGCGAGTGGAAAGAACAAGATAGGGGCGGACATGGATCCCCATGAACATCTTCTGTTGGCAGTTGAGGCTTTGAAAGCCGAGGGACTGAACAAAGAGCAAGTGCTCGTAGTTGTTGCAAAAACTGTGGACAACATTTTCGCCACTCAAGTTGGGGGTAGTTTGAATCAAGGGGCAAGCTGGGAGAAGGGTCGTTGTATCAGAAACATTCCTTTCAGCTATAATCCTGCACTCAGAAGAGATCAACAAACCAGGCCAGCACCTGCCAATCCCTTTACTGGTGCGTCCAGCAAAAATCCACAAACCTTGAAGTACCAACCCCGAGGTCAGAGGGTCTTCCATGCCCTCTATATGCCTTTGTCCAAAGCTCTCCAAGTCCTTGTTGGACAAGGCCATCTCAAACCCCTTGAGCCTCGGCCTCTCCCAAATCCTCTTCCGGCTACGCATGATGCCGCCCAGTACTGTGCCTTCCATCAGCAAACTGGCCATACTACCGACAACTGCTTCCGTCTTCGCCATGAAGTACAGGATCTATTTGACAACGGGGTCATTGCCGCGCCAAGCTCTGCAAAGTCTATCGGCACTGGATCGGTGAACTTGGGGGATAATGTGACCATGTGATCGGGGGATGAACCAGCTGCGGGTGGCACTCGATTAAACTCCAGACGTGGGAATGGCACGCACTGTTCTGAGCAATACACAAACACCTGTTTTTGTGCTTTCTAACTTGGGCATTGAGTCAGTCTTGTTGTTTTGTATAGAGTCAGTCTTTTCTTATTGAGTTAGTTGGGTCTGTCTTGTTGTACCGAGTCAGTCCTATTTTGTTGGAGTCGGGTGATTTCGGGGGTGTTATCTCGGACATCACTTGCTTGTTTTGTGTTTGTCTTTTTGTTTTCTTTTGAGTCTGTTTTTGCCTTGGAGCCAGTAATGCCAACAGATTTGAATGAACAACAGTGATTTTCACATTCTTGTGTTCGCTTCTGCCATGTGCCAGTTATGCCAGAAGTTCTGAATGAAATGGCAGTGCTTTTCGCCTACTTTTCTGTGCCTCGAACTCATTGCATTGACCTAAGTTTTTCAAAACCTTTTGAACATTGTGATGAAAACGAAGAGGAAAGAATTCCTCGGGATTTGCAAAAATTTGATCAATTGATAGAAAGAGAGGCATGCTAAGCCCTTAATGAATGAGATCATGCTTGTTAGTGTGAGTACTGGGAAGGATCCTGGCTTGATCTAAATTGGTTCCGCACTGTCTTCAGCGCGAGCGATTTGTCGCTTTCTTAAAAGATTTCAAAAAAATGTTTTTGCGCGATCCTGCGAAGACCTGTGTGGAATCGCTCTTGAGATTGTGCAGCCTAGGATCGCTCTCAGCCTCGAGACTCGATCCCTTGCTTTCAAACCTTGGACCTTAATTCAGAGAGTTCAACGGTCAACTGCAATGTGAGGCCTGTGTGGCCAGATTCGAAGCAGCCCTCGAACTGGGGGCAGGGAAGTCAGATCGAGAAGGTCGGACGTCGTCAAAAGAAGCTTGCAAAGCTAGATCAGAAGCACCCCTCGGACTAGGGGCAAAAAATGTCAGATGTGCTCGAAGAGTCAAAGATAAAGACTGACAAGAATGCCAAATTCCAGAAAGAAAGAAAGAAGGAGATATCGCTAAAGGACAACTGAGTTCCTATCCACAACACTAGGGGCAAGTTCAGCCCCCATTGGATGGACTCCTGCATCGTCAGCGAACAGCAGTCACTCTCCTGGATTTAGACGGATTCTAGATCTCAGAACCATTTGACATGGACCAAGCTACACTTTTACCCTTGAGAGGCTCGCTGGGTCGAAAACCCGGAAGGGCGACCCAGGCAAAAGTTAGAGCAAGAAAAAGAACAAAGAAAAAAGAAAGAAAAAAAAATGCAAAAAAATAAAAAAAAAAGAAGAAAAAGAAAAAAAAAGAAAAATGAAGAAAATGAAAAGAAAAGATGAAAAAAAAAAAAAAAGAAAAGAATGAAAAGAAAAGAAGAACATAGCTCGCAAGGTTGAAAACCTGGAAGGGCGACCTTGGCAAAAGTTAGAGCGCAACAGGAGAGGTTAAATACCCGAGTGTACCTTAACCCCGAACTACATGAGGCTTGATTCCCATCTTTGGGATACGTAGGAAACTTCATTCTGAAGTCCAGCCGTAAAACACTTCAAAATTCGACTGTGTCCATGTAATGGTTTTGATCATTTTTGCTTTCTCTAAATCCGAGAATTTGGTTGTGTTCGTCATTTTGAGGACTGACTACAATGCGTTGCGGTGCTATCCAAACAAGGGGCAACTTTCCGTTGCCATTCAATACGCTGCGGTGCCGTTCAAACAAGGGGCAACTTTCCGTTGCCAGGAAGCTCTCTTCAAGCAGGGGGCAATTTTCTTTCTGATCCGAGGTTATGCATATCAAGAGTAGGTTCCGTGCTTGTTGAGCATTGGCCGTTTGCAAAAATAGTTTTTGAGAATTTTTACTGAGGTTGACTAATTTTCTCGAAAATTATTCCATTTTTTTTCAAAACTGAACCTTTTTCTTGGATCCAAAAAAGGAAAATTTTCAGTGCTCATAACCTAACTTGCATGATTTTAAATCAAAAATTGAATAAGCATGTTAATCTAACTCTCATTTTGGTCAAAATTGTCTTAGTAAAAAGCCAAAAAACAAAAAATGGTTGAAATGATGAACTAGGGACACAGTTGAGTCAGGTGTTCTGTCTTTTCCCCATTGCCACAATACTTGCCAAGAAGGGCACTCTACCTGCCAGAAAAGGGCATAACTAAAGTTAACAGCAAAAGGGCTGAAAGCTCTTTCACCCTCCGAGCAACGAGGTATCAAGCCAAGTGCGAAGCACGAACTGGAATGGATCAAGATATTCCACTCCCTCATCTGGACAGATCTGATCACGTCCAAACTCCCCAGCAGAGCATCATTAATTGATGTCAACTGCAGATTTGCTACACACCCAGTTGTAGCACATCCCCTCTGTGGGAGAAATTCACTAGCTGCGTGCAAAAGAAGAAGAATCTAGCGGAATGCTAGGGGCAAGAGCCCACAACTTTCTGTTTATCCATCAACCACCTAGGGAAGGGATTTAAAATGAGAGATTGAAGAATAGAGAGGTGTGCGTTGAGAGAAAAAGTGAGGAAAGGGCTTTTTCAGAAAAACAGAGCTTGAGGGCCGGGTGATGTGAGAATCACAAATGAGAAAGGGTGGGAAACAATACCTGGAGAAACTGGCTCCTCGTGCACCGAGAGGTCTCTCGCCTTTGTAACACAGCTGAGTGTTGTGTTTGTGCGTTTTGTTTGTCTCGTTTCTTGTTTTAAGTCATTTGAGTGTCAACAAATGTGTTTAGGTCATTTTACCTTGTTTTTCCTTTGTTGAGTTGTGTTTAGGTCGTTCTACCTTTGTTTTCCATTATTGAGTCGTTTTGGCTGTGGTTAGTTGTAGGCTCAATACCCGGTTGAGAACCCTTTTCTCATTTCAATTTCAAAAATCGTTTTGTGCTCAAAGTGCCGTGTCGTTCTCCACATTTGTGCAAAAAAAGGATCAGTTCTTTCATAAAGCCGCAGGGTTCAACCCAAGTAATGTCAGAATAATAAAACAAGGACCTATCTGAAGCTATTTAGGTTCCAGACCGCAAAGCAAAAGAAAAGAGGGAAAATTTGGAGCATCTTAGCATGTTTCAACTTTAGCAAAATCCGAGACTGCATTCCAGGTGCACCTTCTCAGGCCTCGCCGTTTCTCTAGAGTATGAGTGTATCTCGACCCTAAGTGTAAGCCTGCTTGAAGTCAGAATGGCAGTCCAAGCAGCACCCGAGGGTTTCACATGCAGATGTTATCTCTCGCCAATATGAACATGGTGTGCCCTTTTTGAGCTGAGTGAGTTGCAAAGTCCTCTAAGAGGCAGATCAGAGGCACCAGAGTACGATATTTGATGCTCCTCTATTGCATAGAATTTGAACTTTCATATACACTGTTGTTACATGCGTGCCGCGCATCGCTATGATTCATGCATAGAATATGCTTGCTTTCGATTCCGCATAGAATATGCTTTGCTTGTTTCATGCATAGAATATGCTTGCTTCCAATATTGCATAGAATGTGCTTCTATACTTGCATAGAAAATGCTCGTATCTTTTGCATGGAAAATGCCCCCATACTTGCATAGAAGATGCATTTTATCGCACTTTCTTGTGCATTTTATCTCGCTCGCACTGTCTTGTGCACTTACACTTTGTATCTCACTAGCACTGTCTTGTGCATCTTGTGGTTGTATCTCACTCGCACTGTCTTGTGCATTTCAAATCAATCACGCTGTTTAGCGTATCGCACTGTCTTGTGCATTTCAAATCACTCGCGCGGTTTAGCGTATCGCACTGTCTTGTGCATTTCAAATCACTCGCGCTATTTAGCGTATCGCATTGTTTTGTGCATTTCTAATCATTCGCGCTATTTTGCGCACCTCAATTGCACTGTTTTGCGCAGTTTATCATTCGCGCTATTTTGCGCATCGCACTATTCTGTGCAATTTATCACTCGCGCTATTTTGCGCACCACAATCGCACTGTTTTGTGCAGTTTATCATTCGCGCTATTTTGCGTACCTCCATCGCACTGTCTTGTGCATTGCATTCATCGCGTTATTTTGTGCTTTGCATATCACATCGCACTATCTTGTGCATTTCAAATCAATCGCGCTGTTTAGCGTATCGCACTATTTTGTACATTGTATCGTTCGCGCTATCTTGCGCACCTCATCTGCACTTGTTAGTGTATTGCATCGCGTTATCTTGCGCCGTGACCATTACTTGCATTGTACATGCATTTTATTGCGCTATCTTGCGCACCTCACCTTTAGCATCGCACTGTTTTGTGCATTCACCCTACTCGCACTGTTTTGTGCACCTTTAGCTCGCACTGTCTTGTGCACTCACCTGGTCCAGGAGACCTTGAATCCTACATCATCATTCGCGCTGTTTTGCGCATCGCACTTGCATTTATTCGCACCGTCTCGTGCACTTTCCGGTCTAGGAGACCTTAAATCCTCTAAAGGTGCAATTCCTTTGGTGTTTGTCGTGCCCAAACGACCTCTAGTGGTTTGGTATAGCCACTTGCCTGTGTTAGCAGTGAGTTCCTAGGAGATCAATTGAGACGGTGGAAACTAGAGTTCGAATGGCTCTTGCCTAGAACGCAAAGGTTCGGGATTTCCAAGACTAAAGTCTGGTTTAAATACCCAGGGGTATATCCTCGGCTTGAAATCTGTATGGCAGCCCCATAGATTGAGATAGCATATGTATGCGCCTTAATTCTAGATACCGAATCAACCTAGTCTGTCACCTTGTTAAAGAATAGGGAAAGCTGTAACCATAGTTAGGAAGAAAAGTAGTACCTGCTGTTCAACCAAGAAGAAGCGAAAGAATCCCACATCAGCATAAGATAGGACATTGCCGAGGCACGATATTGTATGTACGGTTCATTTGAGGCTGGTGCAACTAGACGAGCCGCACAGGTATTGTATCTTCTCCGTGTGAGATGTGGCGAGAATTGAATAATTCTTTGCATTCTTAAACTGCATGAAGTGTAATTGTTGCTTTGCATTCTTGCTTAGAACTGTTGCATCTTTTTATGAATACTTGCTTCATTACAGCTCGCTGCTTCGCGTGATCATCGAGTTACATCCGGCTTTGTGCATACTGCTTTGCATTTTGCCCCCTGCCTGCGGGCACATTTCTCTGTTATCTAGTATGTTTGTCTAAGTCTTCGGCCTCGTAAAAAATGGGTCGTCTCTGGGCTTTGACATTCACTCCCATCACTTATGACTTTCGAGTTCTGTCAAAGAGGGACAACTATAGACACCCCATTTTTGACCTACCTTAAGACTCAGACGTCACCGATTGAGCGCTTGGTGATTTTGCATATTGTGCTCGTTCTGAGGTTGCGGAGTCTCGGCTGCGAGCCTTGCCTTCGGACTTCCGGACTCTTTTGTGCCTTGCCTCAGTTTGCGAACTAGGCCCCATTTTCTTTGTTTTCTCTTCCCAAAGGGAGGGAGAGGTCTCGTAGATCATCTCTCAGTGGCCGTAGGCTACGTTTCGTGGTCGTAGGCCATTTTTCCCGTTAGGAGCCCGGCTCTCGATTTTCGAAGCCGTCGGCCGTGTGCCTCGGTTCGGGACCGCTTAACCACCTCCGTTTGCTCCGGTTTTTGGCATACACTTTATTTCCTCCCTTTTGAGGGACACTGTGGTTTGAGAGACCAACTTCGTGGTCGAACGCCACTTCCGGTGCCTAACAGCCTGTTTTCGGGGCCCCGAACTGCGTGTTTCGGCCCCCGAACCTCCGTTTTGCATCCGTCTTGGTTCATTTTTGGTGGAGACCTTATTTTCATTGTTAGGAATGTTGTAGGAGAGTGGGAGGCCAGCAATTTTTCTGAAAAAACAGCTTTCTTTGGTCAAAAGTGATTCCGCATGAATCTGAGAAGGAGAGAAAACACTGCGCGGCTTCACCGAAACGAGCATAACTCTTTGCATACTTGGATTTAAGATATGAGGTTGCCACCACTGGAAAGCTTACTTCTGGGGATTCATTTTTCACTCAAGAATCTCCTAAGGACAAGTTCGGGTGTGGGAGATATGGTTGGTTGAAGTCCATTTGGACCGAATCTATACGGCTTCACCAAAACAGGCATAACTTTTTGCACAGGAGGAATTTTGAAGCAAGGTTTACGGCATTGGAAAGCTAACTTCTGGGGCTTCATCCTACGGGGTGGCCGGCCACTTTGACCCTTTTGACCTGGTTGGCCGACCACCTTAACTGGTCGGCCGGCCACCTGTAGACACCCTATTTTTGACCGACCTTAAGACTCAGACGTCACCGATTGAGCGCTCGGTGATGTTGCATATTGTGCTCGTTCAGAAGTCTCAGAGTCACGGCCGTGAGCCCTGCCTCCGAACTTCCGAACCCTCTTTTGTACCTTGTCTCGGTTTGCGAACCAGACTCGGTTTTCTCTATTTCTTTTCCTGAAGGGAGGGAGAGGTCCCGTAGACCATCTCTCAGTGGCCGTGGGCTACATTTCGTGGCCGTAGGCCTTTTTGCCCATTTCGGAGCCGTTCGATTTTTGGGCCGTGGGCCTCGGTTCAGGACCGTCTAACCATCTCCGATTCCTCCGATTTTTGGCATACATCTTATTTACTCCCTTTTGAGGGACACTGAGGTTTGAGAGACCCATTTCGTGGTCGAATGCCACTTTCGGTGCTTAACGGCCTATTTTCGGGACCCCGAACTGCGTGTTTTGGCCCCCGAGCATTCGTTTTGCATCGATTTTCGTTCATTTTTGGCAGGTACCTCTGTTTTGTCATCAAGAAGGTCACTGAAGGGTGGGAGGCCAGAAATTGTCTCAGCAACTAGTTATGTTCCTCCGGCGCCCTCCGACGCCCGTTTTTCTCACTTCCGAGCCAATGTTGACCACCCTAGGAGCATTTTCTTCATGCCCAAACCACATATTTGTGTTGTACACACATGGGAGGACCCTAATATCACATGGCCGGCCAATAACTCAACTTGAACCTTTTGAACCCCTCCTAAAAGTGGCCTATTCTCTCTCCTGTTTTAGAGTTGCCAATTTTGAACCACAGGGTTGTGTTGAGGAGACCTGGGAGGACACCAATATTTGGTGGCCGGCCAGAAATTGTTTTGGACCATTTTGCCCCTTGGCCGGCCGGCCATAGGGGGTGGCCGGCCGGCCACCTGCAACAAAAATAGCAGGCCGGCCATGATCCTTGGGATGTGTGCCTTGCAGCTGTATAGCTTTTTCCCCAAAAATATCTGATTTCGGGGGACTTTTTGTAAGAGAAGGGAACTTAATCCCATAGCCCTACACATTTTTTCTCCCTTTCTCCTCCATCCTTGCATACATACAACAGCTCCCTCTCTATCTCAAGGGTTGGAAAACTTGCTTTGAGCATACACATACATATCTCTCCATTTCTCTCTCATTTTCTCAAGTTTTGGCTCCATTTCTTCACTACCACCAAGCACCACTACCACCACTCCATTTCCAGCAGTTTGGAGGACTTTCCATCAGCCAAGAGGCACCATTTCTCAAGCCAAAAGGGAGCAAAAGTTTGGTCTTCAAGGGTAAGTTCATCTTTCCCTCTTTTGTAGCACATTTTTGTCCTATTTCTTAGCTCTCTTTGCTTGCTGTTTTGGGCTCCGACCCTAACTTAAAGGGTCATTTTTTTGAGCCATGCTTCATATTTTTTTAAGGGCTCAACCCTGTTTGAGCCCCCCATTTGGTACTTGCTTCAATATCCTCTTGTATGCCATTATTTTGCATGGTATTTCTAGCCTATGTGTGATCTGTTTTCGAGCATGATATAAACTGTGAGTTGGCTTATTTTGAGCCCATCTACAACATTGTAGAAGGGCTCAACACTGTTGGGGGCCTCCATGCTGTACTTACAATTATACCCCTCTTTGGCCCCCATTTTTGCATGCTTTTGTAGGCTTATCTAGCTTCTGTTTTTGGCCATCATCAGAACTAAAAATGGCCATATTTTGACCTTCTTGGAATATCTCATTAAGGGTCTTTGGATTTTTGATGTATATTTGGCCTACTTCATGTTATACCCCTCTTTGGCCCCCATTTTTGCATGCTTTTTTAGGCTTGTCTTGCTTCTGTTTTCGGCCATGATCAGAACTGAAAATGGCCATATTTTGACCTTCTTGGAATATCTCATTAAGGGTCTTTGGCTGTTTGGTGAATGCTTTGTATACCTCATGTTATAGCCTCTTGTTGGCTTTAATCTTGCATTGCATTTTGAGCATGTTTGCATACTGATTTGAGGCTTTTCATCTACTGTAAATGTTCATATTTTTAGTCCCTATTCAGTGTTGTAGAAGGGTATTTTTCCATTTGGGCTTTGCATCTACCACTCGCTTCATAGCCTCCCTTGCGGAGCCATTTTTGTATGCCATCTTAGCCCTACTTGTGATTGCTGTTTGGCCATGTTTTGTACTGTAAAAATGTGAGTTTTGGGGCTTCCTAGATTCTTCTTTTTCATTTCATGTACCAATTATGCATGTATTGTATAGTTGTAGGCCATTTTATGCATTGAAATCCATGTTTCGGGATCATTTCATGCATCGGGTATTATTTCGCCTCATTTCGGGGCTGTTTTGCCCCTCATTTTGCCACTGATTTTTTGCATGTCTGCATATCATATTCCATGTCTTTGCCATGTCTCATTAGAGTGGCGTTTCGATGCCTGAGGGTCCGTTCTCGGTTTGTGTGCCTGCGGGCACGCATTTCGAGGTGTCTTGTTTTCATTTGATGGCCTCCTATGTGAGTGTGGCTGAGGCTCTCTCATGTTGGTGTAAGCCCATTTATTGCATTGCGTATGCCATTGCATCCATAGCATTGTGTATGCCCGGTTGTGTATTACCTCGTATAACGTGTATGCCATTCCATGACATTGTGTATGTTAGGGTTGCATATTAGCTACATTTCATGCATATCATGCATATTGCATCGTGTTCGAGATAGGAGTTAGCATCGCACGGAAGCGAGGCACGCTTTCAGACCGGCTTACAAACGGGTCTCAATTCCCAAGTCACCGACACTCCGGATTATCCATGATGGAGTTAGGTTTTGTTATAGTATTCATATACATTCATTCTATATTGAGTTGTGCAATTCGGCTCCTCGGCCATCATGCATCGATATGCGTGATTGGTGGCACGAGGATCGAGGCATGCATATATTTGTGAAATACATTGCTATGCCCCTTTCCTGCTCTCTATCGCAGCAAAATGAAGAATCAGTAACTTTCCGGAGTCCGGCACGCATTTCGAGAAACATTGCAAACAGAGGCTAATTGGGGCATCCCAGTGGATTTCCACGCAAAGTAGCCCAAACGTGCATTATTTCATTATCCGGAGCGGAGTCAAGGCAGTTCCTAGCTTGCATGCCAGTTTACAGTTTTTCTTAGTTAATTTGTAAATTAATTAGGAATTTGTATATTATTCGGACTGTATTATTCTTTCATTCGGGACTGTATTATTATTTATTCAGACCCTCTGTGCGAGGGCATAATTGTAATAAGTGTGGGTGCGTGTGATGTATGTCTTCCAACCCCACGTCTTTCTTCCCTTTTATTTACCCGCTTATGATGGTTAGATATAGGGCATGTTTCAATTAGCATGACAGTATGACAGCATGTTTGCATCATTCATCTGTTTTGCATGCACCGAGCTCGACGCATCATACAAACTGCATTTGTATTTCAATTCCAAATTGAATACGTGTTAGTTGTAGCATCATCATATGCCATGTTTAGAATAGCCGAGTCTGCTATAGATTGCATCTCTGCGTGTGTTGCATTAGGCAATTCTGTGCATCTAGGATCATGCATGGATTTCTAATGAGCTTTTGTTTTGGCTTGGAGTACTCGATGAGTTTTATGCTTTAGCATCCTTGCATGCGTGTGAGTGACTGCCATGAATAGCATGCTTACCATGAGGCTAAATGCTTATGTGATATAACTGCCTTGAATGCCTGTGGGTGGAGGTTGAGTTACTTGAATTGGGACAATTCATCAAATGTTTGTTTTAAGCCCACTAGATAGTGGCAAAATCATGTTTTTCTAAGCCCACCCAAGGGTGGCAAATCCACGTCTTAGCCTACCTGCGGGTAGCACCATCAAACCATTTTCAAACAAACAAACATGAAATGTTTTGTTCGATTCCAGCGACTCATCTATACTTGTATGTCAGGCGCATCACATAGTAACCTAGGCTAATAACCGGAATAAGAACTCACAATGTTTTCAAAATAAGATATCATGGTTAGTAGAGGCCGGTCTTTGACCGGGCGAGCGGGGGTGCTCACGAAGTGACCTCCCCAATCGTACCCAAGTTCCCGAGCCGAGGCAACTTTGGTGATGACGGACACGTGGCCTTTGGCACCGAGTCAGGGTTTCCTAAATTTCCCATTAAAAAACATTTAGGTGGCGACTCTATATCTGGCGAAGCAGTCCATGTTTGGCACTTCTTTCAAAAAATCTGTTTTCAAAACGATTTGCCGGATCTGGACTCTTTGGTTCAAGATTGAGAACCGTGACATTTGAGTCCTTCGAACTGTAGTGACCCAATATCGAACCAGAACGGAGGGGGGGGACTCGCACTCCCTTTCCCCGGGATGCGTTCAGGGACGTCTACAGTTTCTGGCTACTCTGTTGGGGATTTAGAGAACTTGACTCGAACTCATGATATCTGGTTTTGACTACACTTGTGTGTTTCTTTGCATTGCATTTGCATTGGTGCGCCTAGGACACCGTGTTTGCCATATGCCATTCGACGATTTTGGGAGGCTTGTCTTGTCAAGGCATGTCCATAAGGCCGATCGGCCTGGCTCGACAAGATGGGAACACAAACCCCGGTTTTACTGTGGCACCCTTTTTGACCATTCGACCTAGTGCATATTCGGATCCATAGTGACCATTCCAAATTAGGACAGGTTGCTTACCCGTTTATAGGTTGTTTGAAACCGCTGTGTGCGTAGTAAAACCCTAGCTCCTGACAAAATAGGACAGGGAAACCCCACCCCAACATAGGGGTGTTTTGGCTCTCACTTATCTGCTATGTGCTTGTTAGAGTGTGTCTCTACAGGGAACGCATGAGAATCAGTTGTCTGCGGATATCGGATTCAGTTTTGGGGAATAGTAATACAGGAACAGTGATCAGTGATTGAGGACAGTGTATTTTCAGCTTATCAACTGCGTGTTGTATGCCCGACTGTGTGTTGTGTGTATTTAATTTAAGCTGTTATGCTACCCGTTTATCTGGTTATTTATTTCCTTTTCGCTTTATTATCTTTTTGCTAACGATTGCTTCCGAACCAGTAGATACTCCCCAAGCACTTTGGACACGAGGTCGCCGACTCAATCGATCCGAGGATCTGGTTGACGGACATCCAGTGTTCCACTCTCTACCCCCAGTTATCAGAAGAAGGCCGAGGAGTTGCAGTGTGTCAGAACAGGGATTACCGGGACAGAGGGCTACTTTGACAGTAAACAGTCAGGTTGAGATTTCTGTGTCTGCCATAGAGATACATTTACCGGTCATTCAGATGGAGCAATGAGAATACATCGAGGATGGAGGCGATGATGCGCCAAATGCACGAAAGCATGAAACAGATGCAGAGGATGCCATCCGTCAGCGGAATTTGCTAAACAACAAGCGCGATCATGGCCCAAAGAAAGCCGATCACTAGGTCAGCAATGAGAATGCGTCGCTTCACATCAGCTCCTCCTCCACCGCTCCACTACCCGAAAGCAGCACCTCTTGGTCAATACCCTGCCAAATCCTCAGAATACCCTCCCGAACACCCAGAACACCCTACCCAATGTCCAGAATATCCAAGAGGACACCAACCTTCCAACGGGGCTGGCTCCGCCCCCGCTTCTGCCGCAACTGTCCAAGAATCTTACACCCAACCACCCGGACTCTCCATTCGAGTTCGAGGTAGATCATACAGCTCTAAAACTGAGTAAGTTGGAAAAGCTTTTCAAGAAATCGCAGGGGGTGAAGGCCATCCCAGACATCGAAGATGGGTACACCGACGTGGCCGTGACATTGCCAGACAGATTCAAGATGCCACAGATTGATTGTTTTGATGGGTCAGGGGATCCTATGGTCCATCTCCGGCTATTTTCAGACATCCTGAGGCCAATGGGCCTAACCCGACCACAAAAGCTTTCCTGTTTGGCCGAACTTTGTCGGGTGTGGCAGCCATTTGGTACGTAAAGTTAGAAGATGATGTGAAAAGAAGCTGGGATGAGATGGCTGAGGCCTTCGTTGCACAGTACTCGTACAATACACAGATCGAGATTACAACCCGTGATCTCGAAACGACGAGGCAGGAACCCAAGGAGTCTTTCTCCGATTTTGTAACTAGATGGAGGGCAAAGGCGTCGATGATGACCTTGAGGCCTACAGACAAAGATCAAATCCGGATGATCGTACGCAATCTCCAAAGGAAACTCATACAGAAGATGATCGTACTCCCCTTTCCCACCTTCTCAGATTTACACGAGATGGGGGTACAAATCGAGGATGCGATGAAGCAAGGTCTGATCGACTAGGACCGAGAGCAGCCCCGAAGGATATTCAATCGCAATAACAACGCAGGCCCGAGTGGCGCTGCAAACACAAGGACCTCGGAGGTCAGTATGGTCACCACCAATCCCCCTCCCCATCCAAGGCGCATGGCCACACACCTTTTCCAAAGACATCCGGAGCAAGACCAAGCCCCGAGATATCAGTCCAGAGGCCAAAGAACCTTCACTCCACTATACATGCCTTTGCCCAAGGCTCTCGGGGTTCTAATCAAAAAAGGGCATCTGAAACCCCTAGAGCCGAGGCCATTACCAAATCCACTCCCCCCTTCCCACAACCCGGCCAAGCATCTTGTGCGTACCACAGCAAAGATGGCCATGATCTGCACTCAATGTTTCAAATGCGTCACGAGATTCAGGACCTTGTTGACAAAAATATTATTCTGCCTCCCGAAAGACCCAACGTTACAACCAACCCACTCCCCGCACATAACCAAGATCCACCACCCAAAAGAGTTAATTTCATCCAAAGCGGGTCGTGGTCCTCACGATCCTAGTATTCAGATACTCCTCCCACCTACCCAAGCCGGAGGTGATCCTTCCTGATTGCACTGACTTGTGCATGTTGGACACCTTCACAACCCAATCTGAGCCAAAGGTGGTGACCATCAAAGATGGAATGGGGCAGGTTTCGGAGGAAGAAAGAATTATTGAGTCTGGGATGGAACAGTCTGGGAATCTAGCTGGAAGAGCCTATGATCCGAGCGAATACATCCTACCAGTGGGCCAGTCTGAGCTGAGTGTGGGGCTGCCAGAAAAAGCTGAACTCTGCATGATTCGGGGGGACAGGCTTGAACAAGGGGCAGATGATCTGACAACAGTGGAAGAAGATTTTGCCAACCTCCAATTCTTCAATGACCAGGAATCAGGGGATGTAACAGTCAACTGGTTTGGATATGAGGAGTCGGCGGAAGTTATCGGATGGTTAGATGATCAGCCAGATGTCGTGGAACTTCAGCCAGAGCAAGGCCCGGCAGGGGCAAGGGTATCAATGATGGCCGGAAGGGCCGAGAGTCAGAATGGATTGCCGGAGAGCGCCGGTACAAAGAATTTCGCTCGGGACCAAGATATTGTGAAAACTGAGCAACAAACCGTACTAACACAGGAGGAGCAAGGGAAGAATTGAAATTCTGAGAGAATCCGGAAAGCCAAGAACCATAAAGAGATTGAAAGTGCTGCGAGCACGAAAGCAGGATATGCTGTGAGCATATGGGATGAAAGTACCGAGAGTACAAACTTGCTAGAACCAGATAGGTGTCTGTTGAACGCTAACGGGATGTGGTGGGAAGACGATGACTTATGTCTTGCCCACGCGGATGAAGATTGGGCAGGCGCTCAACCAGATGATACTTAGTACCTCGATGAGGTGGACCACATGACCAGGAGCGGGCGGTACTTCAAGCCCCCACACCTAGACCAACCTGAAACATCTGGAAAAGATAAAGAGGCTGAGAAACAGAGAGAGAAGCAAATTGAAGAAGAAGCTGTACTGAGACAATTAAAGAAGATACAAGCAGACATCTCCATCTGGGGACTGCTTATGGCGTCAAGGGTACATAGACAATCCGTCCTATCAGCTATGGACAAGGCCAAACTCTCCATTGATACTACACCAGAGCAGCTGGTTGGGCTGGTTTTTCTGGGAGGAGGTTCCCCAGCATTAACCTTTTCAGACAAAGAACTGCCGCCTGAGGGCGTAAATCATAACAAACCCCTCTACATCTCCGTGGAATGTAGAGATAAGTGGATACCGGTGGTACTTGTTGATACCGGGTCTGCTATCAACGTCGCTTCAAATAACAAAGATATGCAATCGGGTTGAAACCCGCGGACTTCATACCAACCACTCGTGATCAAAGCTACGATAATACCGGCAGGAAGTGATGGGGATGTCAAGGTTCGACCAGTTGGTCCAGGACAACACAACATTGAATTTCATGTCTTGGACGTTCCCGCAACCTTCAACTTGCTCTTGGGGCGACCGTGGTTGCACCAAGTAAAGGCAGTCTCTTCCACTCTACACCAGATGTTGAAATACCCTCACAGGAAGGGGGTTGCAATTGTTTTCAGAAACTCATCCATCCATCCACCGCCGGAAGTGTCTACACCAGTTTTGGAAATCGAGCACGGCACGGAGGATGTGTTCTTGTCAGGGTTCACTTTGGCAGAGGCCCGGGTAGTGCAAAATATTATGGCTGTGAATGAAGGTGTGTACGTCAGTGCTCAATCCGTCTACCTCATGAACAAGCTACAACATATCCCTGGGATGGGATTAGGAAGAAGCGGTAGGAAAGGAGTCGCTGCGTTGGCCGAAGTGCCACACAACCAGCATACCTTTGGACTAGGTTATCTGCCCACCAAAGAGGACTAGGTGAGGAAAGGAAAAGAAATGGCCGGTAGAGCCAGAGCGAAGCAGGCTGGGAAGCCTTTTGAATTAATGCACAGGCCCATCCAGGGTACCCTGAACGGGCGCTTTGTCCGGGAGGGGGAAGACTTTCCATTTTGCGGCTTCCCAGAGCCATGGTTAAACGCGGAGAAGAAGCGCGTACCAGGCTTCGAAATCTTCTTCGACCTGCAACTATCCGGGGATGACGTTGCCACAGAGTAGACAGACCCAACATCTGAGGTGGAGCAGAATAAAGCAGTAGATCCTGAGGGCATATAATTGGAAATGGGGGTAGCACTGGCATGTCTCCTCTCTGATCCTCCGATCGACCAAGAGTGCTTGGGGGATAACTTCGTGGTTTCCATGATTGGGGATGGAACGGCTGTGGGCCTACCAGCAGCTATCTTGGATGCATCAATCGCACCCTCTCTCACTTGGCAATCTGAGGAGGATTTTTGTCAGCGGACGGGTCAGCGGTGGAGCCGAATCTGATTCCACCGAGTCCTGTGAGTCGGAATCAGGTTCCAGCTCGACTGAGTCTGAGTCTGGTACTCCTGGGGAAGCTAACCCGGATGCCACATCTGTCTGTGTCGTCTTTTCCTTTTCTTTTGAGTCTCTTCTAACCAATGAATCGGGACATTTGGATGTGCGTAATGAGAATGAACTATCTTTGCTTTCTGAGTATTTTTCTGTGCCCTTGATTTATTGCATTAATTCAGACTTTCAAAACTTTGATGAAAACGACGAGGATGAAGTTCCTCCGATTTTACAACGTTTAATTGAACAAGAGCAAGAGAGATTTGTTAAACCATTAATGGATGAAATCATTACCGTGAACATTGGTACTGAGGAGGACCCGCGGCTGGTCCAGATCGGGTCCACGTTGTCTTCGGAGGAACGCGAGCGCTTAGTCGCTTTATTAAAAGATTTCAAAGATGTTTTCGCGTGGTCCTACGAAGACATGCCTGGAATCGATCCTGAGATTGTACAGCATCAGATCCCCCTTGACCCCGAGGCCCGACCTGTCAAGCAGAAACTCAGAAGGATCCGTCCGGATTGGGCTCTTAAGATTAAGGAAGAGGTCACCAAGCAAATCGACGCAGGCTTCCTGCTGGTATCTAAATATCTGACTTGGTTGGCCAACATCGTTCCGGTGCCGAAGAAAGATAGCAGGATCCGGGTGTGTGTAGAGTTCATGGATTTGAACAGAGCTAGTCCGAAGGACGACTTTCCCTTACCGCACATCGATGAGTTGGTAGACTTCACAACAGGGCATGCATTGCTCTCATTCATGGATGGCTTCTCAAGATACAACCAGATAGTGATGGCACCAGAAGATAGGGAAAAGACTGCATTCACCACCCCGTGGGGGACATACTGCTACCGGGTAATGCCATTTGGGTTGAAGAACGCTGGAGCTACTTATCAACGGGCCGCGACCACAATACTACATGATATGATCCACAAAGAGGTTGAGGTGTATGTGGACGACATGATTGTCAAGTCCAAGGAAAGAGAGGGCCACTACACCGCCTTGCATAAGTTCTTCCAAAGGATCAGGGAATTTCGGTTGCGGCTAAACCCTCAGAAATGTACATTTGGTGTTACAGCGGGAAAAATGCTGGGGTTTCTGATTACACAAAGAGGCATCGAGGTCGATCCTTCCAAAATCAAGGCCATCTTAGAAATGCCACCACCAAGGACTGAAAAGGAGGTGCGAGGCTTTCTGGGTAAAGTGCAATTCATAAGACGGTTTATTTCAAAATTAACCTTGACTTGTGAACCACTCTTTGGCCTTCTCAAGAAAGGAAGGAAGTTCCAATAGGACGGCCGATGTCAAGCTGCGTTTGAACAGATCAAAGAATATCTACAGAACCCACCCGCTTTATCGCCACCAGAACCGGGGAAACCGTTGATTTTGTATCTGTCAGTGACTGAAACTACAATGGGCTGCATGCTTGCACAAGAATCAGAAGATAAGGTGGAAAAAGCCATCTATTATTTGAGCAAAAAGATGCTGGAGTATGAGACCCGATATACCATTTGGAAAAACTTGCTTAGCTACGGTATGGGCTACCGTGAAGGCTGCGGCACTACTGTTAGCTCACTCTGTAATGTTGGTTTCACGACTTGATCCCATCAAATATCTCTTGAGAAACCGGTACTTACGGGTAGGCTAGCTCGTTGGTTCTTTGTTGCTCTCGAATTTGATCTCACGTCGTGACACGCAAGTCGATGAAAGGACGAGCGATGGCGAGTTCCTTCGACCACCGGGTTGAGGGATGAAGCGGTTGAGTACTGTTCCCGGATGAATCAATTCGCATATCGACGATGAAACTTGGGCGATGTACTTTGACGAGCATCAAATCAACATGGGTATGGGATAGGAGTGTTCTTGATAGCACCCGACAATTCCGTATCCTCTAGCCTTCAAACTCCGATTCAAAGTCTCGAACAATGAAGCGAATCTGAGGCATGTATCATTTGGTCTAGAAGCGACCACGGAACTAGGGGCAAGACGGTTGGACGTCATTGGGGATTCGAACCTTGTTGTTTCTCAAGCTAAAGGAGACTGGAAAGTGAAAGAGGAAAAGATGATGATGTATCACCAAACCTTGGATTTGCTGATTCCTCGGTTTGAGAAGCTAAGTTTTACTCATCTACTAAGAGAGAACAACAGGTTCGTAGATTCTTTAGCAACTCTATCTTCTATGATAGACATCCCGTGTGGAGTCCGAATGCGTCCAGTCATCATTGACCAGAAATTTGCACCTGCCTATGAATCGATTGCAGCCATAGATGAAGTTCAGGACGAACACCCCTGGTATTACGACATCTGGAATTTCTTGGAGAAAGAAGCATACCCGCCAGGGGTAAATGCCAAAGACAAGAGGGCAATCAGGAGAATGGCAGTCCAGTTCATCATCTGCGGAGGTAAACTGTATAAACGGGGTCATCTGGGAATGCATAAACTGTGCGTTGATGCTGAAGAGTCAAAGCGTCTGATGGAAGCCATCCACGGGGGAGAATGTGGTGCACACATGAATGGGGTAATGTTGGCACGGAAAATTCTCAGACAAGGTTATTACTGGTCCACCATGGAGGAGGATTGTATTAGTTTCATCCGGCGATGTCACAAATGTCAGATTCATGCAAATCGCATGAACATCCCGCCGTCAAAGCTGTACAACATGACTTCGCCATGGCCGTTTTCTGTCTGGGGAATTGATGTAATCGGAGCTGTCATGCCAAAGGGGTCGAATGGGCATGAGTTCATCTTGGTAGCGATAGATTATTTCACAAAGTGGGTCGAGGCCCAATCTTATGCGGTGTTGAAGGCTTCACATGTCGCAAAATTTATCAGAAACAACATCATTTGTCGCTACGGGGTCCCAAATGAAATCGTTTCAGACAATGGTTCCCACTTCAAGAAGGAGGTGATTGATTTGTTGGAGAAATACAATGTGGCTTTTCATAAGTCATCTACCTACCGGCCGCAAACTAATGAAGCAGTTGAGGCCGCCAACAAGAATATCAAGCGCATACCACAGAAGATGGTGGAAACCTACCGGGACTGGCCAGATAAGCTGCCGTTTGCTCTGTGGGGCTACAGGACTTCAATCAAAACTTCTACTGGGGCGACTCCGTACTCATTGGTTTATGGGATGGAGGCCGTCCTACCTATTGAGATTGAGGTCCCGTCATTACGATTATTGGTGTAGACACCCCATTTTTGACCGACCTTAAGACTCAGACGTCGCCGATTGAGCACTCGGTGATGTTGAATATTGTGCTCGTTCAGAAGTCTCAGAGTCGCGGCCGTGCGCCCTGTCTCTGGACTTCCGAACCCTCTTCTGTGCCTTGCCTCGGTTTGCGAACCAGACTCGGTTTTCTCTGTTTTCTTTCTTGAGGGGAGGGAGAGGTCCCGTAGACCATCTCTCAATGGCCGTGGGCTACATTTCGTGGCCGTAGGCCATTTTTCCCATTTCGGAGCCCGGTTCCCGGTTTTCGGAGCCGTCAGGCCGTGTGCCTCGGTTCGGGACCACCCAACCATCTCCGATTCCTCCGGTTTTTGGCATACATCTCATTTACTCCCTTTCGAGGGACACTGGGGTCTTAGATATCCACTTCGTGGCCAAACACCACATTCGGTGCTTAACGGCCGGTTTTCGGGACCCCGAACTGCGTGTTTTGGCCCCCGAGCATTCGTTTCGCATCGGTTTTTGTTCATTTTTGGCAGGTACCTCTGTTTTATCATAAGGAAGATCACTGGAGGGTGGGAGGCCAGCAATTGTCTCAGCAACCAGTTATGCTCCTCCGGCGCCCCCCGGTGCCCGTTTTTCTCACTTCCGGGCTAATGTTGAACACCCTAGGGCCATTTTCTTCGAGCCGAAACCACATATTTGTGTTGTACACACATGGGAGGACCCTAAAAACACTTGGCCGGCCAGTAATTCCTTCTTCCATTTTTGAGCCTTTCCTAAAAGTGGATTGTTGTTTCTCCTGGTTCAGAGTTGCCAATTTCCAGCCATAGGGTCTTGTTGTACACACATGGGAGGACACCAACCTTTGGTGGCCGGCCAGAAATTCTCACTTTCCATTTTTTCCCTTGGTCGGCCGGCCATAGGGGGTAGCCGGCCGGCTATGGAGGGTGGCCGGCCGGCCACCTGCAGCAAAAGTGCCTAGCCGGCCTGCTTCCTTGGGATGTGTGCATTCCAGCTGTGCATCGAATTTCCCCCAAAAATATCTCATCCGGGGGACCCATTGGGAGGGAAATAAGAGCACATTTCCCTCCATTTGATGAGGGATTCCTCTCTTCCTCTCTTGCACATTTTAGTGTCCTCCCAACTCAAGAGAAGAAGCTACAAGTGTTGATTGGAGCATATACATACATACAACCTCATTTCCTTCAAGTTTTGGTGCCATTTTCTTCATTATCTTCAAGCCCTATCATCACAACTCCATTCCAGCAGCTAGGAGAGCTTTCCAGCAGCTAAGAGGCAACAAATTTGGTCCAAGAAGCAACCAAAGTCTTGATCTTCAAGGGTAAGTACACTTCACCCTCTTTTGAGCTCATTTTTGCCTCATTTCTTAAGCCTATTTTCTTATTGTTTTGGGCTCCGACCAGAACTAAAAGGGGCCTTATTTTGAGCTATTCTTCATTTTTGTTCAAGGGCTCAACCCTGTTTGAGCCCTCCATCTTGCACTTGTTTCAATATCCTCTTATATGCCATTATTTTGCATTGAATATTTGGCCTATGTTTGATCTGATTTGGAGCATCTCATGAACTGATATTGTGCTTATTTTGAGCTCCTCTTCAACATTTAAGAAGGGATCAACCTTGTTTTCATGCTCCATATACCACTTTCTTTGAATCCATGTTTTGCCCTTGTTTTTCATGCTTCATCTAGCTTATGAGTGATCTGTTTTCGAGCATAATGTAAACTGTGAGTGGGCCTATTTTGAGCCCTCTTCAACATTGAAGAAGGGCTCAATCTTGTTTGGCCTCTCTATCATGCACTTGCTTCATAATCTCTCATATTTACCGTAAATTTGCATGATTTGTTTGACCTACATGTAGTCTGTTTTGGAGCATTTCATGAACTGTGAGTAGGCTTATTTTGTGTCCCTCTACAACATTGTAGAAGGGATCAACCTTGTTGTGGGTCTCCATGTTGTGCTTGTCTTTGTATCCCTCTTTGGCCCCCATTTTTGCATGCTTTTTAGACCTATCTAGCTTCTGTTTTCGGCCATGAGAAGTACTGAAAATATCCATATGTTGGCCTTCTTGTCATTTTTTGTTAAGGGTCCAAGGCTGTTTAATGAATGTATGGCATACCTCATGTTCTAGCCTTTGTTGGCTTCACTCTTGCATGACATTTTTAGCATGTTTGCATGCTGAGTTGGGGGATGTCATCTACTATAAATGTGCATATTTTTAGTCCCTCATCAGTGTTGTAGAAGGAAATTTTTCAGTTTGAGCATCGTATACATCACTTGTTTCGATACCCCTCTCTTGGCCCCCATTTTTGCATGCCATTGTTGTCCTATCTATGCTTATTATTTCGCCATGTTTTGTACTGTAAAAAATGCCATTTTGGGGCTGCCTTGCTACTGTTTTGCATGTCATGTACCAATTATGCATGTTTAGTATGGCTGTAGGCCATTTCGGGTGCTTAATATCGCATTTCGGGACCATTCCGTGCATTTGGTGTCATTTCCCCGCCTTTCGGGACTGTTTTGCATCATTTGTGAGTGCTGAAAATCCATTGGCATGTTTGCATATCATTTTCTATGTCATTTCATGCTTTAATCCATTGCCTCGGTTTGCGTGCCCGTGTGCACGCATTTCGAGGCACATCATTTTCATCCATCGGCCTCTTATGTGAGTGTGGCTGAGGCTCTCTCATGTTAGTATAAGTCCAATCTGCATTCGGAATGCCATTTTATACTTTAGTACCATTGCCTCGGTTTGCGTGCCTGTGTGCACGCATTTCGAGGCACTTCATTTTCATCCATCGGCCTCTTATGTGAGTGTGGCTGAGGCTCTCTCATGTTAGTGTAAGCCCATATTGTATTGTTTATGTCATTTTAGCATCATTGCATTCCGTATGCCATTGCCTCGGTTTGCGTGCCCGTGTGCACGCATTTCGAGGCACTTCATTTTCATCCATTGGCCCCCTATGTGAGTGTGGCTGAGGCTCACTCATGTTGGTATAAGCCCATATTGCATCGCATATCTCATTTTAGTCCTGTTGCATTCCGTATGCCATTTTCTCGGTTTGCATGCCCGTGGGCACGTATTTCGAGACATCTCATTTTAGTCTCATTGTATATCATATTTCGTGTCACTTCGTGCCTTTATGCCATCGCCTCAGTTTGCGTGCCCGTGTGCACGCATTTCGAGGCATCTCATTTTCATAGCATTGTGTATATTAGGATCGCATGTTAACTACATTTCATGCATATCATGCATATTGCATCGTGTTCGGGATAGGAGTTAGCCCGGGGCACGGGAAACGAGGCATGTTTCGTACTCCGAGTGGCGGAACGGGTCTCAATTCCCAAGTCACCGACACTCCGGATCATCCATGATGGAGTTAGGTTTTGTTGTAGCATTCATCTGCATTCATCCTATATTGAGTTGTGCAATCCGATTCCTCGGCCATCATGCATCGAGATGCATGATTGGTGGCACGAGGATCGAGGCATGCATATATCTGTGAAATACATTGCTATGCCCCTTTCCTGCTCTCCGTTGCAGCCAAAATGAAGAATCAGCAACTCTTCGGAGTCTGGCACGCATTTCGAGAAACATTGCAAACAGAGGCTAATTGGGGCATCCTAGTGGATTTCCACGCAAAGCAGCCCAACATGCATCATTTCATTATCCGGAGCGGAGTCAAGGCAGTTCCTAGCTTGCATGCCAGTTTACAGCTTTCTTATTTAATTTTTTAATTAATTAGGAATTTGTATATTATTCGGACTATATTATTTGGACTGTATTATTCTTTCATTCGGGACTGTATTATTTATTTGGACCCTCTGTGCGAGGGCATAATTGTAATAAGTGTGCGTGTGTGTGATGTATGTCTTCCAACCCCACGTCTTTCTTTCCTTTTATTTACCCGCTTATGATGGTTAGATATAGGGCATATTTCAATTAGCATACAGTATGACAGCATGTTTGCATCATTCATCTGTTTTGCACGCACCGGGCTCGGCGCATCATACAAACTGCATTTGTATTTCAATTCCAAATTGAATACTTGATAGCTGTAGCATTTCATATGCCATGTTTAGAATAGCCGAGCCTGCTATAGTTTGCATCTTTGCATGTGTTGCATTAGGCATTTCTGTATCTTTAGGATCATGCATGATTTCTAATGAGCTTCTGTTTTGGCTTGGAGTACTCGGTAAGTTTTATGCTTTAGCATCCTTGCATGCGTGTGAGTGTTGCCATGAATAGCATGCTTACCATGAGGCTATGTGCTTATGTGATAACTGCCTTGAATGCCTGTGGGTGGAGGTTGAGTTACTTGGATTGGACAATTCATCAAATGTTTGTTTTAAGCCCACTAGATAGTGGCAAAATCATATTTTTCTAAGCCCACCTGAGGGTGGCAAATCCGCGTCTTAGCCTACCTGAGGGTAGCACCATCAAACCATTTTCAAACAAACAAACATGAAATGTTTTGTTCCAATTCAGGCGACCCAGTCTGTACTTGTATGTTGTGCGCATCACATAGTAACCTAGGCTAATAACCGGAATAAGAACTCACAATGTTTTCAAAATAAGATATCATGGTTAGTAGAGGCCGGTCTTTGACCAGGTGAGCGGGGGTGCTCACGAAGTGACCTTCCCCAATCGTACCCAAGTTCCCGAGCCGAGGTAACTTTGGTGACGACGGACACGTGGCCTTTGGCATCGAGTCAGGGTTTCCTAAATTTCCCATTAAAAAAACATTTAGGTGGCGACTCTGTATCTGGCAAAGCAGTCCATGTTTGGCACTTCTTTTCAAAAAATCTGTTTTCAAAATCGATTTGCCGGATTTGGACTCTTTGGTTCAAGATTAAGAACCGTGACATTTGAGTCCTTCGAACTGTAGTGACCCAATATCGAACCAGAACGGGGGAGACTTACACTCCCTTGCCCGGGATGCGTTCGGGGACGTCTACAGTTTCTGGCGACTCTGCTGGGGATTTAGAGAACTTAACTCGAACTCATGATATCTGGTTTTGACTACACTTGTGTGTTTCTTTGCATTGCATTTGCATTGGTGCGCCTAGGACACCGTGTTTGCCATCTGCTATTCTTGAGCGGTTTGCCGGAGGCTTGTCTTGTCAAGGCATGTCCATAAGGCTGACCGGTTACGGGCTCTGCCAGTATGGGAACACAAACCCCGGTTTTACCGGGGCACCCTCTTTGACCATTCGACCTAGTGCATATTCGGATCCATAGTGATCATTCCAAACTAGGACAGTTTGCTTACCCGTTTATAGGTTGTTTGAAGCCGCTGCGTGCGTAGTGAAACCCTAGTTCCTGACAAAATAGGACAGGGAAACCCTACCCCAACATAGGGGTGTTTTGGCTCTCACTTATCTGCTATGTGCTTGTTAGAGTGCGTCTCTGAGGAATGCATGTATCGATTGAGTTTGGGCATCGAACTGTGGGCATCGGTCGATATCGAGAATCGGTTATGCGGATATCCGATTCAGTTTTGGGGAATAATGTCTGAGAACGATGATCGATGATCGAGGATGTATTTTCAACTTATCAGCTGTGTGTTGTATGCCCATTGTGCGTTGTGTGTATTTAATTTAATTTGTTATCTTGCCCGTTTTTCAGCTATTTATTTCCTTTTTGCTTTATTATCTTTTGCTAGGCGCTTTTAGCACGATTGCTTCGAACCAGATACTCCCCAAGCACTTTGGACACGGTCGCCGACTCAACCGATCCGAGGATCTCGTTGGCGGACATCGATGTTCCACTCTCTACCCCGATTATCGAGAAGAAGGCCGAGAGCCTGATGTGTCGAACGAGGATTCTGGGAGAGGGTCGCTTTGATAGTAGACAGTCAGGTTGAGATTTCTGTGTCTACCATAGAGATACATTTACCGGCCATTCAGATGGAACAGCAGAATACATCAGGGATGGAGGCGATGATGCGCCAGATGCACGAGAGCACGAAACAGATGCAAGATGATGCCATCCGCCAAGCGGAATTTTCTAAACAACAAGACGCCTTGATCATGGCCCAGCCGAAGTGATTACTAAGGTACCAGCAGAATGCAGCGTCTGCTTCACACCAGGCTCCTCCTCCACCAGCGGCTCCACTACATGAGCAGGCACCTACTGGTCAGAATACCCTGCCGAATCCTCAGAATATTCCCCCGAACATCCAGAACACCATACCCAATGTCCAAAATACTCAAGAGGACACGAACCTTCCAACGGGGCTGGCTCCGCCCCCGCTTTTGCCGCAACTGTCCAAGAATCTTACACCCAACCACCCGGACTCTCCATTTGAGTTCGAGGTCGATCATACAGCTCTGAAACTGAGTAAGCTGGAAAAGCTTTTCAAGAAATCGCAGGGGGTGAAGGCCATCCCAGACATCGAGGATGGGTACACAGATGTGGCCGTAACATTGCCAGACAGATTCAAGATGCCACAGATTGACCGTTTTAATGGGTCCGGAGATCCCATGGTCCATCTTCGGCTATTTTCAGACGTCCTGAGACCAATGGGCCTAACCCGACCACAAAAGCTTTCTTTGTTTGGCAGAACTTTGTCGGGGGTGGCGGCCATCTGGTATGCAAAGTTAGAAGATGATGTGAAGAGAAACTGGGATGAGCTGGCTGAGGCCTTCGTTGCACAATACTCGTATAATACACAGATCGAGATTACAACACGTGATCTCAAAACAACGAGGCAGGAACAAAAAGAAACTTTCTCTGATTTTGTAACTCAGTGGAGAGCAAAGGCATCGACGATGACCTTGAGGCCAACAGATAAAGATCAAATTCGGATGATCGTGCGCAATCTCCAACCGAAGTTAATGCAGAAAATGATCGTACTCCCTTTTCCCACCTTCTCAGATTTACACGAGATGGGGGTACAGATCGAGGATGCGATGAAGTAAGGATTGATCGACCAGGACCGGGAGCAGCCCCGAAGAACATTCAACATAATAACAACGCGAGGCCAGTGGTATTGCAAACACAAGGACTTCGGAGGTCGGTATGGTCACCACCACTTCCCCTTCCCAACCAAGGCCCGCAGCGGCCACACCCTTTTCCAATACTTCCGGGAGCAGTACCCAAGCCCCGAGATATCAATCCAGAGGCCAAAGAACCTTCACTCCACTATACATGCCTTTGTCCAAGGCTCTCGGGGTTCTAATCAAGAAGAAGCATTTGACGCCCTTAGAACCGAGGCCACTACCAAATCCACTCCCTCCTTCTCATGACCCAGCAAAGTACTGCGCGTATCACCAACAGCATGGTCATGACACCGACCGTTGTTACAGATTGCGTCATGAGATTCAGGATCTCGTCGACAAGAATATTATTCTACCTCCCGAAAGACCCAACGTCACAACTAACCCACTCCCCGCACATAACCAAGATCCACCACCCAAAAGAGTCAATTTCATCCAAACTGGGGTCGTGTCATACGATCCTAGTATCTATATTACTCCCTCCCACCTACCCAAGCCGGAGGTGATCCTTCTCGGCCTTGACTTGTGCATGTTGGACACCTTCACAACCAGTCTGAGCCAGAGGTGGTGACCTCCAAAGATGGAATGGGGCAGATTTCAGAGGAGAGCAGAATTATTGAGTCTGGGATGGAACAGTCTGGGAGTCTAGTTGGAAGAGCCTATGATCCGAGCGGATACATCTTATCAGCGGGCCAGTCTAAGCTGAGTGTGGGGCTGCGAAAAAAATTGGAATGCATGATTGAGGGCAGACTTGAACAAAGGCGGATGATCGACAACGGTGGAAGAAGATTTTGCCAACCTCCGGTTCTTCAACGACCAAGCGAGGATGCAACAATCAATTGGTTTGAATATGGGAGTCGGCGAAGATTGCGGATGGTTAGATGATCGGCCGGATGTTGTGGAAATTCACGAGCAAGGCGGCGAAGCGGGGTATCAATGATGGCCGGAAGGGCCGAGAGTAAAAAAGGATTGCCGGAGAGCGCCGGTACAAAGAATTTCGCTCGTGATCAAGATATCGTGAAAACCGAACAACAAACCCTACTAACACAGGAGGAGCAAGAGAAGAGGTGGAATTCTGAGAGAATCCGGAAAGCCAAGAACCATGAAGAGGATGAAAGTGCTGTGAGCACAAGAGCAGGACATGCTGTGAGCATATGGGATGAAAGTACCGAGAGTACAAATTTGCCAGAACCAGATAGGTGCCTATTGGACGCTAATGGGATGTGGTGGGAAGACGATGACTTATGTCTTGCCCACACAGACGAAGATTGGGCAGGTGCTCAACCAGATGGTACTTGGTACCTCGATGAGGTAGACCACATGACCAGGAGTGGGCGGTATTTCAAGCCCCCACACCTTGACCAACCCCAAACATCTGGGAAAGATAAAGAGGCAGAGAAACAGAAGGAGAAGCAAATTGAAGAAGAAGGCATCTTGAGGCAGTTAAAAGAAATCTGGTGACATCTCCATCGGGACCTGCTTATGGCTTCAAGGGTGCATGCATGTGTCCCATTCGCTATGGACAAGGCCAAGCTCTCCATCGAAACTACGCCAGCAGTTGGTTGAAATTTGGTTTTTCCGGGAGGAGGTTCCCCGGCATTAACCTTTTCGGACAAGGAATTGCCGCCTGAGGGCGTGAATCATAACAAACCTCTCTACATCTCCGTGGAGTGTAGAGATAAGTGGATACCGGTGGTACTGGTTGATACCGGGTCTGCTATTAATGTCTGCCCAGCCAAAACAGCATATGCAATCGGGTTGAAACCCGCGGACTTCATACCAACCACTCAGGTGATCAAAGCTTATGATAATACCAGTAGGGAAGTGATAGGGACTGTCAAGGCTCAGACCCAGGTTGGTCCAGGACAACACAACATTGAATTTCATGTCTTGGACATTCCCGCAACCTTCAACTTACTCTTGGGGCGGCCGTGGTTGCACCAAGTGAAAGTAGTCTCTTCCACTCTACACCAGATGTTGAAATACCCTCACGGGAAGGGGGTTGCAATTGTTTTCGGAAACTCATCCATCTATTCGCCGCCGGAAGTGTCTACCCCAGTTTTGGAAATTGAGCATGGCACGGAGGATGTGTTCTTGTCAGGGTTCACTTTGGCAGAGGCCCGGGTAGTGCAAAATGTTATGGCTGTGAATGAAGGTGTGTACGTCAGTGCTCAATCCGTCTACCTCATGAACAAGCTACAACATATCCCTGGGATGGGATTAGGAAGGAGCGGCAGGAAAGGAGTCGCTGCGTTGGCCGAAGTGCCACACAACCCGCATACCTTTGGGCTGGGTTATCTGCCCACCAAAGAAGACTGGGTGAGAAAAGGAAAGGAAATGGCCGGAAGAGCCAGAGCGAAGCAGGCTGGGAAGCCTTTTGACTTAATGCACAGGCCTATCCAGTACCTGAGCAGACGCTTCGTCCAGGGAGGAGGACTTTCCATTTGCGGCTTCCCGAGCCATGGTTAAACGCGGAGGAAGCGCGTGCAGTGTTTGAAATCTTCTTCGACACGCAACTATCCGGGATGATGTTGCCTGAGTAAACAGACCAACAAGCGAGGTTGAAGCGAGAATAAGGCAGTGGATCCTGAGGGCATAGAATTGGAAATGGGGGTAGCACTGGCATGTCTCCTCTCTGATCCTCCGATCGACCAAGAGTGCTTGGGGGATAACTTCTCGGTTTCCATGATTGAGGATGAAACGGCTGCGAGCCGACCAGCAGCTATCTTGGATGCATCAATCGCACCCTCTCTCACTTGGCAGTATGAGGAAGGATTTTTGTCCAGTAGCACCGGGTCAGGTAGTGAGCCGGAATCTAATTCCACCGAGTCCTGTGAGTGAATCGAGTTCGGCTCGAAGTCTGAGTCTGGTACTCTGAGGATGTTAACCGGATGCCACGATCTGTCGGTCGTCTTTTTTTTCCTTTGAGTCTGTTGTAACCAATGAATCGCACGATTTGGATGTGCCTAATGAGAATGAACTATCTGTGGTTTCTGAGTACTTTTCTGTGCCCCTAATTTATTGCATTAATTCAGACTTTCAAAATTTTGATCAAAGCAGCGAGGACGAAGTTCCTCGGTTTACAACGTTTAATTGAGCAAGAGCAAGAGATTTGTTAAACCATTAATGGACGAAACCACTACCGTGAACATTGGTACTGAGGAGGAGGACCCGCGGCTGGTCCAGATCGGGTCCACGTTGTCTACGGAGGAACGCGAGCGCTTAGTCGCTTTATTAAAAGATTTCAAAGATGTTTTCGCATGGTCCTATGAAGACATGCAGAATCGATCTGAGATTATGCGACATCGGATCCCCTTGACCGAGGCCCGACACATCAGCGAAACTTCGAAGGATCCGCCCGGATTGGGCTCTTAAGATTAAGGAGGAGGTCACCAAGCAAATCGACGCAGGCTTCCTGCTTGTATCTGAATATCCGACTTGGTTGGCCAACACTGTTCCGGTGCCGAAGAAAGATGACAGGGTCCCGGCGTGTGTAGACTTGTAGGATTTGAGCGAGCTAGTCAGAAGGGCGACTTTCCTTACCGCACATCGATGAGTTGGTAGACTTCACAGCGGGGCATGCATTGCTCTCATTCATGGATGGCTTCTCGGGATACAACCGGATAGTGATGGCACGGAAGGCAGGAAAAATCGCATTCATCACCCCGTGGGGGACATACTGCTACCGGGTAATGCCGTTTGGGTTGAAGAACGTTGGAGCTACTTATCAACGGGCCGCGACCACGATACTACATGATATGATCCACAAAGAGGTTGAGGTGTATGTGGACGACATGATTGTCAAGTCCAAAGAAAGAGGGGGCCACTACACCGCCTTGCACAAGTTTTTTCAAAGGATCGTGGAATTAGGTTCTTGGTGAACCCTCAGAAATGTACATTTGGTGTTACAACGGGAAAAATGCTGGGGTTTCTGATTACACAAAGGGGCATCGAGGTCGACCCTTCCAAAATCAAGGCCATCTTAGAAATGCCACCACCAAGGACTGAAAAGGAGGTGCGAGGCTTTCTGGGTAAAGTGCAATTCATAAGACGGTTTATTTCAAAATTAACCTTGACTTGTGAACCACTCTTTGGCCTTCTCAAGAAAGGAAGGAAGTTCCAATAGGACGGCCGATGTCAAGCTGCGTTTGAACAGATCAAAGAATATCTACAGAACCCACCCGTTTTATCGCCACGAGCAGAAACCGTTGATTTTGTATCTGTCGATGTTGAAACTACAATGGGCTGCATGCTTGCACAAGAATCGAGAAGATAAGGTGGAAAAAGCCATCTATTATTTGAGCAAAAAGATCTTTGGAGTATGAGACCCGATATACACATTTGGAAAAAGGCTTAGCTCTGGTATGGGCTACCAGGAAGCTGCGGCACTACCTGTTAGCTCACTCTGTAATGTTGGTTTCACGACTTGATCCCATCAAATATCTCTTCGAGAAACCAGCGCTTACGGGTAGGCTAGCTCGTTGGTTGCTGTTGCTCTCCGAATTTGATCTCACGTACGTGACACGCAAGTCAGTGAAAGGAAGAGCAGTGGCAGAGTTCCTTGCCGACCACCCGGTTGAGGGGGATGAAGCAGTTGAGTACCTGTTCCCGGATGAATCAATTTTGCATATCGACGATGAAACCTGGACGATGTACTTCGATGGAGAGTCAAATCAACATGGGTATGGGATAGGAGTGTTGCTGATAGCACCCGATGATTCCCGTATCCCTCTAGCCTTCAAACTCTGGTTCAAAGTCTCGAACAATGAAGCAGAATATGAGGCGTGCATTGCTGGTTTAAAAGCAGCCCTGGAACTAGGGGCAAGATGGCTGGACGTCATTGGGGATTCGAACCTTGTTGTGTCTCAAGCTAAAGGAGACTGGAAAGTAAAAGAGGAAAAGATGATGATATATCACCAGACCTTGGATTTGCTAATTCCTCGGTTTGAGAAGCTAAGTTTTACTCATCTACTAAGAGAGAACAACGAGTTATGACGCTTTAGCAACTCTATCATCTATGATAGACATCCCGTGTGGAGTCCGAATGCGTCCAGTCATTATTGACCAGAAATTTGCACCTGCCTATGAGTCGATTGCAGCCATAGATGAAGTTCAGGACGAACACCCCTGGTATTACGACATCTGGAACTTCTTAGAGAAAGAAGCATACCCGCCAGGGGTAAATGCCAAAGACAAGAGGGCAATCAAAAGAATGGCAGTTCAGTTCATCATCTGCGGGGGTAAACTGTATAAACGGGGTCATCTGGGAATGCATAAACTGTGCGTTGATGCCGAAGAGTCAAAGCGTCTGATGGAAGCTATCCACGGGGGTGAATGTGGTGCACACATGAATGGGGTAATGTTGGCACGGAAGATTCTCAGACAAGGTTATTACTGGTCCACCATGGAGGAGGATTGTATTAGTTTTGTCCGGCGATGTCACAAGTGTCAAATTCATGCAAACCGCATGAACATCCCGCCGTCAAAGCTGTACAACATGACTTCGCCATGGCCGTTTTCTGTCTGGGGAATTGATATAATCGGAGCTGTTACGCCAAAGGGGTCGAATGGGCATGAGTTCATCTTGGTAGCGATAGATTATTTCACAAAGTGGGTTGAGGCCCAATCTTATGTAGTGTTGAAGGCTTTGCATGTAGCAAAATTTATCAGAAACAACATCATCTGTCGCTACGGGGTCCCAAATGAAATCGTTTCAGACAATGGTTCCCACTTCAAGAAGGAGGTGATTGATTTGTTGGAAAAATACAATGTGGCTTTTCAAAAGTCGTCTACTTACCGGCCACAAACCAACGGAGTAGTTGAGGCCGCCAACAAGAATATCAAGCGCATACTACAAAAGATGGTGGAAACCTATCGGGACTGGCCAGATAAGCTGTCGTTCGCTCTGTGGGGCTACAGGACTTCGATCAGAACTTCTACTGGGGCGACTCCATACTCATTGGTTTATGGGATGGAGGCCGTTCTGCCTATTGAGATTGAGGTCCCGTCATTACGAGTATTGGCCGAGTGCCAGATATCCGAAGCAGATTGGCAGCAAAACAGATTTGTGGAACTCATGCTTTTCGATGAAAGAAGGCTGAAAGCACTGTACCACATCCAAGGTTATCAACGCAGAATCGCCCGGGCTTTTAACAAGAAGGTTAAGTCCAGGAACTTGAAAGAAGGAGATTTGGTACTCAAAGACAACTGAGCTCCCATCCACGACCCAAGGGGCAAGTTCAGACCCAATTGGACTGGTCCCTATATTATCAAGTCAATCTGGTCAGGTAGAGCTATGGTTCTGATGGATCTGGATGGCTTGGAGTTTTCCCAACCGATCAACATGGACAAGTTGAAGAAATATTACCCCTGAGAGGCTCGCTAGGCCGAAAACCCGAAAGGGCGACCTAGGCAAAACTCAGAGCACAAAAAATTTGAAATTATAAAAATGAGCTCGCAAGGTTGAAAACCTGCAAAGGGCGGCCTTGGCAAAAGTTAGAGCGCAAAAGGAGAGTAAAAATACCCGAGCGAACCCGAGCCTGAACTACGTAAGGCTTGATTCCCATCTTTGCGATACGTAGGAAGCTTCATCCTGAAGTTCAGCAACAATCTTTTCCCCGATCAACTTTGTCCATTTGATCATTTCAGTCATCTCTATTCATCAGCATTTATCGTGATCTCCGATACAGTGCTATTTAGACTAGGGGCAACTTTCCGTTTCCATGAAGCGTTGCGGCACCGTTCCGACTAGGGGCGACTTTCCGTTGCTATGAATTGCCGAGGCACTTTTCAGACTAGGGGCAACTTTCCAGTTGCTAGGATCCGGGGTTGTGCGTCTCAGTGACAGATCTCAAGCGTGTCCAGTTCTGATCCATATCGAAAATAGTTTTGAAAAGTTTTAATAAAAGTTGACTTTGTTCAAATTAATCCTTTCACAACTAAGACCATTTTTGGACCAAAACGGAGAATTTTCAGTACCACAACCTTCAATTGCATTGATTTCACAACAGAGTTCTCTCGCTCTTGCATACAATTGAAGTTGTTTTTTATTACACTCATAAAGAAAACTTGAAAGTACTAATAAAGCAATAAATCTGGGGCATAGTCAAGTCAGGTGTCCCTGCGCCCCCTGCCAGAGCTAGACGAAGCCTCTGACGCCAACCTAGGCCCAATCTGTGCCTCCTCATTGAGCCAATCCCAGCACTCGTCAGACAAAGTGCAACTGAAAGTAAGGGCAGGGGACAGGAGCTCTCTAGTCCTCCAGGCTGTAGTATGTCGGGCAAGGTGTGCACCTCGGACCGAGAAAGTGACCGGGTACTCAATCCCCTCCGGAGGGCAAGTCTGATCATGACCAAACTGACGCAAAATACGGAATGGGAAATAGAATACGCAGTGGGTCAAGCCGACCAAACGGATCCCGGTATCCTGAAACATGCTATAGCTCATCGCCGGAAGGTTAAGCCAAGGACAGCGCCAAGCAATGCGTTCAGCTGACAAGTTGCACATCCATTCAAACCACCATCCCTCATCGAGGGCATCGACCAGGCGTTGTCGAAAGAAGTAGCCGTGGGCTGAGTAAGCAGGGCAAGAGTCCACAACTTGCAATTTATCCATCAACCATATCTGGGGAGGGATAAAAAAATGAGAGAATAAAGAATAGAGAGATGTGCGATGAGAGAAAAGTAAGATGAAGGTTTTGTGAGAAAAGCCGAGCCTGAGGGCCGAGTGATGTGAGCAAATACATATGTGAGCTTGGGTGGGAAACATTACCTGCAGCAATAGTGGACTCCCCGCAAACCTGGTTGTCTCTTGGCGGTAGAAGGCATCTAAACCTAGCAGTGTCTCGGCCAATGTCATGGCCACACAGCTCTTTCCTTCCCTCAAACCTTGAGCGACTTCAATCAAACAGATGCTAGCTCCTCCGGAGCCCAAGACAAATAGAAAATAAGATAGCATGCACAAGCAGAGGGCGTGTTGTCGGAAACCTTGCCAATGATGGTCGCTGCGGTCACCGACATCAGAGAATCGGTAAATCAAGCTCGGGATATCCAACATCCCGTTACAGGTCAGAGATCGAGCATCATGCGCGTTGAGACCGCACATCCGCCCTAAAGCTTGGGCGTGGCCAAAGCGAGACTGAGGCAAAATCTCTTCTGAGCGTTCAGACTCCAACAAGACTTGAAGATCTTCAAAAGTAGGACATACCTCTTGCCCGCCGAAGCTAAAGACATGCGTCATTGGGTTCCAAAACCTCGCCGCGGCATGGAGGAAAGGAAGATGCAGTGGAGTCCGGCACAGCGTGAATAGTGCATTCAAGCCGAAACCCCGAAAGTTCAACTTTTCCGAGCCGTCTAGAGAAGAAATCCAAGATGTGAGATTTTCTGCGAGAAATGCCTCCATTTTTGTGAGAAACGGTGATGAAATGAATTAGTTCCAAGGTTGGGGCTTTTATAGGGGGGTAAAACACTATTCAAAGGACACGTGTCAAAATTCTGGGGGTTGCGGGAGAGGTGGCCGGCCGGCCATCTAGTCTCCAAATGCAAAATGTGTTCGGCCACGCATTGGTCCTATTTTGCCCTCCGAAAGGAAGTTTGAGGCATTTCTAGGCATCGGGAACGTCGAAGGCCTCCATTTCTCTCAGTTTCGGATACGTTCCATCATCCAGATCGTCCGTCCGAAGTACGCTTTGTTGTATTTTTGCTTATCGAGTTGTTGTTTTATTTATCGAGTTGTAAGTTTTGTCGAGCTGTCGCATTTTGTGTTTTGAGTTATTGCTTTTTTTTTGTTTACGCAATTTTGTTGAGTCTTGTTTATTGAGTCGTCAACATTGTTGTACTTTGCTTATCGAGTTGTAAACTTGCTAAGATTCTGTTATTTCTTAGTGAGCCGAGTTTTTGATTTGTTGCGTCGGTTCATTACCTGACCCGGTAAATACACAAGGCACATTTTCATTCAATTCCATTTTGTGCAAAATGATGCGTTGCGATGCTAAGAATTTCAAATACAAACATCTTTTCAAAGGCTGTTTCATTCCATCATGTTTTACAACAAAATAAAGGTACAAGTTTTACAGAAAATAAAACTGCCTAACAATATGCAAAGTGCTACAAACTACCAGCAAAAAGTAAAATAAAGTATGAAATAGCATCAATATTCTCGGGAATGGGAGTGAGGAGGCCCTCTCATCCTCTTCTGCGGGACAACCTCCGCACCATCATCACCATCCGGGTCAGAGCTATCATCCTCCGGATCCCCCTCAGCCACGTCTCCACTCCCGGAACCAAGGCCGGAGCCTCCCTCCCCAGGAGATGTCTCTGACTCACAGTCTGTGACCTCCTCCTCCTCCTCCTCCTCAATAATGGGTGCCCTGCGTCTGCGAGACGACCCTGCTCCTCGAGCTCCTCGAAAAGGCCTAGATGGCCCAGCTCCCTGAGAAGGCCTGGATGGCCCAGCTCCTCGAAAAGGCCCAGATGGCCCAGTACCTCGAACAGGTCCAGTACCTCGACTTCTCTGAGAAGGCCCGGGTGGCCCGGCTTGCGACGGAGCATACACGGGAGGCATCTGAAAGAGAAAAGGTCAAATATATCAGCTCAAATATGAAAAGTAGATGCAAGTACAATATGCGAGTGGGGGTGTGTGTCAGATGTGCTCTACACAGCCTATCAATACAGCAAGATGTTCAAAACTAGCGTGTCATCAGAAATATGCTAAATACAAGAAAGATGGATAATACCTACACACCCATGATGGCCATCTGTGCCTCCCTCCGTAGGGTCATGCCCTCGAATGTGGCTAGCATCCCGAGCAGCTCGTCCGTAGACTCAACTGGAGGCTGCAAATACAAATGCAAAACTATCAGTAAAGGAATGAATGTCCAAATATCTAACTGATAAGTCAAAGCTGAAAAACATACCGGGGGTGAATCAGGGTCTCTGACATATCTGTGGTCAGGAAGAGGAGGCTCTAGCGGGACCTGGTAAGGAGTCCCGAACCGCCAACTCGTCAACTCGGTCGACATGTCTGGCCACCTAGAATGGTGAAGAGTCGGAGGGATCGGAGGAATCGAGCTACCTCCACCTCTAGATGCACCAGCCCTGCTAGAGGAGGGGATACCGGTAGCACGGGCACGACTCGAAGATGGTACATCAGTAGGCCTCAGTGGCGGAGCACGCACTCCCGTCAAGGGGGGCATCAGATATATACGACGATAGGTGGCGTAGTCTCCGTCCATGATATGTAACAAAGCATCGCTGCCCTGCATAGCACTGATGACCTCCTGGGAAGATAGTCTATCGGCAGTCCGCATAGTGGCTGGAGGCACAGCAGGAGGGTCCTGAGAATCGTAACCCCACACCTGACGCAGGAAACATTCCCCCAGGAACCATGCCCTACCAACTGGTCCTTCGAGCAGGAACCTATACTGGGAATTAGTCGATCCTCCAGGATATCGATGTCGGAGACCATCACCAAAGACCGCCCAGGGCTGCCAAGTAATCTGCGGATAACCAGTGCATAAAGTAATCAGAAATCAGGAATATACAAGGCAGATCAAAGATGAAAATGAAAGGAACTGAGAGTTCTGAAATACCTTTGTCGTCCGCACAGTATCAAAATACTGTCGCAGGTAGAAGAGAGTCTCTCGAGGTCTCGATCGGTGCTCGCCCTCGAATACCAGTGAAAACGGAGTCATAAGGACTCCAGCCACCTTCATCTCCGGAGCTAATGTGGGAAAGTATACGTACACCCATAGCTGAGAAAAGTAGTGCGGAATGTGAATACAAAGTGCTAAAGGCAGAATACAGAGTGCAAAGTGCGCCGTGTGTGCAATGAACAAGTAATGAGGAGTAGAAATGTAAATCATCAAGAGGACAGAACGTACCTCCCAGGCTCTCCAATAGCCGCCGAGTAAGTCTCCCCGCCATGAGAGGTCAGACTCATGTAACAATAGAGGGTAGCCAGGCCAGCGCCACCCCAGTCATATCGACTGACCTGAGATAGGTCCACCAGAGCGCTCAAAAGATATAACCCAACAGTGTTCCCCCTATCGGCAAACAGAGTGGTGCCAAAGAGGAACATCAGGAAGCCACGAGCGTACTGCTCGGCCTCCTCGGGAGACTCAGGCTCCATCTCCGGCCTCCGAAAATGGGAAGAGAACCAGGTGTACCGGACTCTCCCGGAAGCTCTGTCTACAGGTGGGCGAGCCCCCAACAGATATATCCATGCGACCTCCCACTCTCCCATATCCTCGTCGTAAGGTATGTGCCAACCGCCTATGTCTGGCCAAGTACAATAAGTCTAACGGGTCATGGTCGTCCCCAAGTGTAAAAGTGGAAGGAACTGTGGTGTCCCACCATCTCTCCAAGGCAGTTTAACAATGTCCTCCCGGCAGACAACGTGATAATCCCACTGCACGTTCAACCCCGCTAGATCAACCAGATCCTTGACGGCCTCGAAGCTCAACAGAATAGCAGCGGGTGTAGAGCCATATCGTCAGACAAAGGCGAGAGCCAACCCAAGATCCGTAATGAATACATATGTTCAGTACACAATGAAATAAAGTAGTTGTGTGCAAATTTCAGAAAAATCAAGCAAGGTGGTTCGCCTTCAACTGGGTCAGGTGTTATGTAAATTTGGTATTTGGGTCATGGTTCAAATTTCGTAAAAATCAAGCTGCGGTTTGCTTCAACTGGGTCAGGTTCAAGAAATTGGGTTGTGTGTTCGCTTCAACTGGGTGTGTTCAAGAATTTGGTATTTGGGTCATGGTTCAAATTTCGTAAAAATCAATGCGGTTCGCTTCAACTGGGTCGGTTCAAGAATTTGGTATTTGGGTCATGGTTCAAATTTTAAAAATCAATGGGTCATGGTTCGCTTCAAACTGGGTCATGGTTCAAGAATTTGGTATTTGGGTCATGGTTCAAATTTCGTAAAAATCGGGTCATGCGGTTCGCTTAAATCATATGCAGGTTCAAGAATTTGGTATTTCGTCATGGTTCAAATTTCGTAAAATCAAGGGTCATGGTTCGCTTCAAATGGGTCAGGTGTTCAAGAATTTGGTATTTGGGTCATGGTTCAAATTTCGTAAAAATCATGGGTCATGGTTCGCTTCAACTGGGTGGTTCAAGAATTTGGTTGGGGTGCGGTTCAAATTTCGTAAAATCAGGTTCGCTAAATCAATGGTTCAAGAATTTGGTATTTGGGTCATGGTTCAAATTTCGTAAAATCGGTCATGGTTCGCTTCAACTGGTCATGGTTCAAGAATTTGGTATTTGGGTCAAGGTTCAAATTTTAAAAATCGCTGGTCATGGTTCGCCTCAACTGGGTCATGTGTTCAAGAATTTGGTATTTGGGTCGCTGGTTCAAATTTCGTAAAATCAGGGTCATGGTTCGCTTCAACTGGGTCATGGTTCAAGAATTTGGTATTTGGGTCTGGTTCAAATTTCGTAAAAATCATGGGTCGTGGTTCGCTTCAAACTGGCCGCGGTTCAAGAATTTGGTATTTGGGTCATGGTTCAAATTTCGTAAAAATCATGGGTCATGGTTCGCCTAAACTGGGTCATGTTCAAGAGAATTTGGTATTTGGGTCATGGTTCAAATTTTAAAATCGTGGGTCATGGTTCGCTTCAACTGGGTCGTGGTTCAAGAATTTGGTATTTGGGTCATGGTTCAAATTTCGTAAAAATCTGGGTCATGGTTCGCTTCAAATCTGGTGTTCAAGAATTTGGTATTTGGGCATGGTTCAAATTTCGTAAAAATCGCGGTCATGGTTCGCTTCAAACTGGGTGGTTCAAGAATTTGGTATTTGGGTCGTGGTTCAAATTTCGTAAAAATCGGGTCATGGTTCGCTTCAACTGGGTCAGGTGTTCAAGAATTTGGTATTTGGGGTGCGGTTCAAATTTTTAAAAATCAGTCAGTGGTTCGCTTCAAATCTGGCCGTGGTTCAAGAATTTGGTATTTGGGTCATGGTTCAAATTTTAAAAATCCTGGGTCATGGTTCGCTTCAACTGGGTCGTGTTCAAGAATTTGGTATTTGGGTCATGGTTCAAATTTCTAAAAATCGGTCATGTGGTTCGCTTCAAACTGGGTCGGTTCAAGAATTTGGTATTTGGGTCGTGGTTCAAATTTCGTAAAAATCGTGGGTCATGGTTCGCTTCAAACTGGGTCAGGTTCAAGAATTTGGTATTTGGGGTGCGGTTCAAATTTCGTAAAAATCACGCGGTCATGGTTCGCTTCAACTGGGTCATGGTTCAAGAATTTGGTATTTGGGTCGCGGTTCAAATTTCGTAAAAATTAGTGGGTCATGGTTCGCTTCAACTGGCCGGTGTTCAAGAATTTGGTATTTGGGTCATGGTTCAAATTTCGTAAAAATCGCAATGGTGGTTCGCTTCAAACTGGGTCATGGTTCAAGAATTTGGTATTTGGGTCATGGTTCAAATTTCGTAAAAATCAAGCGGGTGGTTCGCTTCAACTGGGTCATGTTCAAGAATTTGGTATTTGGGTCAAGGTTCAAATTTCGTAAAAATCAGTACGCGGTTCGCTTCAAATCAGGTGTGTTCAAGAATTTGGTATTTGGGTGCGGTTCAAATTTTAAAAATCGCTGGGTCATGGTTCGCTTCAACTGGGTCATGGTTCAAGAATTTGGTATTTGGGTCATGGTTCAAATTTCGTAAAAAGTGGGTCATGGTTCGCTTCAACTGGGTCATGTTCAAGAATTTGGTATTTGGGTCACTGTTCAAATTTCGTAAAATCGCTGGGTCATGGTTCGCTTCAAATGGGTCATGTTCAAGAATTTGGTATTTGGGTCGGTTCAAATTTCGTAAAAATCAATGGGTCAGTGTTCGCTTCAACTGGGTCATGGTTCAAGAATTTGGTATTTGGGTCATGGTTCAAATTTCGTAAAAATCAAGGTCATGTGTTCGCCTAAACTGGTCAGGTTTAGTAAATTTGGTATTTGGGTCATGGTTCAAATTTCGTAAAAAATCAAGGGTCATGGTTCGCTTCAAACTGGGTCAGGTGTTCAAGAATTTGGTATTTGGGTCGCATGGTTCAAATTTCGTAAAATCATGGGTCACAGATTCGCTTCAACTGGCTACGGTTCAAGAATTTGGTATTTGGGTCATGGTTCAAATTTCGTAAAAATCTGGGTCATGTGTTCGCTTCAACTGGGTCGTGTGTTCAAGAATTTGGTATTTGGGTCACTGCTCAAATTTCGTAAAAATCGCTGGGTCAATGGTTCGCTTCAACTGGGTCATGGTTCAAGAATTTGGTATTCAAGGGTTCAAATTTCGTAAAAATCAAGGTCATGGTTCGCCTAACTGGCCAGGTGTTCAAGAATTTGGTATTTGGGTCATGGTTCAAATTTCAAAAATCAAGAGGTCATGGTTCAAATTTCGTAAAAATCAGGGTCATGGTTCGCTTCAACTGGGCCGTGTGTTCGTAAAATCGAGTTTGGGATCGTATGCGTTCTACTCTTAATCGAGGGTCCGGTGTTCACCATCGACTTGGACCGCGTGGTTCGTAAAATCGAGTTTGGGATCGTATGTTCTACTCTCAATCAAGCAGGGTTGTGTGTTCACCATCAACTTGGACCGCGGTTCGTAAAAATCGAGTTTGGGATCAGGCGTTCTACTCTCAATCAGTGTGGGCTGTGTGTTCACCATCAACTTGGACTGTGTGTTCAAAAAATCGGAGTTTGGGACTGTGTGTTCTACTCTTAATCAGTGTGTGCCGTGTGTTCACCTTCAAATTCGGGCTGTGTGTTCGACAAATCAGTCAATGAGCCGTGTGTTCAACAATTCAAGTGTTTAAACTACATGTTCAGAATGCAAGCGAAGTACTACGTCATAAGCTAAAACTGTGTGTTCAAGCGTGGCAAAGTTACAAAATGCACGAAAAATGCAGAAAATAAAGTAAAATACCTCTCGTGCCTCGTGAGAGAGATGCTGCTCCGGCTCTCGCAGAAGTAAATCCTCGGTGCGGCCATTGAACTCTGAACGACGAAGACGGCCATGGAAGCCTATGTACCGGACGATTCCGGAATAAAAGGGCGACTCTAAGGCAAAGGTCATGATATCAAAATCGTCCCCGGCACCTGGAAGACCTCCACCGTGAGGAAAATCACCCGCCATTTCGAGAAATCTGCAAAAGGAGCAAAAATGAGCCAAAATTGGAAAAAGTCAACAAAAGTCAACTCTCGGGAAATGGAAAAGTCAACAAAAGTCAACTCCCGAGAAAATATTCCAACTATTGAGACAAACTTACCTCAAGTGGTGAAAATGAGAAAAGAAGCCCCGAAATCAAAATTTAGTCAGCTCAAAGTGCTTAAAACTGAAAGATTTCGCGAAAACAACTTGCCAAATAAAAGCGCCAGATAAAGTGCAGATCTGAAAGAGAAAATGGTTTGGGGAGCAAGGAGAGGAGTTTTCATAGCTGGGGAAGTGATTTCGGAATGAATGGGCAAGGGAATATATAGAAATGATGCAAAAGACCAAATTGCCCCTGCTTTCGGACAGGTGGCCGGCCGGCCACCTTTTCTAGCTGGCTGGCCATCTACTTTTTTGTCCCTAGCCGGTGACCTCCCCTAGGGAAACCACCTGGCCAGTGGTGTTCCCCACTTCCCCCCTAGCTCTCTGCAAATTTTGAGGAAGATCGGAGTTCCCGGGACCTGAAAAAGTTTAAGAAAAGCATCTTCGGCGCGAAATTGTTCACCGAACTTCAGCTGCAATTTCTGACATGTGTCTCATCATTTCTCATCAAAATCAAGGTGTATCCTTTTTGAACATGTTGTAACCTCTCCGGGAGGTGAATCAGAGGCCGCGATCAAGTTGCCTTCACCGAAATGCGCGTTTTCTTACTCGTTGTTTCGCAACAAACGAGCATCCTGATTCGTGCTCATTTTGCATTATTTTGCACATAACTTGCATTCTCATCAACATTTTGCATTGTCATGCATGATTTCTTGGTGTACCATACCTCTGTGCCTGAGCATGCGTTGTCACGCATGTTCCTTTCTCGCATTGCGATGCATTCGCTCGCCGACACTACGTGTGTCAAACTTTCGGAATCACAGGAATCACATTGAATATATGTTGCTAGCATACTGTTCTTGTTGAATTTCTCTCTTTTGTAGGCACGATATTGTATGTACGGTTCATTTGAGGTCAATGCGACTGCATCTAATCGCCACAGTATCGATCTTCTCCGTGTGAGACGCGACGAGAATTGAATGATTCTCCGCATTCCTAATCGCATGAAATGTAGTTGTTGCTTTGCATTCTTGCTTAAAACTGCTATGCCTATTTGCGAATACTTGCCTCATTACAGCCTATCGTGATTTGCATGATCATTTGGCTCGGCATGTCGCTTTGCATTTTGCCCCCTCATGGGCACATATCTCTATTTATCTTGTATGATTGTCTAAGTCTTCGGCCTTGTCAAAAATGGGTCGGCTCTGGGCTGTGACAATCACTCCCACCACTTCTTGACTTCCGAAGTTCACAAAGAGGGCAATCAGAGACACCCCATTTTTGACCGACCTTAAGACTCAAACGCCGCCGATTGAGCGCCGGTGATGTTGCATATTGTGCTCGCTCAAGTCTCAGAGTCGCGGCCAGGCGCCCGCCTCCCGGACTTCAACCTCTTCTCAGCCTTGCCTTGGCTATAACCGCACTTTGCTCTATTTTCTTTATTGAGGGAAGGAGAGGTCCGTGAGACCATCTCTCAATGGTCGTGGCTACATTTCGTGGTCAGAGGCCATTTTGCCCATTTCGAGCTCCTGCTCGGTTTTGAGCCACAAGCCGTGTGCCTCGGTTCAGAACCACCCAACCATCTCCGATTCCTCCGATTTTTGGCATACATCTCATTTACTCCCTTTCGAGGGACACTGGGGTCTTAGATACCCACTTCGTGGCCAAACACCACATTCGGTGCTTAACGGCCGGTTTTCGGGACCCCGAACTGCGTGTTTTGGCCCCCGAGCATTCGTTTCGCATCGGTTTTTGTTCATTTTTGGCAGGTACCTCTATTTTATCATAAGGAAGATCACTGGAGGGTGGGAGGCCAGCAATTGTCTCAGCAACCAGTTATGCTCCTCCGGCGCCCCCCGGCGCCCGTTTTTCTCACTTCCGGGCTAATGTTGAACACCCTAGGGCCATTTTCTTCGAGCCGAAACCACATATTTGTGTTGTACACACATGGGAGGACCCTAAAAACACCTGGCCGGCCAGTAATTCCTTCTTCCATTTTTGAGCCTCTCCTAAAAGTGGATTGTTGTTTCTCCTGGTTCAGAGTTGCCAATTTCCAGCCATAGGGTCTTGTTGTACACAGATGGGAGGACACCAACCTTTGGTGGCCGGCCAGAAATTCTCACTTTCCATTTTTGCCCTTGGCCGACCGGCTATAGGGGGTAGCCGGCCGGCTATGGAAGGTGGTCGGCCGGCCACCTGCAGCAAAAGTGCCTAGCCGGCCTGCTTCCTTGGGATGTGTGCATTCCAGCTGTGCATCGAATTTCCCCCAAAATATCTCATCCGGGGGACCCATTGGGAGGAAAATAAGAGCTCATTTCCCTCCATTTGATGAGGGATTCCTCTCTTCCTCTCTTGCACATTTTAGTGTCCTCCCAACTCAAGAGAAGAAGCTACAAGTGTTGATTGGAGCATATACATACATACAACCTCATTTCCTTCAAGTTTTGGTGCCATTTTCTTCATTATCTTCAAGCCCTATCATCACAACTCCATTCCAGCAGCTAGGAGAGCTTTCCAGCAGCTAGGAGAGCTTTCCAGCAGCTAAGAGGCAACAAATTTGGTCCAAGAAGCAACCAAAGTCTTGATCTTCAAGGGTAAGTACACTTCACCCTCTTTTGAGCTCATTTTTGCCTCATTTCTTAAGACTATTTTCTTATTGTTTTGGGCTCCGACCAGAACTGAAAGGGCCTTATTTTGAGCTATTCTTCATGTTTGTTCAAGGGCTCAACCCTGTTTGAGCCCTCCATCTTGCACTTGTTTCAATATCCTCTTATATGCCATTATTTTGCATTGAATATTTGGCCTATGTGTGATCTGATTTGGAGCATCTCATGAACTGATATTGTGCTTATTTTGAGCCCCTCTTCAACATTGAAGAAGGGATCAACCTTGTTTTCATGCTCCATATACCACTTGCTTTGAATCCATGTTTTGCCCTTATTTTTGCATGCTTCATCTAGCTTATGAGTGATCTGTTTTCGAGCATAATGTAAACTGTGAGTGGGCCTATTTTGAGCCCCTCTTCAACATTGAATAAGGGATCAGTCTTGTTTGGCCTCTCTATCATGCACTTGCTTCATAATCTCTCATATTTACCGTAAATTTGCATGATTTGTTTGACCTACATGTAGTCTGTTTTGGAGAATTTCATGAACTGTGAGTAGGCTTATTTTGTGTCCCTATACAACATTTTAGAAGGGATCAACCTTGTTGGGGGTCTCCATGTTGTGCTTGTCTTTGTATCCCTCTTTGGCCCCCATTTTTGCATGCTTTTTAGACCTATCTAGCTTCTGTTTTCGGCCATGAGCAGTACTGAAAATATCCATATGTTGGCCTTCTTGTCATGTTTTGTTAAGGGTCCAAGGCTGTTTAATGAATGTATGGCATACCTCATGTTCTAGCTTTTGTTGGCTTCACTCTTGCATGACATTTTTAGCATGTTTGCATGCTGATTTGGGGGATGTCATCTACTGTAAATGTGCATATTTTTAGTCCCTCATCAGTGTTGTAGCAGGAAATTTTTCAGTTTGAGCATCGCATACATCACTTGTTTCAATACCCCTCTCTTGGCCCCCATTTTTGCATGCCATTGTTGTCCTATCTATGCTTATTATTTCGCCATGTTTTGTACTGTAAAAAATGATATTTTGGGGTTGCCTTGCTACTGTTTTGCATTTCATGTACCAATTATGCATGTTTAGTATGGCTGTAGGCCATTTCGGGTGCTTAATATCGCATTTCGGGACCATTCCGTGCATTTGGTGTCATTTCCGCTTTCGACTGTTTTGCATCATTTGTGAGTGCTGAAAATCCATTGGCATGTTTGCATATCATTTTCTATGTCATTTCATGCTTTAATCCATTATTCGGTTATGCGTGTCTGCAGTGCACGATTTCGAGGCACATCATTTTCATCCATCTACTCTTATGTGAGTACGAGGCTCTCTCATGTTAGTATAAGTCCAATCTGCATTCGAATGCCATTTTATACTTTAGTACCATTGTTTCGCTTATGCGTTCGTGTGCACGCATTTCGAGGCACTTCATTTTCATCCATCGGCCTCTTATGTGAGTGTGGCTGAGGCTCTCTCCTGTTAGCGTAAGCCCATATTGTATTGTTTATGTCATTTTAGTATCATTCCATTCCGGTTGCCATTGCCTCGGCTTATGCGTCTGTGCACGATTTCGAGGCACTTCATTTTCATCCATTGGCCCCCTATGTGAGTGTGGCTGAGGCTCACTCATGTTGGTATAAGCACATATTGCATCGCATATCTCATTTTAGTCCTGTTGCATTCCGTATGCCATTTTCTCGGTTTGCATGCCCGTAAGCACGATTTCGAGACATCTCATTTTAGTCTCATTGTATATCATATTTCGTGTCACTGCCTTTTATGCCATCGCCTCGCTTATGCGTCTGCAGCACGATTTCGAGGCATCTCATTTTCATAGCATTGTGTATATTAGGATCGCATGTTAACTACATTTCATGCATATCATGCATATTGCATCGTGTTCGGGATAGGAGTTAGCCCGGGGCACGGGAAACGAGGCATGTTTCGTACTCCGAGTGGCAGAACGGGTCTCAATTCCCAAGTCACCGACACTCCGGACCATCCATGATGGATTTAGGTTTTGTTGTAGCATTCTTCTGCATTCATCCTACATTGAGTTGTGCAATCCGATTCCTCGGCCATCATGCATCGAGATGCGTGATTGGTGGCACGAGGATCGAGGCATGCATATATCTGTGAAATACATTGCTATGCCCCCTTCCGCCTCCGCGTACCAAAATGAAGAATCAAGAACTCTCTGAGTCCGCACGATTAAAAACATTGCAAACAGAGGCTAATTGGGGCATCCTAGTGGATTTCCACGCAAAGCAGCCCAACATGCATCATTTCAATATCCGGAGCGGAGTCAAGGCAGCCCCCTGGCTTGCATGCCAGTTTACAGCTTTCTTATTTAATTTGTTAATTAATTAGGAATTTGTATATTATTCGGACTGTATTATTTGGACTGTATTATTCTTTCATTCGGGACTGTATTATTTATTCGGACCCTTTGTGCGAGGGCATAATTGTAATAAGTGTGCGTGTGTGTGATGTATGTCTTCCAACCCCACGTCTTTCTTTCCTTTTATTTACCCGCTTATGATGGTTAGATATAAGGCATAATTCAATTAGCATACAGTATGACAGCATGTTTGCATTCATTCATCTGTTTTGCATGCATCGGGCTCGGCGCATTATACAAACTGCATTTGTATTTCAATTCCAAATTGAATACTTGATAGCGGTAGCATTTCATATGCCATGTTTAGAATAGCCGAGCCTGCTATAGTTTGCATCTTTGCATGTGTTGCATTAGGCATTTCTGTATCTTTAGGATCATGCATGATTTCTAATGAGCTTCTGTTTTGGCTTGGAGTACTCGGTGAGTTTTATGCTTTAGCATCCTTGCATGCGTGTGAGTGTTGCCATGAATAGCATGCTTACCATGAGGCTATGTGCTTATGTGATAACTGCCTTGAATGCCTGTGGGTGGAGGTTGAGTTACTTGGATTGGACAATTCATCAAATGTTTGTTTTAAGCCCACTAGATAGTGGCAAAATCATATTTTTCTAAGCCCACCTGAGGGTGGCAAATCCGCGTCTTAGCCTACCTGCGGGTAGCACCATCAAACCATTTTCAAACAAACAAACATGAAATGTTTTGTTCCAATTCAGGCGACCCAGTCTATACTTGTATGTTGTGCGCATCACATAGTAACCTAGGCTAATAACCGGAATAAGAACTCACAATGTTTTCAAAATAAGATATCATGGTTAGTAGAGGTCGGTCTTTGACCGGGCGAGCGGGGGTGCTCACGAAGTGACCTTCCACAATCGTACCCAAGTTCCCGAGCCGAGGTAACTTTGGTGATGACGGACACGTGGCCTTTGGCACTGAGTCAGGGTTTCCTAAATTTCCCATTAAAAAAACATTTAGGTGGCGACTCTATATCTGGCAAAGCAGTCCATGTTTGGCACTTCTTTTCAAAAAATCTGTTTTCAAAATCGATTTGCCGGATTTGGACTCTTTGGTTCAAGATTAAGAACCGTGACATTTGAGTCCTTCGAACTGTAGTGACCCAATATCGAACCAGAACGGGGGGGACTTACACTCCCTTGCCCGGGATGCATTCGGGGACGTCTACAATTGGCTGAGTGCCAGATAGCCGAAGCGGATTGGCAGCAGAGCAGATTTGAAGAACTCATGCTTTTCGATGAAAGAAGGCTGAAAGCACTGTACCACGTCCAAGGTTATCAACGCAGAATCGCCCGGGCTTTTAACAAGAAGGTTAAGTCCAGGAATTTGAAAGAAGGAGATTTGGTACTCAAAGACAACCGAGCTCCCATCCACGACCCAAGGGGCAAGTTCAGACCCAATTGGACTGGTCCCTACATCATCAAGTCAATCTGGTCTGGTGGAGCTGTGGTTCTGATGGATCTAGATGGCTTGGAGTTTTCTCAACCGATCAACATGGACAAGTTGAAGAAATACTACCCCTGAGAGGCTCGCTAGGCCGAAAACCCGAAAGGGCGACCTAGGCAAAACTCAGAGCACAGAAAATTTGAAATTATAAAAACTGAGCTCGCAAGGTTGAAAACACACAAAAGGCGCCCTCGGAAAAAGTTAGAGCGCAAAAGGAAAGTAAAAATACCCGAGCGAACCTAAGCCTGAACTACGTAAGGCTTGATTCCCATCTTTGGGATACGTAGGCAGCTTCATCCTGAAGTTCAGCCACAATCTTTTCCCCGATCAACTTTGTCCATTTGATCATCTCAGTCATCTCTATTCATCAGCATTTATCGTGATCTCCGGTACAGTGTTATTCAGACTAGGGGCAACTTTCCGTTGCAATGAAGTGTTGCGGCACCATCCAGACTAGGGGCAACTTTCCGTTGCTATGAATTGCCGAGGCACTTTTCAAACTAGGGGCAACTTTCCAGTTGCTAGGATCCGGGGTTGTGCGTCTCAGTGACAGGTCTCAGGCGTGTCCAGTTCTGATCCATATCGAAAATAGTTGTGAAAAGTTTTAATAAAAGTTGACTTTGCTCAAAATTAATCTTTTTACAACTAAGACCATTTTTGGACCAAAGTGGAGAATTTTCAGTACCACAACCTTCAATTTCATTGATTTCAAAACAGAGTTCTCTTGCTCTTGCATACAATTGAGGTTGCTTTTTATTACACTCATAAAGAAAACTTGAAAGTACTAGTAAAGCAATAAATCCGGGGCATAGTCAAGTCAAGTGTCCTCGCTACCGCCAGAGCTAGTTGAAGCCTCGATGCCAACCTAGGCCCAACTCAGGCTTCTTCGTTGAGCCAATCCCAGCACTCGTCAGACAAAGTGCAACTAAAGGTGGGAGCAGGGGCCAGGAGCTCTCTATTTCCCCATCTTTGGCGTCTAGAGCTGGCGCCGAATCGAATGTAGCCGAATACTCTATCCCCTCTGGTGGGCAAGTCTGATCATGGCCAAACTGGCACAGAATACGAAATGGGAAATAGAATACGCAGTGAGTCAAGCCGATTAATCGAATCCCGACCTGCCGAGACATGCTGTAGCTCATTGCCGGGAGATTGAGCCAAGGGCAGCGCCACGCAATGCGATCTGCCGACAAATTACACATCCATTCAAACCACCATCCCTCATCAAGGGCGTCGACTAGGCGTTGTCGAAAGAAATAGCCGCGGGCTGAGTAAGCAGGGCAAGAGTCCACAACTTGCAATTTATCCATCAACCATATCTGGGGAGGGATGAAAAATGAGAGAATAAAGAATAGAGAGATGTACGATGAGAGAAAAGTGAGATGAGGGTTTTGTGAGAAAAACAGAGCCTGAGGGCCGAGTGATGTGAGCAAATACATATGTGAGATCGGGGGGGAAACATTACCTGCAGCAGTAGTGGACTCCCTGCAAACCTGGTTGTCTCCCGACGGTAGAAGGCATCCAAGCCCATCAGTGTCTCAGCCAATGTCATGGCGATGCAACTCTTTCCTTCTTTCAAGCCTTGGACCACTTCAATCAGACGGACGCTGGATCCTCCAAAACTCGAGGCAAACAGAAAATGAGATAACATGCATAAGCAGAGGGCGTGTCGCTGGAAGCCTTGCCAATGATGGTCGCTGCGGTCACCAGCATCGGAGAACCGGTAAATAAGGCTTGGGATATCCAACATTCCGTTACAAATCAAGGATCGAGCATCGTGTGCGTTGAGTCCGCACATTCGCCCTAAGGTTTGGGCATAGCCAAAATTGAGTTGGGGTAAGATTTTCTCACCTCGCTCAGATTCTATCAAAACTTGAAAATCTTCAAAAGTGGGACATACCTCTTGCCCTCTGAAGCTGAAGACGTGCGTCACTGGGTTCCAAAATCCCACCGCGGCATGGAGGAAAGGAAGATGCAGGGAAGTCCGGCCCAGCGTGAATAGTGCATTCAAGCCGAAACCCCGGAAGTTCAACTTTTCCGAGACATCTAAAGAAGAGATCCAGGATGTGAGATTTTCTACGAGAAATGCCTCCATTTTTGTGCAAAACAGTGATGAAATGAATGAGTTCCAAAGTTAGAGCTTTATAAGGGGGTAAAACACTATTCGAGGACAAGTGTCCGAATTCTAGGCGTTGCGGGAAAGGTGGCCGGCCGGCCACCTATTCTAGCAGGCCGGCCATCATTGTTTCAAAAACTGGCCGGCCGGCCACCTTTCAGTCCCTAGATGCAAAATGTGGCCGGCCATGCATTGGTCCTGTTTTGCCCTCCGGAAGGAAGTTTGAGGCAATTCTATGCATCGGGGATGTCGAAGGCCTCCATTTCTCTCAGTTTCGGATGCGTTCCATCATCCAGATCGTCCGTCCAAAGTACGCTTTGTTGTATTTTGCTTATCGAGTTGTTGCTTTGTTTATCGAGTTGTAAGTTTTGTCGAGCTGTCGCATTTTGTGTTTTGAGTTGTTACTTTTTGTTTACGCGATTTTGTTAAGTCTTGTTTATCGAGTCGTTAACATTGTTGTATTTTTCTTATCGAATTGTAAACTTGCTAAGATTCTGTTATTTCTTAGTGAGTCGAGTTGTTTGACTTGTTGCGTCGGTTCATTACCTGACCCGGTAAATACACAAGGCACATTCCCATTCAATTTCATTTTTGTGCAAAATGATGCGATGCGATGCTAAGAGTTTCAAATACAAACACCTTTTCAAAAGTTGTTTCATTCCATCATGTTTTACAACAAAATAAAGGTACAAGTTTTACAGAAAATAAAACTGCCTAATAATATGCAAAGTGCTACAAACTACTAGCAAAAAGTAAAATAAAGCAGGAAATAGCATCAATATCCTCGGGAGCGGGAATGAGGAGGCCCCCTCATCCTCTTCTGCGGAACAACCTCTGCACCATCATCATCATCCGGGTCGGAGCTGTCATCCTCAGGATCCCCCTCAGCCTCGCCTCCACTCCCGGAACCAAGGCCGGAGCCCCCCTCCTCAGCAGATGTCTCTGACTCACGATCTGCGACCTCCTCCTCCTCCTCCTCATCAGGCTCTGCCTCTATAACATGTGCCCTACGTCTGCGAGACGACCCCGCTCCTCGAGCTCCTCGGAAAGGCCTAGATGGCCCTGCTCCCTGAGAAGGCCTGGATGGCCCAGCTCCTCGAAAGGGCCCAGATGGCCCAGCACCTCGACCTCTCTGAGAAGGCCCGAGTGGCCCGGCCCGCGGCGGTGCATATACAGGAGGCATCTGAAAGTGAAGAGTTCAATACATCAGTTCAAATATGAAAAGCAGATGCAAGTACAATATGCGAGTAGGGTGTGTGTCAGATGTGCTCTACACAGCCTATCAATACAGCAGAATGTTCAAAACCAGCATGTCATCAGAAATATGCTAAATACAAGAAAGATGGACAGTACCTGCATGCCCATAATGGCCATCTGTGCCTCCCTCCATAGGATCATGCCCTCAAAAGTGGCCAGCATCCCAAGCATCTCGTCCACGTACTCAACTGGAGGCTACAAATGCAAATGCAAAAACTATCAGTGAGGGAATGAATGTCCAAGTATCTGACTGATAAATCAAAGCTGTAAAACATACCAGGGGTGAATCAGGATCTCTGACATATCTGTGGTCAGGAAGAGGAGGCTCCAACGAGACCTGGTAAGGAGTCCCAAACCGCCAACTCGTCAACTCGGTCAGCATGTCTGGCCACCCAGGATGATGAAGAGTCGGAGGGATCGGGGGAATCGACCCACCCCTACCTCAAGACGTACCAGCCCTGCTGGAGGAGGGGATATCCGTAGCACGAACCCGACTCGAAGATGGTACATCAGCAGGCCTCAGTGGCGGAGCACGCACTCCCGTCAAGGGAGGCATCAGATATGTGTGACGATAAGTGGCGTAGTCCCCGTCCGTAAGGTGTAGCAAAGCATCGGTGCCCTGCATAGCACTAACGACCTCCTGGGTAGAGAGTCTATCGGCAGTCCGCATAGTGGCTGGAGGTGCGGCAGGAGGGTCCTGAGAATTGTACCCCCACACCTGATGCAGAAAGCGTTCCCCCAGGAACCATGCTCTACCAACCGGTCCTTCAAGCAGGAACCTGTACTGGGAGTTACCCGATCCTCCTTGATACTGAAATCGGAGACCATCGCCCAAGATCGCCCAGGGCTGCCACGTAATCTGCGGATAACCAGTGCATAAATCAATCAGAAATCGGGAATATACAGGGCAAATCAAAGATGAAAACGGAAAAGAACTGAGAGTTCTGAAATACCTCTGTCGTCCGAACAGTGTCAAAATACTGTCGCAGGTAGAAGACAGTCTCTCGAGGTCTCGGTCGGTGCTGGCCCTCGAATACCAATGAAAACGGGGTCATAAGGGGCCCTGCCACCTCCATCTCTGGGGCTAACGTCGGAAAATATACGTAGACCCATAGCTGAGAAAAGCAGTGCGGAATGTAAATACAAAGTGCTGAGGGCAAAATACAGAATGTAAAGTGCGCCGTGTGTGCAATGAACAAGTAATGAGGAGCAGAAATGTAAATCAAGAGGACAGAACGTACCTCCCAGGCTCTCCAATAGCCGCCAAGTAAGTCTCCCCGCCCGCGAGAGGCCGCGCTCATATAGCAATAGAGGGTAGCTGGGCGGCACCACCATCGTCTGCCCGACTGTGATAGGTCCACTAGGGCACTCAAAAGATACAACCCCAGTGTTCCCCTATCGACAAGCAGTGGTGCCAAAGAGGAACATAAGGAAAGGCAGCGTCTTGCTCAACCTCCTCAGGAGACTCGGGCTCCATCTCCGGCCTCCGAAAACGAGAAGAGAACCAGGTGTACCGGACTCTCCCAGAAGCTCTGTCCACAGGTGGGCGAGCCCCCAACAGATGTACCCAAGCGGCCTCCCATTCGTCCATATCCTCGTCGTAAGGAATGGGCCAACCTCCTATGTCCAAACCGGTTAGTACGGCAAAATCTAGCAGGGTCATGGTCAAATCCCCGGTGGCGGAAAAATGGAAAGAATTGGTGGTGTCCCACCATCTCTCCACTAAAGCGGCTAACAGCGTCCTACTGGCAGGACAATGTGATAACCCCATGCAGAAGGCCCCGAACCCTGCTAAATCAACCAAATCCCGAACAGCCTCCGGAAGCTCGGTATACCACTCTCTCGCAGCAGTGGAGCTGTATCCTCGCACGGTACGAGAGCCAACCTGCATTCAGAATGAATACATGTGTCAGTATGAAATGAACAAGCCGTGTGCAAATGAAATGAATGCATGTGTCAGTATGAAATGAACAAGCCGTGTGCAAATCAAATGAACAAGCCGTGTGCAAATCAAATGAATGAGCTGTGTGCAAATGAAATGACTGAGCCGTGTGCAAGCGCAAGTAAATAAGATGTGTTCGATATCAAAACATGGGCTGCGTGTTCATCTCAAATGTCTGGGATGTGTGTTCAGAAAATCAGTGGTTTGGGCTGCGTGTTCAAATCTTAATCAGTGGGCTGCGTGTTCGCTTTAATCTGGGCTGTGTGTTCAGAAAATCAGTATTTTGGGCTGCGTGTTCAAATCTTAATCAGTGGGCTGCGTGTTCGCTTTAATCTGGGCTGTGTGTTCAAAAAATCAGTATTTTGGGCTGCGTGTTCAAATCTTAATCAGTGGGCTGCGTGTTCGCTTTAATATGGGCTGTGTGTTCGTAAAAAAGTCTGCGTGTTCAAATCTTAATCGATGGAAATGCGTGTTAAATTTAACTGGGTTGTGTGTTCAAAAATCGGTGTTTTGGGTGCGTGTTCAAATCTTAATCGATTAAGCGTGTTCGCTTTAAACTGGGCCGTGTGTTCGTAAAATCGGGTCCGGTGTGTGTTCAGAAAATCAAAATATGGGCTGCGTGTTCATCTCAAATGTCTGGGCTGTGTGTTCAGAAAATCAGTGTTTTGGGCTGCGTGTTCAAATCTTAATCAGTGGGCTGTGTGTTCACCATCAACCTGGGCTGTGTGTTCAGAAAATCAGTGTTTTGGGCTGCGTGTTTAAATCTTAATCAGTGGGTTGCGTGTTCACTTTAGTTTGAACTGTGTGTTCAGAAAGTCAGAGTTTGGGACTGCGTGTTCTACTCTCCATCAACTTGAACTGTGTGTTCAGAAAATCAGAGTTAGGACTGTGTGTTCTACTCTCCATCAACTTGAACTGTGTGTTCAGAAAGTCAGAGTTTGGGACTGCGTGTTCTACTCTCAATCAGTGTGTGCCGTGTGTTCACCATCAACTTGAACTGTGTGTTCAGAAAATCAGAGTTAGGGCTGTGTGTTCTACTCTCCATCAACTTGAATTGTGTGTTCAGAAAGTCAGAGTTTGGGACTGCGTGTTCTACTCTCAATCAGTGTGTGCCGTGTGTTCACCATCAACTTGAACTGTGTGTTCAGAAAATCAGAGTTAGGGCTGTGTGTTCTACTCTCCATCAACTTGAACTGTGTGCTCAGAAAGTCAGAGTTTGGGACTGCGTGTTCTACTCTCAATCAGTGTGTGCCATGTGTTCACCATTAACTAGAACTGTGTGTTCAGAAAATCAGAGGTTGGGACTGTGTGTTCTACTCTTAGTCAGTGTGTGCCGTGTGTTCACCTTCAAATTCGGGCTGTGTGTTCGACAAATCAGTGTTTGAGCCGTGTGTTCGATTCTTAACTAATGTGTACCATGCGTTCACAATCAATCAATGAGCCTAGTGTTCAGAAATTCAAGTGTTTAAACCACATGTTCAGGATGCAAGCAAAGTACTATGTTATAAGCTAAACTGTGTGTTCAAGCATGGCAAAGGTATGAAATGCACGAAAAATATAGAAAATGAAGTAAAATACCTCTCGTGCCTCGTAAGAAAGGTGATGCTCCGGCTCTCGCAGAAGTAGATCTCCAGGTGCCCGATCATTGAAGTCAGTAAAATAACGAAAAATGGCCCGCGGAAGAATGTGTACCGACGGGGCGTATCTATCGGGAATAAAGGGTCGGACCCTCGGGGGCAGTGTCATGATATCGAAATCATCCCCGGCACCTGGAGGACCTCCACCATGAGGGAAATTACCCGCCATTTCGAAAAATCTGCAAAAGGAGCAAAAATGAGCCAAAATTGGAAAAAGTCAAGAAAAGTCAACTCTCGGGAAATGGAAAAGTCAACAAAAGTCAACTCCCGAGAAAATCTTCCAAATATTGAGACAAACTTACCTCAAGTGGTGAAAATGAGAAAAGAAGCCCCGAAATCAAAATTTAATCGGTCCAAAGTGCTTAAAATCGAATGTTTTTGCGAAAACAACTTGCGTGGGAGGTTGAAAAGCGCGTATAAAGTGCAGATCTGAAAGAAAAAATGGTTTGGGAAGCAAGGGGAGAAGTTTTCGCAGCTGTGGGTGTGATCTCAAAGTGAATGGGTGAGAGAATATAAAGAAAATGAGGCGAAAAGACAAAACTGCCCCCTGTTTTGGACAGGTAGCCGGCCGGCCACCTTTTCTGGCTGGCCGGCCATTTGCTTTTTGGAACCTGGCCGGTGGCCTCCCCTTGGGCAACCACCTGGCCTGTGGTGTTCCCCACATGCCCACCTAGCTCTCTGCAAATTTTGAGGAAGATTGGAGTTCCCGGGACCTGAAAAAGTTCAAGAAAAGTGTACTTTCTGGCGCGAAATTGCTCCGCCGGAACTTCAGCTGCAATTTCTGACATGTGTCTCATTATTACTCATCAAAATCAGAGTGTATCCTTTTTGAGCATGTTGTAACCTCTCCGGGAGGTGAACCAGAGGCCGCGATCGAGTCGCCTTCGCCGAAATGCGCGTTTCCTTACTCGTTGTTTCGCAACAAACAGGCACTCTGATTTATGCTCGTTTTGCATTGTTGTGCACATAACTTGCATTCTCATGAGCATTTTGCATTGTCATGCATGTTTTCTTGGTGTACCATACCTCTGTGCTTGAGCATGCGTTGTCACGCACGTTCCTTTCTCGCATTGCGATGCATTCACTCGCCGACACTGCGTGTGTCAAACTTTCGGAATCACAAGAATCACATTGAATATATGTTGTTAGCATATTGTTCTCGTTGAATTTCTTTCTTTTGCAGGCACGATATTGTATGTACGGCTCATTTGAGGCTGGTGCGACCAGACGAATCGTGCAGGTATCGTATCTTCTCCGTGTGAGACGCGACGAGAATTGAATAATTCTCCGCATTCCTAACTGCATGAAATGTAGTTGTTGCTTTGCATTCTTGCTTAAAACTGTTGCATCTATTTGCGAATACTTGCTTCATTACAGCTTGCTGCACTTGCATGATCATTAAGTTACATCTGGCTCCGTGCATATCGCTTTGCATTTTGCCCTTTGCCTGCGGGCATATCTCTGTTCATCTTGTATGATTGTCTAAGTCTTCGGCCTTGTCAAAAATGGGTCGTCTCTAAGCTTTGACATTCACTCCCGTCACTTGTGATTTCTGAGTTCTGTCAAAGAGGGGCAACTCAGAGACACCCCATTTTTGACCGACCTTAAGACTCGAGCGTCACCGATTGAGCGCTTCGGTGATGTTGCATATTGTGCTCGTTGAAGTCTCGAGTCACGGTAGTGAGCCTTGCCTCGGACTTAGAACCCTCTTCATACCTTGTCTCGGTTTGCGAACGGACTCGGTTTCTCTGTTTCTTTTTCACGAAGGGAGAGGTCCCGTAGACCATCTCTCAGTGGCCGTGGGCTACATTTCGTGGCCGTAGGCCATTTTGCCCATTTCGGAGCCCGGTTCCCGGTTTTCGAAGCCGTCAGGCCGTATGCCTTGGTTCGGGACCGTCTAACCATCTCCGATTCCTCCGGTTTCTGGCATACATCTTATTTAATCCCTTTTGAGGGACACTGAGGTCTGAGAGACCCACTTCGTGGTCAAATGCCACTTTCGGTGCTTAACGGCCTATTTTCGGGACCCCAAACTGCGTGTTTTGGCCCCCGAGCATTCGTTTTGCATCGGTTTTCGTTCATTTTTGGCAGGTACCTCTGTTTTATCATCAGGAAGGTCACTGAAGGGTGGGAGGCCAGCAATTGTCTCAGCAACCAGTCATGTTCCTCCGGCGCCCTCCGACGCCCGTTTTTCTCACTTCCGAGCCAATGTTGACCACCCTAGGAGCATTTTCTTCAAGCCCAAACCACATATTTGTGTTGTACACACATGGGAGGACCCTAATATCACATGGCCGGCCAGTAACTCAACTTGAACCTTTTGAACCCCTCCTAAAAGTGGCCTATTCTCTCTCCTGTTTTAGAGTTGCCAATTTTGAACCACAGGGTTGTGTTGAGGAGACCTGGGAGGACACCAATATCTGGTGGCCGGCCAGAAATTGTTTTGGACCATTTTTCCCCTTGGCTGGCCGGCCATAGGGGGTGGCCGGCGGGCCACCTGTAACAAAAATAGCAGGCCGGCCATGATCCTTGGGATGTGTGCCTTGCAGCTGTATAGCTTTTTCCCCTAAAATATCTGATTTCGGGGGACTTTTTGTAAGAGAAGGGAACTTAATCCCATAGCCCTACACATTTTTTCTCCATTTCTCCTCCATCCTTGCATACATACAGCAGCTCCCTCTCTATCTCAAGGGTTGGAAAACTTGCTTTGAGCATACACATACATATCTCTCCATTTCTCTCTCATTTTCTCAAGTTTTGGCTCCATTTCTTCACTACCACCAAGCACCACTACCACCACTCCATTTCCAGCAGTTTGGAGGACTTTCCAGCAGCCAAGAGGCACCATTTCTCAAGCCAAAAGGGAGCAAAAGTTTGGTCTTCAAGGGTAAGTTCATCTTTCCCTCTTTTGTAGCACATTTTTGTCCTATTTCTTAGCCCTCTTTTCTTGCTGTTTTGGGCTCCGAACCTAACTGAAAGGGTCATTTTTTTGAGCCATTCTTCATGTTTATTTAGGGGCTCAACCCTTTTTGAGCCCTCCATTTGGTACTTGCTTCAATACCCTCTTGTATGCTATTATTTTGCATGGTATTTCTAGCATATGTGTGATCTGTTTTCGAGCATGATATAAACTGTGAGTTGGCTTATTTTGAGCCCATATACAACATTGTAGAAGGGCTCAACACTGTTGGGGGCCTCCATGCTGTACTTACCATTATACCCCTCTTTGGCCCCCATTTTTGCATGCTTTTGTAGGCTTATCTAGCTTCTGTTTTTGGCCATCATCAGAACTGAAAATGGCCATATTTTGACCTTATTGGCATATCTCATTAAGGGTCTTTTGCTGTTTGATGTATATTTGGCCTACTTCATGTTATACCCCTCTTTGGCCCCCATTTTTGCACGCTTTTTTAGGCTTGTCTTGCTTCTATTTTCGGCCATGATCAGAACTGAAAATGGCCATATTTTGACCTTCTTGGCATATCTCATTAAGGGTCTTTGACTGTTTGATGAATGCTTTGTATACCTCGTGTTATAGCCTCTTGTTGGCTTTAATCTTGCATTGCATTTTGAGCATGTTTGCATACTGATTTGAGGATTTTCATCTACTGTAAATGTTCATATTTTTAGTCCCTCTTCAGTGTTGTAGAAGGGTATTTTTCCATTTGGGCTTTGCATCTACCACTTGCTTCATAGCCTCCCTTGCGGAGCCATTTTTGTATGCCATCTTAGCCCTACTTGTGATTGCTGTTTGGCCATGTTTTGTACTGTAAAAATGTGAGTTTTGGGGCTTCCTGGCTTCTGCTTTTTCATGTCATGTACCAATTATGCATGTATCGTATAGCTGTAGGCCATTTTATGCATTGAAATCCATGTTTCGGGATCATTTCATGCATCGGGTATTATTTCGCCTCATTTTGGGGCTGTTTTGCCCCTCATTTTGCCACTGATTTTTTGCATGTCTGCATATCATATTCCATGTCTTTGCCATGTCTCATTAGAGTGGCGTTTCGGTGCCTGAGGGTCCGTTCTCGGTTTGCATGCCCGCGGGCACGCATTTCGAGGTGTCTTGTTTTCATCTGATGGCCTCCTATGTGAGTGTGGCTGAGGCTCTCTCATGTTGGTGTAAGCCCATTTATTGCATTGCGTATGCCATTTCATCCATAGCATTGTGTATGCCCGGTTGTGTATTACCTCGTATAGCGTGTATGCCATTCCATGACATTGTGTATGTTAGGGTTGCATATTAGCTACATTTCATGTATATCATGCATATTGCATCGTGTTCAGGATAGGAGTTAGTCCGGGCACGGGAAACGAGGCACGTTTCGTACTCCGAGCAACGGAACGAGTCTCAATTCCCAAGTCACCGACACTCCGAATTATCCATGATGGAGTTAGGTTTTGTTATAGTATTCATATGCATTCATTCTATATTGAGTTGTACAATTCGGCTCCTCGGCCATCATGCATCGATATGCGTGATTGGTGGCACGAGGATCGAGGCATGCATATATTTGTGAAATACATTGCTATGCCCCTTTCCTGCTCTCTGTCGCAGCAAAATGAAGAATCAGCAACTTTCCGGAGTCTTGCACGCATTTCGAGAAACATTGCAAACAGAGGCTAATTGGGGCATCTCAGTGGATTTCCGCGCAAAGCAGCCCAAACGTGCATTATTTCATTATCCGGAGCGGAGTCAAGGCAGTCCCTGGCTTGCATGCCAGTTTACAGTTTTTCTTAGTTAATTTGTAAATTAATTAGGAATTTGTATATTATTCGGACTGTATTATTCTTTCATTCGGGACTGTATTATTATTTATTCGGACCCTCTGTGCGAGGGCATAATTGTAATAAGTGTGGGTGAGTGTGATGTATGTCTTCCAACCCCACGTCTTTCTTCCCTTTTATTTACCCGTTTATGATGGTTAGATATAGGGCATGTTTCAATTAGCATGACAGTATGACAGCATGTTTGCATCATTCATCTGTTTTGCATGCACCGGGCTCGGTGCATCATACAAACTGCATTTGTATTTCAATTCTAAATTGAATACGTGTTAGTTGTAGCATCATCATATGTCATGTTTAGAATAGCCGAGTCTGCTATAGATTGCATCTCTGCGTGTGTTGCATTAGGCAATTCTGTGCATCTAGGATCATACATGGATTTCTAATGAGCTTCTGTTTTGGCTTGGAGTACTCGGTGAGTTTTATGCTTTAGCATCCTTGCATGCGTGTGAGTGACTGCCATGAATAGCATGCTTACCATGAGGCTAAATGCTTATGTGATATAACTGCCTTGAATGCCTGTGGGTGGAGGTTAAGTTACTTGAATTGGGACAATTCATCAAATGTTTGTTTTAAGCCCACTAGATAGTAGCAAAATCATGTTTTTCTAAGCCTACCCGAGGGTGGCAAATCCACGTCTTAGCCTACCTGCGGGTAGCACCATCAAACCATTTTCAAACAAACAAACATGAAATGTTTTGTTCCAGTTCAGGCGACTCAGTCTATACTTGTATCTTTGTCATCACATAGTAACCTAGGCTAATAACGGAATAAGAACTCACAATGTTTTCAAAATAAGATATCATGGTTAGTAGAGGCGGTCTTTGGCCGGCGGCGAGGGTGCTCACAGTGACCTTCCTAATCGTACCCAAGTTCGAGCGAGGCAACCTTGGTGATGGCGGACACGTGGCCTTTGGCACCAGTCGGGGTTTCCTAAATTTCCCATTAAAAACATTTAGGTGGCGACTCTTTCATGTCTGGCGGCGATCCATGTTTGGCACTTCTTTCAAAAAATCTGTTTTCAAAAGCGATTTGCGGATTTGGACTCTTTGGTTCAAGATTGAGAACGTGACATTTGAGTCCTTGAACTATAGTGACCCAATATCGAACCCGAGCAGGGGACTCGCACTCCCTTTCCCCGGGATGCGTTCGGGGACGTCTACACCACCTTGCCTGGCCGGCCGGCCACCTGAACCTTCAAAACCTGGCTAGCCAGAATCCTCTCTCCTAGTTCCTTACAGCTGTGCCAGCTGTTTTGCCTAAAACCCCTGCCCGAGGGTCTGCCCTTTTGGGGGGGAAATTTGAATTCATTTTCCCCCCTCCCCCCCATTCTCCACCCCTTCTCCTCTATATAACCAGCACCCCTCCTCCATGTTTAAGGGTTACAAAATCAGCCAAGGCTTCCCCCTTCCTTCTCCATCTATGTTCACTATTCAAAGCTCCAAAATCCTAAGATTCTTCACCATTTACATATCAACCCATAGCACAACACCTCCACACTCCATTCCAGCCCCTTGAATCTGATTTCCAGATGTTGAAAACTTAGAAGTTTGGTCCAAAAGCTGTTGGTTCATCGCTCCTCAAGGGTAAGCACACATTTCCCTTAAACTTGTATTTTTTTGCTTCATTTATAAGCCATACTTGCAAGCATTTTTGGGCTCCGACCTGAACTGTAAATAGTCATATTTTGAGCTCATCTCCATGTTTGATCAAGGGTCTTTCTCTGTTTGAGGTCTCCTCCTCACCCTTTGTGTTTAAACCCTCTTTTAGGCTTATTTTTGCATGATATTTTAGGCTTATTTGTGAGTTGTTTTGGACTTGGTCATAAACTGTGAAATGTCTTTTTTTGAGCCTCTCTTCAATTTTGTTGAAGGGCTCTCCTCTGTTTGAGATCAGCTGCTACCACTTGCCTCTTTATCCCTCTTTTAGGCATTTTTCTTGCATGTTGATTTAGCCTCACTTTTGTTCATTTTCGAGATTTGATGTAAACTGTAAAGTGTCTTATTTTGATCCTTCCTTCAATTTTGTTGAAGGGCTCTTTGCCATTTGGGGCCAGATGCTGTCCCTTGTCTCTATTCTCTCTTTTAGGGCCATTTTTGCTTGATAGATTAGCCCTATTTATGTTCATTTTTGAGAGTTGTTATAAACTGAAAAAAGGCTTGTTTTGACATCATCTTCATGTTTTATTAAGGGCATTTTATTATTTCAGGTCACATGCTTCCTTGTATGCTTGATTGTCCCTTGTTTTGAGCCTTACACCTAAGCTCCAATTGCATGCTTTGTTTCGCCTTCTAGCCATTGAAATCTAGTGGATTTTCAATGGCTAGAACACTGTTTTGAGCCTCCAAATCAAAGGGGACGACCCCTTCTCACCTTGACTTGTTTGATGGTCATTTTGGCCTTCCAAAGGGACCCCTCTTTGCATGCTTTGAAGTCACATTTCAGGGTTAATTTGGTGAGTTTTAGGGCTATCATATTTAATTTTCAGAGTTTTTTGTGCCATGCTAAGTGTCCTTGATGTATGTGCTTAGTAACCCCCTTGTATGCCCTCTAAAAGAACCCATCATTTGTGCATATGTTGGTTGCATTTCAGAGGTTATTTGGGCATGTTTTGGTATGTTTTATTCACTGATTTTTGTTGGTTTGATGAGTTCTCACTTTCATCATATACATGCCATGTAAATCATGTTTGCTAGTCAAAATTGCATGCTATGTTAGGCCATCTTGCTAGAATCTTTTGGTCATGCTTTGAACTAGAAATGTTCATGTTTTGGGACTGCCTTAGTTCTGTCTTCATGCCTCATGATCAAATAATGCATGCTTTGTATAGCTATAGGTCAATGCATGTGCTTAGTTTTGTGCTTCGGGACCATTCCATGCATCGGGTGCCATGTTTCCATGTTTCGGGATCATTTTACATCACATTTCAGTGTTGAAACTCACATGCTTGTATGCCATATTTCATGCCTTGTCATGCCTTGTTAGAGTGGCATTCGTGTCTTAGGTTCGGTCCTTGGTTTGCGTGCATGTGTGCACGCATCTCGAGTGTCTCATTTTCATCTCATGGCCACTGATGTGAGTGTGGCTGAGGTCCACTCATGTTGGTGTAAGTCCATCATGCATTGTGTATGCCATTTCAATTCATAGCATTGCGTATGCTAGGTTGTATGTTAGAGCATTGTGTATGCCATGTTACATCGTACATCATGTATGCCATTTCATAGCATTGCGTATGCTAGGTTGTATGTTAGGATTTCATTCATGCATGTCATGCATATTGCATTGTGCTTGGGATAGGAGTTGGACCGAGCATGGGAAACGAGGGACGTTTCGTACTTCGAGTGACGGAACGTGTCTCAATTTCCTGTCGCCGACACTCCGGATTATCCATGATGGAGTCTAGGCCTTGTTATGTTTTCATGTGCATTCATTCCATATTGAGTCGTGCAATTCGACTCCTCGGCCATCATGCATCGAGATGCGTGATTGGTGGCACGAGGATCGAGGACTACGCTCCCTGAAGAGTAGTCAAGCATACATATGTGAAAATACATTGCCATGCCCCTTTCCTGCTCTCTGTTGCAGTAAATCAGAAACCGGCAATCTTTTGGGGCTTCGCGCAACATCCCGGGCTTAATTGTAAATAGAGGCTAATCGGGGCATCGCGACGGATTTCCACGCCAAGCAACCCGAGCATGCATCATTCATCATTTGGAACAGAGCCGAGGCAGTCCCTAGCTTGCATGCTAATTTATTTCTTTCCTAGATTAATTTGTTAATTAATTAGGATTTTGTACTTATTCGGACTGTAATTATTCATTTGGGACTGTATATTATTTATTCGGACCCTCCGAGCGAGGGCACAACTGTAATAAGTGTGCGTGTGTGTGATGTATGTCTTCCAACCCCACGTCTTTCTCCCTTTTATTTACCAGCTTATGATGGTTAGATTAGGGCATGTTTCAATTAGCATACAGTATGATAGTATGTTTGCATTCATTCATCTGTTTTGCATGCACCGGGCTCGGCGCATCATAACTCACTGCATTGTATTTCAATTCCAAATTGAATACTTGTTAGCTGTAGCATTCCATATGCCATGTTTAGAATAGCCGAGCCTGCTATAGTTGTATTTTTGCATGTGTTGCATTAGGCATTTCTGTATAATTAGGGTCATGCATGGATTTCTAATTAGCTTCTATTTTGGCTTGGAGTACTCGGTAAGTTTTTACGCTTTAGTATCCTTGCATGCGTGTGGGTGACTGCCATGATAGCATGCTTACCATGAGGCTATTTGCTTATGTGATATAACTGCCTGAATGCCTGTGGGTGAAGGTTGGGTTACTTGGATTGGAACAATGCATTGACTGTGAGTTTTAAAGCCCACTAGATAGTGGCAAAACCATCTTTTCTAAGCCCACCTGAGGGTGGCAAAATCCGCATTTTAAGCCTACTTGCGAGTAGCAAACCATCTTTCAAAAACAAACATGAAATGTTTTGTTCCAATTCAGGCGACCCGGTCTATACTTGTATGCTATGCGCATCACATAGTAAATCTAGGCTAATAACCGGAATAAGAATGCATAATGTTCTCAAAACTAGATATCATGGTTAATAGAGGCCGATCTTTGATCGGGCGAGGGGGGGTGCTCACGAAGTGACCTTCTCCAATCGTACCCAAGTTCCCGAGCCGAGGCAACTTTGGTGATGACGGACACGTGGCCTTAGGCACGAGTCAGGGTTTCCTAAATTTCCTAAAATAAAACATTTAGGTGGCGACTCTATATCTGGCAAAGCAGTCCATGTTTGGCACTTCTTTCAAAAAATCTGTTTTCTCAAAACGATTTGCCGGATTTGGACTCTTTGGTTCAGATTACAAACCGTGACAAATTAGAGTCCCGAACTGTAGTGAGCCCAAAACGAACGGAACGGGGGACTCATCCCTCCCGGGGCGTTCGGGGACGTCTACAGGCAGCTTTAACATGCTTCATACTTGAAAATGCTCTTTCTGTAGTCGCCATAGAAACGAGAAGGGTTGACAAAAGACGAATCAATTTGTAGATCATGGTGTAATGCTCGAACTTTCTTGTCACAAATAGTTCTTGGCATAAATCGGCAAGGGTAGATATCTTATGAAACTTGGGATCACAAACAACATCAAGCTTATAATGCATTAACTAACATTTCAAAGCATGGATGTCCTGAGAAATGAAATCTTAGGGATAAAATTTCTCGGCATGATTGCAAATATTAGCTAAAATTGCCACTAGGATCCAAAGCCGAGCTAAGAGAAATTAGTTCCACTACCCCATCATTAAATCTATGTTCTAACTCCATCAATCGAAAATCAATTGTAGAGTTGAATATGTCAAAGTGATAATAATGCTCAATTGTAATATGATTATGTTGACGACAACGACTTGTACCCTCTTCATAAGGAGAACTCATATCATCCACCACAACGTTATGTCAATTGCAAAATGACACCACATTTGCAAGAAAAATATCTCAATTATCTTGTCTAAGTTTTTGAAAGAGAGTTTTTGTTGTGGAGACTAATTTTATCGCATTTAAGATGTCTTGAGTTTTCTGTTGCTAAGCTTGACAAAGTGTATTCATGATTTCCAAAATATTGTCCATCAAGTGCAAGATGAATATGAATTCAAAACTCTTCATTACTTTGTAAACACCATTAGCTTGCCCTCAAATTTGTTGATTTGTAATCTGCTTGAGACTTTCAAATACTACACAAGATGCCTCATACATATCAATCAAGTTTTTAATAGAGTCAAATATATACTATAATAGATACTGGTGGGTGTGTTGTATTATTAAATTTGTAAAATATAAAGTTTGATTTTGATAAATTTTTGAAATATAAAATTTGATTTTAATTTAAAACTATATATATTCCCTTTCATATTGGGGCTCTTAGGTTCGAATTCCATCTAACTTATTTTATAAGGTAATTATCAATAGGTTATAATAGTTGGACTTAATTTTCATCAAATTCTATTGAAAATCAGTCCTAGTAAAATCGTCGCTAAAAATATTTTTTTGTAACGATTTGTATATACATCGATAAAAATTAACAATTAATGACCTTTTTTTTTTGTCATGATTTTTATAAATTGTAATTAAAACTTATAATCAGCGATTTTTTGTGACGAATTTTTCAAACTGCCGTTGAAAGTTAAAAATTAGTAACATTTTTTTTAACGATTTTTTTAAATTGCTGCTAAAAATTAATAATTAGTGACTTTTTTTTAATAATGTTTGATGAAAACGCTATTACTTATCATAGGACTTATTGGACAATAAATTCACCTATTAGGACCTTCACATAAGTCTCTCTGTTTTATATTGTATTTCTTCTTTTATTTTTTTTAGATAGTATTATATTATGTATCTTATTCAATATTTGAATTATCTCAGAATTAGGAACAGTGATTAATAAAAAGGGATTTTTTTTTATATTTTTATTTTTTTTAAAGATACTTGATATTAAGATTTAATAAGATAAAGGGCATACAATATTTTCATAATAATTAAGGTCCCTCAACATTTTTACAAAAAAAATTCGACTAAGAAAAATTTCACTCACTCAGAGAAATTTCACCTGTTTTAGAAAAATTTTGGTCCCGACACAAAAAAATTTCAATTTTAACAAAGAAAATTTGAAATTTCTCTAGTATGATCATGGAGAAATTTCATCGAGGGATCTTAGTTAATCAAAAAAAAAAATCTTCGACCTTTCCTACTACACAAAGTTAGAGAGGAATATTTTACTAATTTTTCCTTAATAGAATCTTAACAATTTTATAATTTAAAGAATTAATTTTAATCTCTTAATTTTTTATTTTTTATTTTTTATTTCACCCCCTTCTTTTAGGACTCAATTGTCCCCATAGGAGAATATCGTATCTGGCATCTGGATAGACTATTAATCTCAATCACAATTCTCTTAATCAAACACGAATTATTTTTTTTATATTAAATTATTAATCCAATCTACATGACATGTCCCTAAATAAATAAGGAAAATGGCATTTCAATGTTAAAATTTACCTTTTCGTGGTGATGCAGTTCTACCGTGTATATTGTGAAAATTCATTCTTGTGTTTGGTGTAACTGTTCTTTTATATCAAAGTTACACAATTTTCATTTTTGTTTTTAATATTGTAATTATTTTGTGACTGTCACAATCACCTAATATGACTTGCTTTGTTATCCTAGGGCACCATCAACATACCGCCACAAAAATAGTTAGACTATTAAGGCTTGTTATTTTAAAATAAAATATTAATTATTAAAATATCAATACTACATTTTATGTGAGAACAGTCATATATTTTTGGATAAACTACAAATATATTTTTAAAGTTTGCTTAAAATACAAATTACTTAATGTGATTCTAAAAATTACAAATATCTCTTGTCAAAATTTCTTTATTTAACCGAATTAATAGAAAAAATAAAATCCTTAACTACTTTTTATGTAACAATAAATTTATCAAAATTGTTAATTTAAAATATTTTTGACATTATTAAAAACTGTTAATTAACTTAATGATTAATTAATAAAAGTGATAATTTATTATGAGATTAAAATTTTGAAGAAGCAGGATATAATTTTCAAAATTATGTAAGACAATTGGTATTTAAAAAACCTCAAGAGAGGTATATTTGTAATTTACACTATATTTTTTAAGGGGGACATAACAAGCAGCACAATGCTCTTGTTGCCAAATAATTATATTATTATTTTTGTAATCGTGAAAAAACAAAACAAAACAGAACAAAACAAAACATCTGAGTTACAAGCTTCAAAAACCAACTGTTTACAACCAAGTCACTCAGTTTAGCAAATACATTATAAGCTTATTTGTGCAAATATTTATTTGATAATGTTACAATAATTATATTTCTTTGTCACGCTTAGTCTATCATATGAATTCTCATCACCAAATTACCACTAATGTCTGTTTTCGACAAAATGGTGTGGAATTACATGATAAATCAAATATAATATAAAATTATGATCACTGTATCATTATTGATACAATAAGGGCATGTTTGATTAGAAGGATTAAAGTATGAAATTGAGATTATCAATCCGTGGGTCCAATTATCCTTTATTTGTTTTGATATTTTGGTTTATGATTATTAATCTAATAGATAATTAATCCAACAAATTTGTAGAATTATTAATAATGGGGTAGAGGTGGGATAGTGAATACCACACTAATTTGATAAGATTATTAATATCTCACTATTAGTCTTGTGAATCAAACACGGCCTAAGGGTGTGTTTGTTTGGAAGGACTGAATAAGGGGGAATTGTAATCTACCAGACTGTTAGTCTTGGAATACATTGTCCCAGACTATTTGATTAGAATGGATTTATATCCTATGTTTGTTTCATCATGGGATTAGATGTCTAGATTGGACAATTCTATTGAATCCTATGTTTGTTTGGGATATTATGGAGAATGATAAATGTTCAAAATACTATTTTGCCTTTTTAAATTATTTACTAAATAATAGGAATAGTAAATCTGAATTATAATTTTTTTTTACTAGAACTTTTAACAATTAAATAAATAGAATATTAATAAAAATTACATAAATTTATTTTAATTTGTAGTTGAGATTTTTAAATTTTATTTTACTTTACCAAGTATAATTAATACCATATTATTAAAATAGGTAATTTAATAAAGTATAAATAATTCAATAAATAAATTTTATTAAGTATAAATAATTTAATAAATACTTTATTAAGTATAATTTAATAAATAATTTAAGTATAAATAATTTAATAAATAAATTTTATTTTTAAAAAGATATTAAATAGTAGAGGGTCAAAAATGTAATTTGATTACCTAATCTCATGGGATGAGTTATCCCATGATTTCTATCCCCCCCTCCCCCCCTCCCCAAATGAGGTACAATAGTCCATCATATTTGGGATTAATAGTCGGGTGCAAAAAATTTCAACAAAACAACGGACTAAACCGACTATTAGTCTGGATGGACTATTACTCCTATCCCATGTGTCAATCCTTCCAAACAAACACCACCTAAACGTGGGAGTTAGTGTTATAAGCCATGTTTATCTGACTCTTTAGGTAGAGGGATTGGACTACTAGTGTGTAGGGCTCACTTAAAGAGTGTTTGGTTGGGGACATGAGTGAGAGGATTAACTATTCCGTTAGACTAGCAATTCTCCCTTGTGATAGGACTAACAAAGTCATGGGAGGGTTGGGATTAAAAATTTAGTGAGAGGATTAATTTTATATATTAATACTATGTATTAATAATCTGGTGATATACAAACAAACACTTTTTATTCTACATCTGTAACTTAATACCACCACACTAATAATCTCCTTATTCAATTTCATCGTATTCTCAATCTCTTCCATCCTATAGAGCCAAGCAAGCGAGGCCATACATCCATATTTTTCTGGATGAGTGATTGTGTGGCGAAAATTAAATTTGTGTAGTATGAGATTTACATGTAGAATAAATTTAAGTCACAAAATGATAATTCTAAATAATTTATGAATAATTGAGTTGAGATAACACACATCATAAATACAAAGTAAAACAACTGATTTCAGCTAAAAACAATTGAAATCACATATTAAATGGTTAAGCACAATATTCCAACGTGATCTGAATATCTATTAATCACAAAGCAAGCATAACACTTCGTACTTCAATGAAAATTGATCTCTAATCAATTTTATTTTATTTTATTTTATTATTATTAATATTATTATTATATAATTTAAAAGTTCTATTAATCGTATGTCACCTCTTCACGTGGATAGCTCTTCCGAATCTGACTCTGTATATTCTTCCTCTATGAAGCTCAAGTCACCATATTTCCAATGATCTCTTACCTTTTTAATTTTTCGCCAAGAGCCTGAAAGCCATGTTTCGACATATGTTGCTTCTCCCCTCAACTCTTCCTCCTCCCAATTGTTGTCGGGAGGTGTAACTAAACTTTCCTCATATACAATTGCATTCAAATAGTTACGCTTGTTTGGAATTCTAACTTTCCTTTGAGAGTTGTCAATAGGATTGTAAGCTCGTATATGATCCATGGCAACTTTCATTAGAACTTCACCATTCTTTGCAAAACACAATGGCACTAGCTCATCATAAATATTTATATTGGGAATATTTGATAAGATGAACATAGTAATCCAAGATTCTTGCTCACCATATTCTTTCATTGCCAATACCTCAACAATACCCACATGATGGCTTGGATGCTCATCACAGCAACGAACCATACAAAGGCATCCTTCCAAAACTCCCAAACCAAATAGAATATCTCCATCTCCATTCTTAGGCTGTGGCATTGGTAACTTCTTGAATTTGTCCATTCGCGGATTGAAATAAACGATTTCATGGGGTGCGAGGAAGTGATCCGAACTTTTCTTAGAGGCAAACCAATGTAGATTTTCATTCAGCACGGGCCCTGACTTCACACTGGAGAAACGGTATGGGAAGTGAACTTCGGTCCAAGTTTTGCTTCGGAAATTACCAACCACAGCAAATTCACCACCATAACTAGGAGTCAGATGAGAAAGGGCCATTACAGCTTTGTACTCATTACTCAAGGAGTCAAAGCAAAGCCCAGAAACAATATAGTAGTCCTCATCATGCAAGTTCTTGTATCCCAGGACTTTCTTCGAACACCTGGTGAGCGGATTCCATAAGAACAAATCATCGTGAACCCGAATAAGAATCAACCCATTACACGAACCGGAGATTTCAACATCACCATGAGATGGGTTTTTTTGGTTTGATTTAGGAACGCGTTTCACGCAACAATCTTCATCGATGGAGTAAAGAGAAGAAAACATTCCACAAACGAGAACCTTGTGTTTTGGAACAACGCTTTTCACAGAACCTGATTGAATCAAAGAACGCCATTGCTTGGAAACGAGATTGAATTGGAGGAGTGATTTGAGAGGTAATCTTGAGAGTATTTCGATAAGGATTTCTTCAGGAAGGTTTAGTAGATTGAGTTCTGATGTTGCTTTGATTTGGGTTTTTCCATTCTCTCTTGTTCTTCTTCTTCTTCTTCCTCCTCGCCGCTTTCTCTTCCTTAAAATTGTTCGGAGAGCTAGGGTTTGCATTGTTCCCTGAAATCTGAATGAACAATGAATGAAACTGTTTTGCTAATACACTAGGGTTTGCTATATATATATTTAGGCCAAATTATATTGGTCGGCCCCCACCTTTTGAACCTTGTGTTATTTTAGATGTTATACTTTTAATTAGTTTAATTTTAACAATTAATCTTAAGTTTTATGTCAATATACTCCAATTAATAATATTATTAGTGATTTTTATCATAAACTATTATCAAATTGGTTGGTGTTAATTTATGGGATTTTTATTGATAAATCTCATTTAGAAGTGTTTTAACCCAAGAAGTCCATGAAGAAATTTTTTAACCCATTAAGTCTCATGTATGTATAGTTTTATTCCATAAAGTCTTTTTTCTTGATTTACACTATTTTCTTGGACACTTATGCCCTTATATTTAATTTTGATACCCTTATAAATATTTTTTGAACGGTTAGCAATTTTATAATGTGAACATTCATATTTTAAAATTCACATTGGTAGGAATGTAAAATTGGCCCGTGGGCAGCCCGAAACACGCCCGCGAACCGAGGCGGGCCCGGCTTGTTGACAATGTGAATATTCACATTGATATGTTAACATTCACATTAATAAGAGTGTAAAACTGGCCCGCGTCCAGTGGCGCCACGAAACCCGCCCGCGACCCATAGGCGGCATGGACTGGGCCCGGTCTGACCCGTTGACAATGTGAATATTCACTTAACATGTTAACATTCACATTGATAAGAGTATAAAATTGGCCCGCGGTCCATGGGCGGCCAAAAGCCAACCAGCCCGCGGTCCGAGGCGGGCCCGGCTCGGCCCGTTGACAATGTGAATATTCGCATTGACATGTTAACATTCACATTGATAGGAGTGTAAAATTAGCCTGTGCCTCGTGCCTGCTCGAAACTCGCCCATGGCCCGTGGACGGCCCGGGGCGGGCCCCGTCCGGCCCGTTGACAATGTGAATATTCACATTGACATATTAACATTCACATTGATACGAGTATAAAATTGGCCCACGGCCTATGGGCGGCCAAAAGGCTGCCCGCGAGCCGGGGCAGGCCCGGCTCGTTGACAATGTGAATATTCACATTGACATGTTAACATTCACATTGATAAGAGTGTAAAATTGGCCCGCAACCCGTGGGCGGCCCGAAACCCGACCGCAGTCCGAGACAGGCTTGGCCCAAACCGTGACAATGTGAATATTCACATTGACATGTTAACATTAACATTAATAGGAGTGTAAAATTTGCCCGCTGCCCGAAGCTTGCCCACGGCCCGGGGTAGGCCCGTCCCGGCCCGTTGACAATGTGAATATTCACATTGACATATTAACATGCACATTGATAGGAATGTAGAATTGGCCCGCGGCCCGTGGGCTGCCCGAAGCCCACTCACGGCCCGGGGCGGGCTCGTTTAGGTCCAGGCCCGAGCATGTCCGAGACCCTAGGTTAGGGCCTAGGCCATCTGTAGACACCCCATTTTTGACCGTCCTTAAGACTTGGGCACTACTGATGGTTTACATGGTGGAGAAAGGTGTGCAGGGGAAAGGTTCAGTTTCTTCGGCAAGAGGAGAGTCAAATCCAAACTTCATACCCCTTTTGAGCAAAACAATCTTGACCAAAATATTTTAGATCTTAAAACCCTCTCTTTCAAAATGTTTTGAAAATAAAGTTCCTACGAAGTTCCGACGCTCGCATTTCCGTAAATGTTGCGCTTTTCGGTAAACCGAGCAAGGACAAAGTGGAGATGAATGAAAGAGAGATGAAATCTTTGAAAAATCTTTCAAAACACCGTACTTAGGGGTTTGAAGTTGAAGAAAAGAGGAGAAGAGAGGGGAAACCAAGTTGGAGAAGAAGTTCGGCATGAATCCGGGTAAAATAGGGTCGAGCAGCCCTTGCTGAATCGGGCTTATTCATCTGCATACTTGGATTTTAGCTATGAGGCCACCACCGTTGGAAATCTTACTTCCGGGGCTTCATTTTTCACTCAAAAATCTCTTAAAGCCAAGTCCGGGTGGGGGAGATATGATTGGTTGAAGTTGGGCATCATCCCGGTTGGATCGAATCTGCGCGGCTTCACCAAAAAGGGCATAACTTTTTGCACAGCAGGAATTTTAATGCAAGGTTTGCGCCATTGGAAAGCTAACTTCCGGGGCTTCAATATGGATATCCACCGGCCCCTTTTTGACCGTGACAGCAACCTATCGGCCATCTATTTAGCCGGTCGGCCAGAAAAAGTAGCAGGCCGACCATTTATTGTGCCGACCGGCCATTTATTTGGCCAATGACCTCCTTTCGTGGCTGGTTTTACCCTTTTGCACCATTCAGGCATGGTGCATGCCAGCTGTGCCAGCTGGGATGCACAAACCCTCTCCCCCATGCATATGTGTGGCTATTTTGAACCTTTGACCCCTTTTGATCCAAACCTTTTGCACCCTTTGATCAAGCTTCTTGAGGAAGCTTGCACCGTTAGCTTAGCTTCTCTTGGAAGCCTTGACCCCCTTAACCCTTCTCATTTAGCTTCTTTAAGAAGCTTCAAAGCTTTCCCTTGTCTATATAAGAGACCTCCATTCTCCTTTGATTTGGTTCAGCAAAATAAGACCTAAATACATATATATCTGATATATATTACCCTCTCTCTCTACATTTGTGTGGATTAGAGGGGTGCAAAAGGGTCTAGTTCTTGGCCATTTGAACTACACCTCCTAGCACAACACCTCCATCATCAACCTAAGGAGCTTGGAGGCCATTTTCAGAGGGTAAAGGACTAGTTTTCTGGACCAAGAAGCTGCTGTCCCCTTTTGGCTACAAGGGTAACACACTTTTCCCTCTTTATTCCCCATTCTTGCACACACTTTTAGCCTATCTTGCTTGCTGTTTTGAGCTTAGTGTATAACTGAAAAAAGTCTTTTTTTTAGATCCTTTTTAAGTTTGTTTAAGAACACGTTTGTGTTTGGGGTTGTCTACCCCCTCATAGGCCTTGTTTGGCCTCTTTTTTGGGCCTTGTTTGGCCTCCGGGATCACCTTGTTTGGGCCTCCTCACCACTGAAATCTTGAGAGATTTCAGTGGTGAGGATGGTGTCTTATGGTCCTAAGAAGAAGAGGGCCATCCCCTCTCCTTATTGTCTTGATTACTTGCATTTTTGGCCTTACAAAGGGGCCTATATTTGCACACTTCTTGAGCTCGGTTCAGGCATTTTTCAGTGGGTTTTAGGACCTCCATAACCCATTTCTAGAGTTAGTTTTGCCATGTTAAGTGTCCTTGTTGCATGTGTGGAGTAACCCCCTTATTGGCCTTTCAAAGGAACACACCATTCTTGCATGCATGGACCTTGTTTCCATGGGTTTTTGGGGTTTATTTGACATACCATGTTACTGTTTTGGGCTAGTTTGGTGACCTCTCTTTTGCTTTATATACATGTAATGTAAACCATGCCTACTAGCTCATATTGCATGATGTTTTGGCCAAGCATGCTAGCTTATTTTGGCTACATCTCATACATGTGTTAGCATTATTTTGGGCTGTATAGGGATTGTTTGGGGCTGGTTTCATCATTCGAGCATCGCTTTGCATGTTTATAGTGTATTTCATTTCACTAGCTTTAGTGCTTGAGTCCCTAACAATGCGTTACATGAGTGTTTGCATGTTTTGGAGTCATTTTTGGGTCATTTTGTATGCCATTCCAACACTGGAACATGCACCATTGTATGTCATATTTCCTCCTTGCCATGCCTTGGTAGAGTTGCATTTTTGTGCCTCAAGCTTGGTTAATGCATTGTGCATGCATTCCATGTATTTTCTTGCCTCACTTGCCTCATTATGGCCACTGATGTTGGCATGCTTGCGAGCTATCCATGTTAGTTTAAGTCCACCGTCGCATGTTGTTGTATGCCATGTATGTTTACATGTTTAGGTTGTGTGCCTATTGCATATTAGATGCATTGCATAATCATGTTGCATTAGCCTTGCTTGCAAGCTTAGGTTGTATTGCATCGTGCATGCATCCCTTGCCTCTTGATCAAGCATGATAGAGGTTGGGGCCTTTGATGTGTTTTGTGTGTGCATTTCATTTGATATTGAAGTTGCACACTTGGCCTCTTAGGCTATCATGCATCAAAAATGCATAATTGATGGCCCGAGGGTCGAAGGCCACACTCCGTTGAGTCCATTACATGATTGGGAGAGTGACCATGCACACATTTGCTTGAAAATTCCATGACATACACTGCTTGCCCTCTGTTGCTGTCAACTGCAGGATTCTGCAGGAAGCAATGGCCGACCGGCCCCATACAGTGCCGACCGGCCACCAGTGTCCAACTGATGACACCTTTTTTGCCGATAAGCCTATTCCCATGGCCGGTGGCACTCCAAAGCACTCAGAAGGAAGCTCAAAGTAGTTCCGGAAATTTTCATAATTTTCAGAGGGGTGAGGCAGTGTAAACAGAGACAACAGTACTATGGCAGTGAGTTTCCGAGCGAGACGAGTCAAACATGCATTATTCACGCATTCCAAGGCAGGGCTGCGGCCACCTTCCTTCTATATTTACTTTGTTAATTAAATTAGAAGTTTTGTAATAATTAATTAGCTAGGATAGTTGATTCATTATTCGGACTGTATTATTCTTTCGGTCCCTCCGAGTAAGGGCGTATTTGTAATAAGCGTGTGTGAGTGTGTGCATGTCTTCCAATCCCACGTCTTTCTTCCCTTTTATTTACCCGCTTATGATGGTTAGTTTAGGGCATACTCAAATTAGCATACAGTATGATAGCATGTTCGCATTCATTCATCCGTTTTGCATGCACCGGGCTCGGCGCATCATTCTAACTGCATTTGTATTTCAATTCCAATTTGAATACGTGTTAGTTGTAGCATTTCACATGTCATTGTAGATTAGCCGAGCCTGTCTAGATTGCATCCTTGCATGTGTCACATTAACCATTTTGAACATGAACTAGGATCATGCATATGATTACTAACTAGTTTCTGTTTTGGCTTGGAGTACTCTGTAAGTTCTTTTGCTTTAGCATCCTTGCATGCGTGTGAGTGTTGCCATGACTGCATGATTACCATGAGGCTAGTTGCTTATGTGATATAACTACTTGAGTGCTTGTGGATGGAGGTTGAATTACCTAAATTGGAATAATGCACTAAAACTGTGAGTTTTAAGCCCACTAGATAGTGGCAAAACCATCTTTTCTAAAGCCCACTTGAGGGTGGCAAAATCTGCATTTTAGCCTACTTGCGAGTAGCAAACCATTTTCAAAACAAAAATGAAATGTTTTGTTCCAATTTAGGCGATTTGGTCTATACTTGTTTGCTGTGCGCATAACATAGTAATTCTAGGCTAATAACCGGAATAAGAGCATATAATATTTTCAAAACAAGATATCATGGTTAGTAGAGGCCAATCTTTGATCGGGCGAGAGGGAGTGCTCATAGCTAACCATCCCCAATCGTACCCAAGTTCCCGAGCCGAGGAAACTTTGGTGATAACGAACACGTGGCCTTAGGCAAACGAGTCAGGGTTTCCTAAATTCCCCCAAAATAAAATATTTAGGTGGCGACTCTATATCTGGCAAAGCAGTCCATGTTTGACATTTCTTTTCTAAAAATCTGTTTTCGTAAAAACGATTTGCCGGATTTAGACTCTTTGGTTCAAGATTAAGAACTGTGACAATTCGAGTCCTGAACTGTAGTGAACCCAAAATGAACAGAACAGGGGTTCATCCCCCCGGGGCATTTGGGGACGTCTACAGTTTCTGGCGACTCTGCTGGGGATTTTAGAGGGCTTGACTCGAACTCGTGATATCCTGTTTTGACTACACTTATGTGTTTCTTTGCATTACATGTGCATTGGTGCGCCTAGGACACCGTGTTTGCCATCTGCTATTCCTGAACGGTTTACCGGAGGCTTGTCTTGTCAAGGCATGACCATAAGGCTGACCGGTTGTGGGCTCTGCCAGTATGGGAACACAAACCCCAGTTTTACCGGGGCACCCTTTTTGACCATTCGACCTAGTGCATATCGAAATCCATAGTGACCACTCCAAACTAGGACAAGTTGCTCACCCGATGTTAGGTTGTTTGAAACCGCTGCGTGCGTAGTGAAACCCTAGCTCCTGACAAAATAGGACAGGGAAACCCTACCCCCAACATAGGGGTGTTTTGGCTCTCACTTATATGCTATATGCTTTAGAGTGCGTCTCTATAGGAATGCATGCATCAGTTTGCAAGTTTGTGTATCAGGGCCTGTGGGCATCAGGATCAGTATTTGGGGAATCAGTTTTACCTAAGGGTATCAGTTTACAGGCAGAATTTTGGGGCAGAATTTAGTAGGAGGCACAGTCATCCTAGTATGCTCATATCTGTTTTGGTGAAATCAGGCTGAGGTGCTATCTGTTTTCTCTCTTGCTAGGGGGTAGTCTTGGAACCATAACTTCAGAAGGCTCCGATATCCCCCGAGGTTCATCGAACTTGTGCTGATAGACTTTGACAAATCAGAGATTCAGTTCAAGGGCAATCAGTGTTCCTTTGCTGAGGCGAGGTAAAAGGGCGATCAAGCACGATCACCGCTCGTGATTTACGGATCAAGGGCCCTTATCCACCCTACCGTGTCTGATCGGTGAGGCCTCGCTTTTATCACGAGATAGATATACGGTCGATCGATCGAACAACATAACATGGCAGGAATGGAGGAAATGATGCATCAACTCCAAGAGAGCATGAAAACCATGCATCAGGACACTGCTCGTCAAGCAAAATTTGCCAAACAGCAGGCTGAGATCATGGCTCAACAGGCAGACTTAATTGCCCGGCTGCAGCAGCAAACAGGAGCATCTGCTTGACATCGGGCTCCTCCCCCACCGAGAGTTCCAACACTCGGGGAGACAGCTAATGTCCAGGAAGATACGGACATTCCGACAGCGCCACCTCTGTCCTCGATCCTACTCCAGCTATCTAAAGCACCGATCAACCTGCCGGATTCACCCTTTGAGTTCGAGTTAGACCCTACAACGCTGAAGGTGAGCAAGCTGGAAAAGATGTTCAAGAAATCTCAGGGAGTAAAGTCCATTCCGGACATTGAGGACGGGTATACCGACGCAGCTGTGACGCTGCCAGACAGATTTAAGATGCCACACATCGACCAATTTGATGGATCTGGGGATCCCATGGTGCATCTCCGGTTGTTTTCAGGCATACTAAGGCCGATGGGCCTCACCAGGCTACAGAAACTTTCATTATTTGGCCAGACCCTGTCAGGTGTGGTGGCCATCTGGTACGCAAAATTGGAAGATGATGTCAAGGGGAATTGGGATGAGATGGCCGAGGCCTTCGTTGCACAATACTCGTATTACACACAAATCGAGATTACGACCCGTGATCTTGAGATGACGAGGCAGGAACCTAAGGAGAGCTTCTCAGAATTCGTAGCCCGCTGGAGGGCCAAAGCCTCAATGATGACCATTAGGCCAATGGACAAGGATCAAATACGGATGGTTGTGCGCAACCTCCAACCCAAACTCATGCAGAAAATGATCGTGCTCCCCTTCCCTACCTTTTCAGATTTCCATGAGATGGGAGTACAGATCGAGGATGCCATGAAGCAGGGCCTTATTGACCAGGAGAAGAAGCAGCCTAGGCGGGCATTTTCCCGCAGTTCGAATGCGACCACCAGTGGTGATACGGCCGCAAAATCTTCTGAAGTGGGCATGGTCACCACCACTACATCAAAAACAGCTACCCCATTCACCGGTGCATTCGGAAGTAGCTCACAGACGGCCAAATATCCACCCCGAGTCAAGAGGGTTTTCACCCCACTTTATATGCCTTTGTCAAAGGCTCTAGAGGTCTTAATCCGGAAAGGACATCTGAAACCATTGGAACAACGGCCTTTACGTGATCCTCTCCCTCCAAAGCATGACCGGACTAAGTACTGTGCCTACCATCAACAAACCGGTCATGAGACCGATAGCTGCTTTCGTCTACGCCATGATGTACAAGATTTGTTTGACAACAAGGTCATTGCCGCACCAGCTCAGCAAAGTCTATCACCACTGGATCAGTGAACTTGGGGGATAGTACGAATACGTGATCAGGGGATGAACCACCTGCGGGCGGCACTCAGTTTACTCCATATGTGGCATTTGGCACGCACTGTTTTAAGCATTTGCGAATGCTAGTTTTGTACTTTCTGACTTGGGTATTGGGTCAGTCTTGTCATTTTGTATCGAGTCAGTCTTTTCATACTGAGTTAATCGGGTCTGTCTTGTTGTATCGAGTCAGTCCTGTTTTGTTAAGAGTCGGGTGATTTCGGGGGTGTTACCTCAGACATCACTTGCTTGTTTTGTGTTTGTCTTTTGCTTTCTTTTGAGTCTGTTTCTGCCTTGGAGCCAATTATGCCAACAGATCTAAATGAAACAGCAGTAGTTTTCACACTCTTGTGTTTGTTTCCACCTTGCACCAGTTATGCCAAAAGCTTGAATGAAATGGCAGTACATTCCACCTGCTCTTTTGTGCTCTGAAATTATTACATTGACCTAAGTTTTTCAAAACCTTTTCTAACACTGTGGTGAAAACGAAGAGGAAGGAATTCCCCGGGTTTTGCAAACTTTGATCAAACTGAGAGAAAGAGAGGCGTGCTAAGCCCTTAATGATTGAGATCATACTTCTTAATGTGAGTACTGAGAAGGATCCTAGCTCGATCCAGATTGACTCCACACTGTCTTCAGCGCGAGCAATTTGTCGCTTTCTTAAAAGATTTCAAAAAATGTTTTGCGCAGTCCTGTAAAGACCTGTGTGGAATCGCTCTTGAGATTGTGCAGCTTAGGATCGCTCTTAGCCTCAAGACTCGACCCCTCATTGTCAAACCTTGGACTTAAATTCAGAATGTTCAATGGTCAACTACAACGTGAGGCCTGTGTGGCCAGATTCAAAGCAGCCCTCAGGCAAGAGGCAAGAAAGTCAAATCAACAAGATCAGATGTCATCAAAAGAAGCTTGCAAAGCTAGATCAGAAGCACCCCTGGAACTAGGGGCAAAGAATTTCAAATGTGCTCGAAGAGCCGAAGATGGATCATTTCACAAATCAAAGAAGATCGGCAAGAATGCCAAATCCCAGAAGGAGGAAAGAAGAAAGTATTGCTGAAGAAAAACTGAGTTCTGATTCACAACACTAGGGGCAAATTCAGCCCCCCATTGGATGGACTCCTGCATCGTCAGTGAACAACAGTCATTCTCTTGGATTCAGATGGATTCGAGATCTCAGAACCATTTGACATGGACAAAGCTATACTTTTACCCTTGAGAGGCTCGCTGGGCCGAAAACCCAGAAGCGCGACCCAGGCAAAAGTTAGAGCAAATGAAAAATGAAGAAAATGAAAAAAAAAATGCAAAAAACAAAAAAAAGAGAAGAATTGAAGAAAAAGGAAAAAGAAATAAAGAAAAAGAGAAAGAGAAGAAAAGAAATGAAAAGAAATGAAAAGAAAAGAAAAACAAAGCTCACAAGGTTGAAAACCCAGAAGGGCGGCCTTGGCAAAAGTTAGAGCGCAAAATGAGAGGTTAATACCCGAGTGTACCTTAACCCAAACTACGTAAGGCTTAATTCCCATGCTTGGGATACGTAGGCAACTTCATTCTGAAGTCCAGCCATAAACACTTCCAAATCAAGTGTGTCCATGAATTGGTTTTGATGGTCCTCGCTTTCTCTGTATCCGAGAGTTCGGCTGTGATCATTATCATGAAGACTAATTACAATGCGCTACGGTGCCGTTCAAACAAGGGGCAACTTTCCGTTGCCATGCAACTCTCTTCGAGCAAGGGGCAATTTTCCTCCAAATCCGAGGTTGTGCATCTCAAGAGTAGGTTCCGTGCTTGTTGAGCATTGGTCGTTTGCAAAAATAGTCTTTAAGAATTTTTATTGAGGTTGACTAATTCTCTCAAAAATTATTCCATTTTTCTAAAATTGGACCATTTTCTTGGACCCAAAAAGGAAAATTTCCAGTGCTCATAACCTGACTTGCATGATTTCAAATCAAAAATCGAACAAGTATGTTAATCTAACTCTCATTTTAATCAAAATTGTTTTAGTAGAAAACCAAAACAAAAAAATGGTCAAAATGATGAACTAGGGGCACAGTTGAGTCAGGTGTTCTATCTTTTCCCCATCGTCAACATACTTGACAAGAAGGGCACTCTACTTGCCAGAGAGGGCACAACTGAAGTCAACAACAAAGGGCTGAAAGCTCTCTCACCCTCCAAGCAGCGAGGTATCAAGTCAAGTGCGAAACACGAATTGGAATGGATCAAGATGTTCCACTTCCTCATCTGGACAGATCTAACCACGTCCAAACTCCCTAGCAGAGCATCGACAACCGATGTCAGCTACAGATTTGCTACACACCTAATTGTAGCACAGCCCCTCTGTGGAAGAAACTTGCTGCGTGCAAAAGAAAAAAGAAGCTAGCAGAATGCTAGGGGCAGAAGCCCGCAATTTCTTGTTTATCCATCAACCACCCAGAGGAGGGATAAAAAATGAGAGATTAAAGAATAGAGAGATGTGTGCTGAGACAAAAAAATGAGGAAAAGGGTTTTGTGAGAAAAGCCGAGCCTGAGGGCCAAGTGATGTAAATGAGAAAAGGGTGGGAAATAATACTCGGAGAAACTGGCTCCTCGTGCACTGAGAGGTCTCTCGTCTTTGTAACACGTCTGTGTGTCGTGTCTCTTGTTTTGTTTGTCTCGATTCTTGCTTTGAGTCGTTCCGAGCGTGTCTCGATGTGTTTAGGTTGTTTACCTTCTGTTTTTCGTTGATTGAGTCTTTTTCGCTGTGTTCAGTCGTAGGCTCAATACCCGATTAAGAACTCATTTCTTAATTTCAAAAATAAAATCGTTCTGTGCTCAGAGTGCTGTGTCATTCTTCACGTTTGTGCAAAACAAGATTCGTTCTTTCATCAAACCGCAAGGTTCAACCCAGGTCATGTGAGAACAGTAAAATCAGGATCTATCTAAAGCTATATATGTTCCAAACTGTAAAGAAAAATAAAAGAGGGAAAATCGAAGCATCTGAGTACGTTTCACCTTCAGCAAATTCCGTGATTGTACTCCGGATATACCTCTTCAGGCCTTGTCACTACTTCGAAGTATGGGTGTGCCTCTACCTCAAGCTCAAGATCAGGTCTGCTTCAAGCCAGAATGGCAATCAAAGTGCTCCCTCAGAAAACCAGTCCCTGCCGGAGGCATCTTAGCTGTGTTCGCAATGAGTTCCTAGGAGACCAACTGCGATGGTGGAAACTAGAGTTCGAATGGCTATTGCCTAGAACGCAAAGGTTCGGGATTTCCGAGACTAAAGTCTGGTTTAAATTCCCAGGGGTGTATCACCGGCTTGAAATCTGTATGGAAGCCCCATAGGTTGAGATAGTGTGTATGCACCTCAATTCTGGATACTGAACCAACCTAGTCTGTCAGCCCGTTGGAGAATAGGGAAAGTTATGAATATGATCAGGAAGAGAGGCAGCGTCCAGAGTGTTCTACATGAATAACCCTTGTCAGCATTTCAGAGCCTTTGTACTGTAAGTTGAAGGTAAGTGTTCGAAGAGCACAAGGGGAGATCCCGTCGGAGAAGAGCGGTTCACCGCCACTCACCTCATGAGGTGCTTTCTAAAGCGCTGCTTTGTCCATTTATTACTTTCCTTAAGCATCATGCATTGTAATGCATTGTACCTATCAAATTTCTTTCTCAGTCATGCACAATATTGTATGTACGGTTCATTCAAATGAGTTCCATTTAAAATCATTTATTTAGTGTATCAATCACACTTCCTTCATTCAATGTATCAATTACACTCTCATTTATTTAGTGTATCAATCACACTTCTTTCGCTTAGTGTATCAATTACACTCTCATTTATTTAGTGTATCAATCACACTTCCTTCATTTAGTGTATCAATTACACTCTCGTTTATTTAGTGTATCAATCACACTTCTTTCGCTTAGTGTATCAATTACACTCTCATTTATTTAGTGTATCAATCACACTCCATTCACTTTGTGTATCTATTACACTCTCACTCATTTAGTGTATCAGTCACACTTTATTCATTTTGTGTATCTATTATGCACATTCTCATTTTGTGTATCTATCACACACATATTCACTTTTGTGTATCTATCACACACCTTCTCATTTTCTGTATCTATTACACTTTCACTCATTTAGTATATCAATCACACTTTATTTATTTAGTATATCTATCATACCCTGTTCACTAAGTGCATCTATCACACTTCGTGTTCACCTTTAGTATATCTATCATACCTTGTTCACTTAGTGCATCTATCACACTTCGTGTTCACCTTTAGTATATATATCATACCTTGTTCACTTAGTGTATCTATCACACTTCGTGTTCACCTTTAGTATATCTATCATACCTTATTCACTTAGTGCATCTATCACACTTCGTGTTCACATTTAGTATATCAATCATACTTTGTTCACTAAGTGCATCTATCACACTTCGTGTTCATCTTTAGTGTGTTCATCTTTAGTATATCCATCATACCTTGTTCACTTAGTGCATCTATTACACTTTGTGTTCACCTTTAGTATATCAATCATACTTTGTTCACTTAGTGCATCTATCACACTTTGTGGTCATCTTTAGTATATCAATCATACTTTGTTCACATAGTGCATCTATCACACTTTGTGTTCACCTTTAGTATATCTATCATACTTTGTTCACTGAGTGCATCTATCACACTCTGTGTTCACCTTTTGTGTATCCATCACACTTTGTTCACTTAGTGCATCCATCACACTTTGTGTTCACCCTTTGTGTATCTATCACACTGTGCTCACCACACTCGCTTAGTGTATCTATCGCGCGCTCAGCTACTGTATCTATCACATTTTGCTTCATATAGTATATCTATCACATGCTTGCTTTGTTTATCAATCACACACTCTCGCTTTGTGTATCCATCACACTTGTTCACTTAGTGCATCTATCACACTTTGTGCACACCTTTTGTGTATCTATCACACGCTCATACTTTGCTTCATATAGTGTATCCATCACACTCGCTTCACCTTTTATGTATCTATCACACTATCTATCACACGTTCACCTTGTGTATCCATCACACGCTCCCTTTGCACATCCACCACACACGTTTTCCTTAGTGTATCTATCACATATTTGCTCAGTGTATCCATTACACTGGTTTCGCTTTGTGTATCTATCACACTTTTCTTCGCTTAGTGTATCAATCACACTTTATTCGTATAAGCATATCCATCACACTCTCTTCACTATGTGTATCTATCACACATGCTTGTCCACTTAGTGTATCTGTCACACTTTGTTCACTTTTTGTGTATCTATCGCACACGTTCATGAGAATTGCATAATTCTCTTACATTCTTTCAGCATTGTAATGTAGCTTGGTTTCTACTTGCTTAAAACTGTTGTATTGTATATGCTTCGTTACAGCTTTCTTTGCATGATCATAAGTTGTGCTCGGCTTCTTGCATTGTCAGTTGCATTTTGCCCCTGCCTTCGGGCGCATATCTTTATTGTCTTGCATGCTTTGTCTGAGTCTTCGACCTTGTCAAAAATGGGTCGTCTCTAGACTTTGACACTCACTCCAATCATTCTTGTGACTTTCGAGTTCTGTCAAAGAGGGGCAACTGTAGACACCTCATTTTTGACCGCCCTTAAGACTTGGGCACTACTGATGGTTTACATGGTGGAGAAAGGTATGCAAGGGAAAGGTTCAGTTTCTTCGGCAAGAGGAGAGTCAAATCCCAACTTCATACCCCTTTTGACCAAAACAATCTTGATCAAAAGATTTTAGATCTTAAAACCCTCTCTTTCAAAATGTTTTGAAAATAAAGTTCCTATGATGTTCCGATGCTCGCATTTCGGTAAATGTTGCGCTTTTCGGTAAACCGAGCAAGGACAAAGTGGAGATGAATGAAACAGAGATGAAATCTTTGAAAAATCTTTCAAAACACCTTACTTAGGGGTTTAAAGTTGAAGAAAAGAGGAGAAGAGGGGGGAAACCAAGTTGGAGAAGAAGTTCGGCATGAATCCGAGTAGAAGAGGGTCGAGCAGCCCTCGTTGAATCGTGCTTATTCATCTGCATACTTGGATTTTAGCTATGAGGCCACCACCGTTGGAAATCTTACTTCCGGGGCTTCATTTTTCACTCAAGAATCTCCTAAAGCCAAGTCTGGGTGGGGGAGATATGATTAGTTGAAGTTGGGCATCATCCCGGTTGGATCGAATCTGTGCGGCTTCACCAAAAAGGGCATAACTTTTTGCACAGGAGGAATTTTAATGCAAGGTTTACGCCATTGGAAATCTAACTTCCGGGGCTTCAATCTGGACACCCACCAGCCACTTTTTGACCTTGACAGCAACCTATCGGCCATCTATTTATCCGGTCGGCCAGAAAAAGTAGCAGGCCGACCATTTATTGTGCCGACCGGCCATTTATTTGGCCGATGGCCTCCTTTTGTGGCCGGTTTTACCCTTTTGCACCACTCAGGCATGGTGCATGCCAGCTATGCCAGCTGGGATGCACAAACCCTCTCCCCCGTGCATATGTGTCTCTATTTTGAACCTTTGATCCCTTCTGATCCAAACCTTTTGCACCCTTTGATCAAGCTTCTTGAGGAAGCTTGACCCTTTGTCAAAGCTTCCTCAAGAAGCTTACACCCTTAGCTTAGCTTCTCTTGGAAGCCTTGACCCCCTTGACCCTTCTCATTTAGCTTCTTTAAGAAGCTTCAAAGCTTTCCCTTGTCTATATAAGAGACCTCCCTTCTCCTTTGATTTGGTTCAACAAAATCAGACCTAAATACATATATATTTGATATATATTACCTCTCTCTCTATATCTCCCTCTCTCTCTACATTTGTGTGGATTAGAGGGTGTAAAAGGGTCTAGTTCTTGGCCATTTGAACTACACCTCCTAGCACAACACCTCCATCATCAACCTAAGGAGCTTGGAGGCCATTTTCAGAGGGTAAAGGACTGGTTTTCTGGACCAAGAAGCTGCTGTCCCCTTTTGGCTACAAGGGTAACACACTTTTCCCTCTTTGTTCCCCATTCTTGCACACACTTTTAGCCTATCTTGCTTGCTGTTTTGAGCTTAGTGTATAACTGAAAAAAGTCTTGTTTTTAGCTCCTTTTTAAGTTTGTTTAAGAACACGTTTGTGTTTGGGGTTGTCTACCCCCTCATAGGCCTTGTTTGGCCTCTTTTTTGTGCATTTTTGGTGAGCTCCGGGATCACCTTGTTTGGACCTCCAGATTTCAGTGGTGAGGATGGTGTCTTATGGTCCTACGAAGGAGAGGGCCATCTCCTCTTCTTATTGTCTTGATTACTTGCATTTTTGGCCTTACAAAGGGGCCTATATTTGCACACTTCTTGAGCTCGGTTCAGGTATATTTCAGTGGGTTTTAGGACCTCCATAACCCATTTCCAGAGTTAGTTGTTCCATGTTAAGTGTCCTTGTTGCATGTGTGGAGTAACCCCCTTATTGGCCTTTCAACGGAACACACCATTCTTGTATGCATGGACCTTGTTTCCATGGGTTTTTGGGGTTTATTTGACATACCATGTTACTGTTTTGGGCTGGTTTGGTGACCTCTCTTTTGCTTTATATACATGTAATGTAAACCATGCCTACTAGCTCATATTGCATGATGTTTTGGCCAAGCATGCTAGATTATTTTGGTTACATCTCATACATGTGTTAGCATTATTTTGGGCTGTATAGGGATTGTTTGGGGCTGGTTTCATCATTCGAGCATCGCTTTGCATGTTTATAGTGTATTGCATTTCACTAGCTTTAGTGCCTGAGTCCTTAACAATGCGTTACACGAGTGTTTGCATGTTTTGGAGTCATTTTTGGGTCATTTTGTATGCCATTCCAGCACTGGAACATGCACCATTGTATGTCATATTTCCTCCTTGCCATGCCTTGGTAGAGTTGCATTTTTGTGCCTCAAGCTTGGTTAATATATTGTCCATGCATTCCATGTATTTTGTTGCCTCACTTGCCTCATTATGGCCACTGATTTTGGCATGCTTGCGAGCTATCCATGTTAGTTTAAGTCCACCGTCGCATGTTGTTGTATGCCATGTAGGTTTACATGTTTAGGTTGTGTGCCTATTGCATATTAGATGCATTGCATAATCATGTTGCATTAGCCTTGCTTGCAAGCTTAGGTTGCATTGCATCGTGCATGCATCCCTTGCCTCTTGATCAAGCATGATAGAGGTTGGGGCCTTTGATGTGTTTTGTGTGTGCATTTCATTTGATATTGAAGTTGCACACTTGGCCTCTTAGGCTATCATGCATCAAAAATGCATAATTGATGGCCCGAGGGTCGAAGGCCACACTCCGTTGAGTCCATTACATGATTGGGAGAGTGACCATGCACACATTTGCTTGAAAATTCCATGCCATACACTGCTTGCCCTCTGTTGCTCTCAACTGCAGGATTCTGCAGGAAGCAATGGCCGACCGGCCCCATACAGTGCCGACCGGCCGCCAGTGTCCAGCCGATGACACCTTTCTTGCCGATAAGCCCATTTCCATGGCCGGTGATCTCCTGTTCTGGCCGGTGGCACTAAAAAGCACTCAGAAGGAAGCTCAAAGCAGTTCCGGAAATTTTCATAATTTTCAGAGGGGTGAGGCAGTGTAAACAGAGGCAACAGTGCTATGGCAGTGAGTTTTCGAGCGAGACGAGTGTTGCCCTCTTTCTTCCCTTTTATTTACCCGCTTATGATGGTTAGTTTAGGACATACTCAAATTAGCATACAGTATGATAGCATGTTCGCATTCATTCATCCATTTTGCATGCACCGGGCTCGGCGCGTCATTCTAACTGCATTTGTATTTCAATTCCAAATTGAATACGTGTTAGTTGTAGCATTTCACATGTCATTGTAGATTAGCCGAGCCTGTCTAGATTGCATCCTTGCATGTGTCACATTAGCCATTTTGAACATGAACTAGGATCATGCATATGATTACTAACTAGTTTCTATTTTGGCTTGGAGTACTCTGTAAGTTCTTTTGCTTTAGCATCCTTGCATGCGTGTGAGTGTTGCCATGACAGCATGATTACCATGAGGCTAGTTGCTTATGTGATATAACTACTTGAGTGCCTGTGGATGGAGGTTGAATTACCTAAATTGGAATAATGCACTAAAACTGTGAGTTTTAAGCCCACTAGATAGTGGCAAAACCATCTTTTCTAAAGCCCACTTGAGGGTGGCAAAATCTGCATTTTAGCCTACTTGCGAGTAGCAAACCATTTTCAAAACAAACATGAAATGTTTTGTTCCAATTTAGGCGATTTGGTCTATACTTGTTTACTGTGCGCATAACATAGTAATTCTAGGCTAATAACCGGAATAAGAGCATATAATGTTTTCAAAACAAGATATCATGATTAGTAGAGGCCGATCTTTGATCGGGCGAGAGGGGGTGCTCATAGCTAACCTTCCCCAATCGTACCCAAGTTTCCGAGCCGAGGCAACTTTGGTGATGACGGACACGTGGCCTTAGGCAAACGAGTCAGGGTTTCCTAAATTCCCCCAAAATAAAATATTTAGGTGGCGACTCTGTATCTGGCAAAGCAGTCCATGTTTGACACTTCTTTTCTAAAAATCTGTTTTCGCAAAAATGATTTGCCGGATTTGGACTCTTTGGTTCAAGATTAAGAACTGTGACAATTCGAGTCCTAAACTGTAGTGAACCCAAAATGAACAGAACGGGGGTTCATCCCTCCGGGGCATTCGGGGACGTCTACACCATCACTCTGAAGCCCGGCTTGTCCCATCGGCCCGCTTAAGGCCCATTCAAGGCTCGGTCCGAGGCCCAGCTCGCCCGAGGCGCAATGTATTTTTTTGTAGAAAATAATTAAATTTTGGTAGAAAAAATTAAAAAGAATTAAAAAAAAAATGGCCAGGCCCGCCCCGGGCTGCCCACAAGCCGTGGACGGGTTTTGGGAAGCCACGAGACACGGGCTAATTTTACACTCTTATCAACGTGAATGTTAACATGTTAATGTGAATATTCACATTGTCAACGGGGCCGAGCCGGGCCCGCTTCGGGCCGCGGGTGGGCTTTTGGCCGCCCATGGGCCGCGGGCCAATTTTATACTCTTATCAATGTGAATATTCACATAGTCAACGGGCCGAGTCGGGCCCGCCCTAGGCCGCTGGCCAATTTTATACTCTTATCAATGTGAATGTTAACATGTCAATGTGAATATTCATATTGTCAACAGGCCAGGCCGTCCGTCGAATCCACAGCCGATGGCGGGTTTGGGCGACCACGGTAGCGGGCTAATTTTACACTCCTATCAATGTGAATGCTAACATGTCAATGTGAATATTCACATTGTCAACGGGCCGGGCCGGGCCGAGCCCGCCCCGAGCCACGGGCCAATTTTATACTCTTATCAATGTGAATGTTAACATGTCAATGTGAATATTCACATTGTCAACGGGCCGGGTCGGGCCCGCCCTAGGCCGCTGGCCAATTTTATACTCTTATCAATGTGAATGTTAACATGTCAATGTGAATATTCACATTGTCAACAGGCAGGGCCAAACCCGCCCCTGGCCGCCCACGGGCTGTGGGCGGGTTTCGGGCAACCTCGAGGCGCGGGCTAATTTTACACTCCTGTCAATGTGAATGTTAACATGTCAATGTGAATATTCACATTGTCAACGAGCCGGGCAGACGCCTCGCCATGCAAGCGCCCATGGGCCAATTTTATACTCTTATCAATGTGAATGTTAACATGTTAATGTGAATATTTATATTGTCAACGGCCGGACGCTGCCTAAGCGACCCATGGGCATGGTGGGTTTCATGCGCCACGGGCCAATTTTACACTTCTATTAATGTGAATGTTAACATGTCAATGTGAATATTCACATTATCAACGGGCCAGGCCCACCCCGGCCCGACTCAAATTTTTTCGGGCACCCACGATGATCGACATGGTCCGGGCCCCTACACATTGATGATATGAACATTTACATTGACGGTGTGAACATTCACATTAGGGGTATTTTGGTAATTATGTCACCCATAGGACTTATTGAAACATAAGAAAATAATGTGAACTAAATGGAACATAAGTAGATGAAAAGGGTATTTTGGTCTTCTTATCTCAAATAGGACCTAATGGAATAGTCAAAAAGAATATGGGTTGGATGGAATAAAGCTCTTAGAAAGTGGATTTATCAAAAAAGCTTCCTTAATTTATTGAATTTAATAAATTTATAATTTTACTCTTAGAATAGTTAAATAAGCAGTTTATTTACTATAAGTTGTCACATTACCTCTTTACTTTTGTACATATATTTTGATAAATAAAAAAAAACCAATAAGCCACTAAATAAGTTATAAGCAAATCCCAAATCACCCCTTATATGCATATTTTTTTTATTAAAATTATACTAAGCGTTATAATTAATTGGATCAAATTACGATAAAATTATAAATTTAAATCAAAATTAAGTTAATTAAAATTGAGTGCTGCTATTAGCAATTACGAAATTTCTTTAGACCCTCCAATTCTCACTTTTTTTTTATTACCATTATACCCTGAAGTAAAATTATATTAAAGTACAACTTTTAATGGAATACCCACCCACCAAATGAAAATAATTAGAATGACACTTTACAATATTGTACACCCACATCAATCTCCATTTATACATATTCCTTACTAATTAAAATCCTAAAATCGTATTCTTTTTTATCACCATCCTAAACCCACATATTCATCTTCAATGAGAAACATTTAAAACCACCTAATCAGTTAATGTTTTGTTCGATGGTTTCAAATGTGTTTGGTGTTCCAAATCAGTTAACATTGCAAACAATCCTATTACAGACTCCGATTTTCTACATTTGCATTTGGAAAGTTGGTAAAAAATTTATTTTTTTGGCTTTTTGACTAAAAAAGCTAGTTTTTTGGCTAAAAAATCTGGTTTTTTTGTGACTTTTTTGTGTAAAGAAGTTAAAAAGCTAAAAAATTGGTTTTTTACCAACTTTCCAAATTGCCCCTAATGGAGAACAATGACAATAATTCTAATGAGGTTGGTGTTGCATGGGTAAGTTTGTCTATCTTGCATTTATGATTTTCGATCGTTTTCAGTTCGATACTAGTTTGCCAACTGTTAAGGTTTTGTTCAGTAATACAGTGTTGAACAGAAACATTTAGTTAAATAATATAGTGCTAAACATAAACATTTTGTTCGACACTAGAATGTTGAACGGTTCCATTTTGTAAGATTTTTTTCTCTACTTCTATTTTTTCTGAGAGTTTTTCTCTCTAAAACCTCTTATATCAAGGGATTTACCCCAAGATAAACAAAAAATAATAATATGTGATGGGGAATTGGAGGTTAACTGAGAGAAGAAGAAATAGACCGTCGAAGACATTTTAGATGAGATTTTCGACTGAGATATCGTCGTTTACGGTGACAAAGAGAAAGAGACCATTATTTATGAGAGAATGAGAAGAGATGGACAGTCGATTTGTCTATCAATCGTCCATTGTTTACTGAGAGAAGAAGAAGAGAGGGCGTGTAAAATTAGGTAGGTGTACACTTGAGTGTGATAATATTATGAATATGAGTAAAATTAGTATTACGTGGAGTATTTAAAAAAATCTTATTAAAATTTAGAGTTTAAAGTGGCAATTCAAAGAAATAAGAAGTCTAAAAAAATTAAATACGTGCTAATTACAACTCTCTTAAAATTTTATACATCAAAACAACATAAGGACCAAAATATAAAACTACCGTCATAATTTATCCATACACCTCTATAGATTTTGTGACCCGTGAATCGATAACGTATCATTCATTAATTCTATTATACAAACATTACATGGAAGGCCATGAATATTACTTTAAAGAACGCATTCAGAGGGGCCAGGTTTCATTTGGAAGCATTGGATTAAAGTCTCGTTTGGGTTTAGATTATTTTAATAATTTTTTAATATTTTATAAAATAAAATATATATATATAAAAAATAAAAAATATAATACGATAATTTATAGTGACTTTTTAATTAAAATATGTAATTCCTAAATGATGCCTAAATGAGTTAGGCTCGAGATTATCAACCACTTTAAATTATATATTTTATTTACCATTTAAATTGATTTAGAATTGTGAGAAGTAATTGATAAAATCATATCAATTTTGTAATATAGTCAATTAGCCTACGTTCTTAATTATTTTTGTGTCCCACTTCTCTTAAGAATAATCTTCCACATGGGGGATATTGTTTCTTAATCAAACATGATATTATTACTGTTATTTTTTTGATAAATTTTTAATCCCATCCCAATGACATGTTTCCCAAACAAATACACAGGACCGGCTCTCAGGTGAGGCGAGTAAGGCCACCACTTTGGGCCCCAAATTCTGTCTAGAAAAATAGAATTCTAAAATAATTTTGATTTTAAGTTATATTTGGTTAATTATTTTGGTCTTAATTATATTTGATTTATTAAAATAAAATTTGAGTAGAGTAATCATTTCATCATAATGTTCATTTTTACTTTTGATTTACGAAAAAGATTATAAATGAAATTATTACCATTTTGAGACAATAATAATTTTATGACTAAAGAATGACTCCATTCAATTCAATTTCAGTGAAGCAAACACTGCATTATAATATTAGTTGTGGGGAAGTGGTTTGGAAATACTCTTCTGATCCTGGGGGACACTCGTGATCCTCAGCTAGTCACCTGAAAAGGAATAAACACTCTGGTCGGGAGTGCCGGAATTAGCACTCCGACGAACTAGTCAGTCTCTGCACTCAAGATTACTTGTATTTTAAGTTAAGTGAAATGGTTCTCACATACCTCTTTCTGGCTGATGTTCTTCTATTTATATCTTTTCTTTCTTGGGCCTCGGGATTAGGTCCATTTTTAATTCACTATTCGGCATATTTTGTAGCAAACCGCTCTTCACTCGGCCCCTTGCTCTACTCGGCTATTTGACCGAGTGGAGTTGGATTCGAGCGTGCGAGCCGACGCTGAGTGCCACACATTTTGACTCTCCTAAGTTCGACTATCCGGAATCTCTATGACTCCCAATACTCGGCCCCCACAATTGCCCCCGAGCACTCCACTAACGACAGTTGGCTGGAGTGTTTGGCTTCGAACTCGAAAAGTCAGAGCCGAAATTCGGCGGCTGACCATATTCCAACGCAAATATCTGAACACAAGCTTCTCGGTTATCATTTCAACTTCCCGCCTCTTCGTACACTTCTATTTATTGTGATGTAAAATTTCGACGTCTTTTCAAATACATACACGCTTTTAGACGCTTGTCGCTCGACTGCCTTCTGAATTACCTCTGCAACTTCCTTTTCTTCTGTACCCTCTTCGCCTCTTGTAAGTTCTCTCCTTCTCTGCTTTGAATCTTTTTTCTTGCTTTGTTTTTGGCTTAGCATATTCCTATTGGCTGGGGAAAATGGCAAAACATTTAAAAGATCTCCTCTCATCGGATTGAATTTCTGGCTTCCGACGCCATTTCTCCATTCATGATGACGTCCGTCTGTCACTTGTGACAGACAACACCCTCGATATGGAGAAGGTTGATGAAACCACGATCGTCTTCCCTCTCCTATCAATCGCAGAGGGTGGAGTCCGTTTCCCCCTTCACCCACTCCTTAGGGTTGTGCTCTGCCATTGGGGCTTAATCCCTTCCCAGCCCAATGTCAACTTCTTTAGAATCGTAATGGGGGTTATCGCACTAAACCGTCGCCTTAGGCTTAACCTTGGCATTCCCGCTCTTCGGCATTGTTACGCCTTGGCCAAGTCTTCTGGTCGGCACGGGCGTTATTTCCTTAGGGCCAAAGACACCGACCATCAACTAGTGACTATGCTTTCTAGCTCTGGGAAGCGAGTCGATGATGTTATGGTCGTCGTCCAAGGAAACTGGGAATTCGGCGAAGGCGAAGATCGACTCGATCCTATTTCTAGACGGAGGGGCGAACCAGGTGGCCGTATAGCTTCTTTTATTTATTTATTTATTGTTATATTTATAAAGCTTTATTTTCGGGACCTCATGGTTTTGCTTGTGCAGGAAACGATTTGAAGAAAGTCCTGGCCTCAACCGACAACGCTATTCTTTCGGAAATCAAGGTTGCGCTCAAATATTTCGGCCGGTCGAGTCTTCAGAAACAGAGGAGGGCGGCCCACGTTCTGCTCCGCTACGAGCAGACTTATATGACCTTTTCGGCGGCGGAAAACATCCCAATTTCGAAGGGTGAGGAGTTTCTTACCGCCCTTATCTTGACTGATTTCAAGAATTTGAGGCAAGTCGATTTCGAGGGACCAGATTCGGAGTGACCGAAAGTAGCTAAGGCATCCGAGTCAGACCAGTCCGAAGCCGAAGTCGACGAGGCTTTGAAGTTAGCATTTGAAGAAGCTGGGCTCAATTCAGTCGACCCTCCGTCCACTTCGGGCCGAGAGAACCTTCCACTTGACGATATTTTTCATGGTCTGGAGGACCTTCCCGGTGCGTACCCAGAAGATATGGCTGGGTTAAGCCTCACTAAACTTGCCAAGAAGGCAAGCGCGGAAAGGATGGTCGCGCTGCGAAGAGCGGAGGCCATTCGGGCTGCCGAATCTTAGCCCTCTCTGACTGTTGACGGATCGCAGCCCTCCCTGCCTATCGGCGAATCCCAGCCCTCCTTGCCTGTTATTGAGGGAACGGCAAAAAACCGAAGTGTCGAGGCAGAGCCGGTTGTGCAGGCCAGTGTAGAGGTTAAGCAAAGGGTAGAGAAGCGCCCTGCCGAGGTCGAGGCCGACTCAGAAGCAGACCGCGCCGACAAACGACCTCATTTGGAGGAATTGGATGTGATTGTACCTTTTATTATTCAACCGAAGATAAGAAACACGTTGATCCCCTCCGATGCTTCGGTAATCAAAGATCCAGCGGTCGCACTCAGCATGGCTACATCCGCTTTAACGTCACGACAAGGCTTTTTTCGGCAGAGCCGATCTCGTCATAGAGCATTGGCCGCGCAATCGGCTCTTTTGGTAAATATATGGACTTTATCTTTTCACTTTACGCAAATATTGTTTTGGTCTCAACTTCCTGTTTTGCAAACCGTCGGAAGGATAGCTGAGATGGGCCATCACCATCATGATGCCGTCGAGCAGATTGGTCGTTTACAAACAGAGGTTGAGGGCCAAAGGAGTAGGGCCGAGTTCGAGGCTTTAACGGCGAAGATGGAGGACGCTCGTGCCGTGGCCGAGATAGAAAGAGCCCGTAATGCTGAAGAATTGAGATCGGTCGCCGAGAAGAGGGCGAATGCTGTAGACGTCCCCGAACGTCCCGGGAGGAGATCCCGTTTTGTTCATTGGGTTCACTACAGTTCAGGACTCAATGTCATGGTCCTGTATCTAATCTCGCAGAGTGCAATGCAAGACCGATGAATCATCAAAGAGTCCAAATCCGACAAATCGTTTTGAAAACAGATTTTTTTGAAAGAAGTGCCAAACATGGACTGCTTTGCCAGATACAGAGTCGCCACCTAAATATTTTATTTTTGGAGAATTTAGGAAACCCTGACTCGTGCCTAAGGCCACGTGTCCGTCATCACCAAAGTTGCCTCGGCTCGGGAACTTGGGTACAATTAGGGAAGGTCACTTCATGAGCACCCCTGCTCACCCGATCAAAGATCGGCCTCTACTAACCATGATATCAAGTTTTGAAAACATTATGTGCTCTTATTCCGATTATTAGCCTAGATTTACTATGTGATGCGCACAGCATACAAGTATAGACTAGATCGCCTGAATTAGAACAAAACATTTCATGTTTGTTTTTGAAAGTGGTTTGCTACTCGCAAGTAGGCTTAAAATGCAGATTTTGCCACCCTCAGGTGGGCTTAAAAAGCATGTTTTTGCTACTATCTAGTGGGCTTAAAACTCGCAATCGATGAATTGTTCCAATCCAAATAACCCAACATTCACCCACAGGCATTCAGGCAGTTATATCACATAAGCAGTTAGCCTCATGGTAAGCATGCTATCATGGCAATCACTCACACACATGCAAGGATGATAAAGCATAAACACTTACCGAGTACTTCAAGCCAAAACAAAAGCTATGTTAGAAATCTGTGCTAGAAATCTATGCATGATCCTAACTATACAGAAATGCCTAATGCAACACATGCAGGAATGCAACTACAATAGGCTCGACTATTCTAAGATGGCATATGATGATGCTATAGTTAACATGTATTCAACTCGAAATTGAAGTACAATGCAGTTAGTATGGTGCGCCGAGCCCGGTGTATGCAATACAGATGAATAATGCAAACATGCTATCATAAGTATGCTAATTGAAACATGCCCTAATCTAACCATCATAAGCTGGTAAATAAAAGGGAGAAAGAAGTGGGGGTTAGAAGACATATATCACACGCACGCACACTTATTACACAATTGCCCTCACTCGGAGGGTCCGAATAAATAATACAGTCCGAATGAATAAAAGCTACAGCTAATTATTTATACAACATTAACTAATTAACAAACTAGCTAAGTAAGCATGTAAACTGAATGGATGTGACTGCCTCGGCTCTGTTTCCGATGACAATGGATGCATGCATGCTCGAGTCGCCTTCGTCGGGAAATTCCTTGCGATGCCCCGGTTCGCCTCTGTTTGCAATTAATCACGAAATGCCGTGCGAAGCTCTAGAAGGCTGCTGATTTCTGATTTGTTGCAACAGAGAGCAAGAAAGGGGCATGGCAAAGTATTTTCACATATGTAAGCGTGACTACTCTTCAGGGAGTGTAGTCCTCAATCCTCGTGCCACCAATCACCCATCTCGATGCATGATGGCCGAGGAGTCGATTTGCACGACTTAATATGAAATGAATGCACATATGAACACAACAAGGCCTAAACTCCATCATGGATAATCCGGAGTGTCGGCGACCGGGAATTGAGACACGTTCCGTCACTCGGAGTACGAAACGTCCCTCATTTCCCGTGCTTGGGCTAACTCCTATCCCAAACACATTGCAAATGAGATGGCATACACAATGCGACTAACATGTAAGCTAGCATACGCAATGCTATGGACTAAAATGGCATATACGATGCACGATGTAACATGGCATACACAATGCTCTAACATGCAACCTAGCATACGCAACGCTATGGACTGAAATGGCATACACAGTGCACGATGTAACACGGCATACACAATGCTCTAACATGCAACCTAGTATACGCAACGCTATGGACTGAAATGGCATACACAGTGCACGATGGACTTACACCAACATGAGTGGACCTCAGCCACACTCACATCAGTAGCCATGTGATGGAAATGAGACAACCGAAACACATGCAAACATGCACGATGCAAGGGACCAGTCCTAAGGCATCAAATGCCACTCTATCAAAGCATGGCAAGGGATAAAAGATGGCATACAAACATGCAATTTCCAGCTCTGAAATAATATACTCAATGGTCCCGAATCATGGAAACATGTCATCCAATGCATGAAATAGGCCCCGAAACTCAAAACTAGGCAAATGCATTGAACCACAAGTATGCAAAGCAAGCATTATTTGATCACGAGGTATGAAAACAGAGCCAAGGCAGTCCTAAACATACACCAAATCAGTTCGAAGTATGGCCAAAAAGCGCTAACATGAAGGGCTAAAACAACATGCAACATAGGCTAGTAAGCATGGTTTACATTACATGTATATGAAGCACAAGAGAGGTCACCAAACCAGCCAAAAATAGGAACATGGTATGCCAAGTAAACCCCAAAAACCCATGGAAACAAGGTCCATGCATGCAAGAATGGTGTGTCCCTTTGAAAGGCCATGAGGTGGATTACTCAACACATACAAGATAGACATGTAAAATAGAAAAACCAACTTTGGAACTTAGTTATGATAGCCCTAAAACTTACCAAAAAGGCCCTGAAATTAGTCAACAAAGCATGCAATGAAAGGTCCCCTTGAAAGGCCTTGAAGAGGATTGCTCCACACATGTATGAGGGACATAAAATATGGCCAAAGGGGCTTTGGATAGAGTCAAGGAAGACCTAAAAACTCACAAAATTGGGCCTGAAATGTGACTTCACAACATGCAAAATGGGGGTCCTTTAGAAGGCTAATAAAGCTAGCAAAGAGAATGAGGGGTGAGAGGGTCACCCCTCTATGATTTGGAAGCTCAAAGACACACCTAAGCCACTGAAAATCCATTGGATTTCAGTGGCTAAAAGGCCAAACAAAGGCCAAACCAAGACCAATGCAAATGCTGACATGCATAGCTCAAAACATGAGGAAATTAAGCATGAAAGGGGGTAGATGACCCCTAACAGGAAAATAACCTTAAGAAAACATGTTTATAAGCTCAAAAGAAAACCTTTTTTAGTTTGTGACAAATCTCGAAAATGCTCACAAGTAGGGCTAAGGTATGAAACAAAATAAGCCTACAAAGAGGGATGAAACACACAAGGAAGTAGATGACCTCAAACAGAAAATTATCCTTAATCAAACTTCAAGAGGAGCTCAAAATAAGACACTTTTCAGTTTATAACAAAACCCAGAAATGCTTGCAAATAGGGCTAAGTTATGAAGCAAAATAATGCAAAAAAAGGGGGAAATGAGGACTTACCCTTGTAGCACAGCAATGCAGCAAGTTCTGGACTAAGAAGGTGAGTCTTCAACCTCTGAAAAACAACTCCAAGATGATGGAATGGATGGTGGAGGTGATAGGCTATGAAGTGTGGTGTAATGGCCCAGAACAATAGGGTATTTGAGCTTGGATAAGAGAGATATGGAGGATGGACTGTATATGCCTTGGCTAGTTTTTCTAACCCTTGCAAATGGAGGGGGAGTGTTGGTTTTATAGAGGAGAAGAGTCAAGACTTCTTGGAGAAGCCTTAAGAGAGGGTCAAAGCTTCTCAAAGAAGCTTAACCAAAAGGGTCAAGCTTCTTGAGAAAGCTAGACCAAAAGGGTCAAAGCCCGAGAGAGAGGAAACAAGGTGTGTGCCAAAAATCGGAGCAAACAGAGGTAGTTAAGCGGTCTCGAACCGAGGCACACGACCGACGGCTCCGAAAACCGGTAACTGGTCTCCAAACGGGAAAAATGGCCTACGACCACGAAACGTAGCCTACGGCCACTGAGAGATGGTCTACGAGACCTCTCCCTCCCTTCGAGAAAAGAAAACAGAGAAAACAGGACTTGGTTCGCAAACCGAGGTAAAGCACAAAAGAGCCCCGAAGTTCGGAGGCAAGGCTCACAGCTGAGACTCTGAAACCTTAGAACGAGCACAATATGCACCATCACCAAGTGCTCAATCGGTGACATCTGAGTCTTAAGGTCGGTCAAAAATGGGGTGTCTACAGATGCGAGCAACGATGTGCTTAAATTGGCCCATGAGGCGATTTCTAAATTGGAGGCTGAGTTAGAAGAAATAAAAAAGGTGAATGAAGCAGCCGACCTGGAGGCTTCCAGGGCATTCGACACGGGAAAAAATGTTGCTTTCGCCAAATACGTAGACGAAGTCCCCAAATTTGAAAATCAGGGATTCAAACACGGCTGGCTCAAAGCCCTTGGTACTGCTGATGTGACATTGGCTACGCCAATTCCATATGAGCAAGTGGATGTTGAGCCGCTAGAGTCTGACTCCGAGGACTAATTTGGGTGACTCTTGTTTTTGTTTTAGGATTTTCATGTATTTTTACAGCTTTTTGTAATTTTCAGCTTTTTACAGATTTTTGTTTAGTAATTTTCAGCTTTTTACAGCTTTTTGTTTAGTAGTTTTCATATGTAAAATGGCTACAATTTGTGTCCAATTTACTTAATGAAAATTGCTTTTGTACTTTGCTATTATTTGCGCTAAATTGTGTTATTAATGAATGGTATTGTTTTGTTGCTATTTTGGATGAAACGTTCATGTATACTTGCCGACTAGATGATTAGGCAATTTTAACTCCAAAAAGCCGAATTCTTGAAGTTTATGGACTGGCTACAGCATAAATCGATCGGCACTGGGTTTAAATACTTGGCCGATCAGATTAATAGATCTGTCCTTGCCCCAGCCAGAGCATGAGCTTCAGAAGCCGAATATGACCTGTTCATGGAATGGTTGCGGCATGAATCGATCGGCACTGGGTTTAGATACTTGGTCAATCAGATTAATAAATCTGCCCTTGCCCCAGCTAGAGCATGAGCTTCAAAAGCCGAATTGGACCAGTTTATGGAATGGCTGAGGCATGAATCGATCGACACTGGGTTTAGATACTTGGCCGATCAGATTAATAAATCTGCCCTTGCCCCAGCCAGAGCATGAGCTTCAGAGGCCGAATATGACTAGTTCATGGAATGGCTACGACATGAATCGATCGGCACTGGGTTTAGATACTTGGCCGATCAGATTAATAAATCTGCCCTTGCCCCAACTAGAGCATGAGCTTCAGAAGCCGAATAGGACTAGTTTATGAAATGGCTGCGGCATGAATCGATCAGCACTGGGTTTAGATACTTGGCCGATCAGATTAATAAATCTGCCCTTGCCCCAGCCAGACATTGAGCTTCAGAGGCCGAATATGACTAGTTCATGGAATGGCTGCGGCATAAATCGATCGGCACTGGGTTTAGATACTTGGCCGATCAGATTAATAAATCTGCCATTGCCCCAGCCAGAGCATGAGCTTCAGAAGCCGAATAGGACCAGTTCATGGAATGGCTGCGGCATGAATCGATCGGCACTAGGTTTAGATACTTGGCCGATCAGATTAATAAATCTGCCCTTGCCCTAGTCAGACATTGAGCTTCATAGGCCGAATATGACTAGGTCATGAAATGGCTGCGGCATGAATCGATCGGCACTGGGCTTTTGCAGTTTAGCATTAATGATGTCGCCTCGGGTGCGCTGCATACATTAGGAATAAATGGGATAGACTCTTCGCGCCAGTGACTCCGCTTATTGTGTTCTGACTCAAGTTAAAACAAGTTGTCGCGTGGAGTTGGGTAAGTGCAAATGTCAAATAGAGTGTTCTTCAACAGTAGAAGAGAAGCGCGAACATTGGCTGAACTTGACACTGCAATGAATCACAGTAGCGAACCCACCCGTGCCGGAGGTAGGACGTCTAAAGAGCGGAAAAAATGTCAACCTCAAAATTGTCAAAGCAAGTCACCCCGAAAGGAGAAACAGCAACGGGGAAGTTCTCCGCGACCGCGACCGAGACCGAGAAATGTGGCCGACGTGGTGCCGCGACCGTTGAGTTTTGCAGTTTTCATGGGGAATAAACTGATTATAGAGGCGGACTCCATTATCAAGGACCCTGGTGTGACGGTCGAGTTCGCTCGACAGATTTTTCCACCGGAGGTCCAGCAGTTGATGGTTGGTCGACAGGATTTCGACGTATTTTGATAGGACATCCGCGGGGCGGTGAAAAGGCTGTATACCGCCTATGAAGTCAGCATGCGCCTGCGCACCGTGCGCCGAGAAATAGAGAAAAATGACGAATGAATTCGGAGTTTGGAGGTTCGCACGGAGAAGGCCGAGCGTGAGCTCAGGGAACTTAGGAAGGCTCATACCACCGAGATGCGCGCGGCAAGTCAACCCAACACTGTCATGGAGAAAAGAGTGACTCAAAGGCTATTAAGTCACGCGATAGCTGATTGGGACACGGCGAGCATGTTTGCCGTGGAAAATGTGAGGGCCGTGGGTTACGAAAAAGGCTTCCACGACGGCCGAAGAGTAAGAATAGAAATGACTAAGGAGAAACTCGTAGAGGAAGTGTGCTGATGCGAGAATCGGGGCTTTAGGCATGGGTGGATCAAGGCTCTCCAATCCTCAAAGGCACTCCGAGGAGCGGGAGTCGAATCGGCATCGCCACTATATCATCGTCACCACTTTCCCTTTGACGCTTTCGAAATTGAGAAGAGTGATGATGAGGGTGACGCCGAACATAACTGAATATATATTGTAAACATTCCAACACAAGCTGGGCGTCAATTATGTATTTGTTGAATAATAAGACATTTTTATTGTGAATGTTTGTGCTTGATTTTCAATGTTTACATGTCAGTAAAATATTTTTATTGTGAATGTTTGTGTTTGGCATCTCGTTTCGAATGCTTGCAAATTTTAGTTGTTTATGCGGTTGCGCCGACCCAACCTATTTAGCATTTCTTTCTCATTGTTTGTATACTTTTAAAGTGTAAACGGCTTATGCCGGCTCAGCGTACCAAAGCGTTCCACTTCGAAGGGAAGGTCATTCTGAATTCGGAGTGTTATTCGCCGATGGCGTTCTGAATCCGGAGGCTTAATCGGCCCAAGGGCGTCATGAGGTGATGGGGCTCCGAATCCGGAGACTTTATTTGGCCGATCGTGATATCCACGAAGGGCGCTCCGAATCCGGAGGCTTAATCGGCCCAAGGGCGTCATGTGCCGATGGGGCTCCGAATCTGGAGACTTTGGCCAATCGTGATATCCACAAAGGGCGCTCCGAATCCGGAGGCTTAATTGGCCCAAGGGCATCATGCGCTGATGGGGCTCCGAATCCAGAGACTTTATTTGGCCAATCGTGATATCCACGAAGGGCGTTATGAATTCGGAGGCTTTATCGGTCCAAGGGCGTCATGCGCCGATGGGGCTTCGAATCTGGAGACTTTATTTGGCCAATCGTGATATCCACGAAGGGCGCTCCAAATCCGGAGGCTTTATCGGCCCAAGCACTTTGTAGTGAGTAAACAGGGATCTTTGCATTACAAAAATAGAGTGCATATATGATGAATCATTCAAAACTAGTATCATTCCCCACAAGTCGGGTTCAATGATAGAACTTTCGTAAATGCGTTGAATTCCAAGGCCGTGGCAAACCCCTTCCAGACATGTCTTTGAGTCGATACGCCCCTACTCTTGCAATCAAATCGATCTGATAGGGGCCGTCCCAGTTAGGACCCAATTTTCCATCAGTCGGTTTCCTGGCGTCTGGCAGTACTTTCTTCAGAACCAACTCTCCTGGTGTGTAGCGACGCAGCTGAACACGTTGATTGTACAACTTAGCAAGCTGCTGTTGATACCGCGCCATGGATGCGAGGGCACGGTCTCTTCGCTCTTCAATCAGAATCAAATCCAAAGCCAGCATCATGTCGTTTTGGCCCATATCAAAAACTGTCGATTTCAGGGTCGGGAGGCCGATTTCCAGGGGTATGATTGCCTGGGTTCCAAAGCATAGAGCGAACGACGTTTCCCCAGTAGATCACCTCGGCGTAGTTCGATGAGCCCACAACACACTCGACAATTCTTCGACCCACTTGCCTTTAGCTTTCTCCAGCCTCTTCTTGATGCCATCCAAGATAGATTTGTTAGAGGCTTCGACCTGACCATTGCTTTGGGGGTAAGCCAGCGTGGAAAAGTAAGGCTGGATACCATACTTGCTGTACAACTCTCGGTAGACGCCACAATCGAACTGGGTGCCGTTGTCTGAGATTAGTACTCTTGGAATGCCGAATCGTGTGATTATGTTTCTCCAAACAAAACCCTTTACGTCAGTATCTCGGATGTGCGTTAGTGCCTCCTATTCTACCCATTTTGTAAAATAATCTGTCACGACAATAAAAAATCGCTTGTTACCCAGGGCGCGCGGCAGTGGTCCGATTATGTCAAGTCCCCATTGGGCGAACGGCCAGGGACTAGTGATTGAGCTCAACTCTTCAGCAGGTAAATGGGTTAACGGGGAAAACTTCTGGCACTGTTCATATTTTTTCGCATAGCATTCAGCATCAGACCTCATTGTCGGCCAATAATACTCCTGTGTTATAGCTCGATGGGCTAAAGAGCGCCCGCCAGAATGTGCGCTGCAACTACCTTCATGTGTTTCGGCCAGAAGTTCTTCGACTTTGTCCGGATGCACGCATTCTAGGTATGTGCCGGAAAAGGACTTTTTGTAAAGCTTTCCTTGCGAATCCAAGTAGTAACGCAGGGCTTTGTTTCGCAGCTTGTGCGCTTCTTTCTTGTCCTTTGAGAGCTGTTCAGCAGACAGGAATGCGGCGATGGGATCCATCTAACTCGGTCCCGATTCTATGATATTGACCTGGACTTCCTCCGAAGGACCAATGCTTGGCTCCAGGATAAAACCCACCTCAATGGTCCGTTTGATTTCTGAGTTGATGGCAGAGGCTAGGCAGGCCAGCGCGTCTACATACGTGTTTTGATCACGTGTTATCTGATTCAATTCATGATGGTCAAATTTTGCTAGCAAGGAGTTAGCCGTTTTCATGTAAGCCGCCATCCGATCGTTTCTTGCTGTGTACTCCCCTTTAGCTGATTGATCACCAGTTTTGAATCATAAAATACGAGCAAACGCCGAGCACCCAGAACATGAACATTCCACAAACTGGCTAAAAGGGCTTCGTATTTGGCTTCGTTATTTGATGCTTCGAAGCTAAGTTTGACGGCCTGCTCAATTACTGCGCCGTCGGGAACCATGATTACAACTCCGGCTCCACTGCCCCGCTGGTTGGACGATCCATCACAATACAACTGCCAAATGTCCCCTACATAAATTCTCCAGTCCGGCTTTGGTTGAACTTCATCAGACTTGAAGTCAGCAAGACCCCCAGTGAATTCGACAACAAAGTCGGCAAGCACCTGTCCCCTGATTGAGGTTCTAGGTAGAAACTGAATATCGTATTGGCCAAGTTCAAGAGCCCATTTTGAAACACATCATGATGCTTCTGCACTGCGTAGTACTGATCGAAGGGGATAATCTGTTAGTACCCCAATGTTATGCCCTTGGAAGTAATGCATCAGTTTTCTTGCCACTGTGACTAGGGCTAGGATGAGTTTTTCCAGCGGAAGGTAGAGTGTTTCGGTGTCAACCATTGCCTTGCTCACATAATACACTGGTCGTTGTTCCCCCAACTCTTCTTTTATCAGTATGGCGCTGACGACCCCGGTCGAAAACTGCCAGATACAAAATGAGCGGGTCACCAGCAAAGGGTGTTGTCAGGAGTGGTATTGAGCGGAGGTAGATCTTAAGGCCGTTGAACGCGGCTTCGCATTCGGCGGACCATTCAAAAGCCTTGCCCTGCCGTAGTGTATGAAAGAATGTGTCAGCAGCAATCTGTGGACCGACTGATAAATCTGTTGAGTGCAGCGGCCATCCCCATCAACTTTTGAACCTCTTTTACTAAACGAGGGGAGCTGAGCTCTAGGATTGCTGTGATTTGCCTTGGGTTGGCTTCGATTCCTCGGTGGTTGACGATGTAACCCAAGAATTTGCCAGAGCCGATTTGCGAATGTTTCTTCCAGATCGGCTATGTATTTCTGCTCTTCCTTGGACTTGACCACCATATCGTCGATGTACACTTCCATAGTATTGCCAAGTTATTCCTTGAACATGGTGGTGACTAGTCTCTGGTAGGTTGCCCCTGCATTCTTTAGCCCAAAAGGCATAACCTTATAGCAATAGGTTCCTCTTGGGGTGAGGAATGCAGTTTTGTCTTGGTCCTCTTGATCCATGGCAATTTGATGGTAGCCTCTGTAGGCATCGAGGAAGCTCATGCGCTGATGACGTGCTGTGGCATCTACCAGTTGGTCTATCCTTGGAAGAAGAAAACAATCTTTGGGGCAGGCTTTGTTTAGGTCCATGAAATCAACGCAGACTCGCCAGGTCACATTCTTCTTCTTCACAACCACAGTATTAGAGAGCCATGTAGGGTAGGTCACTTCCCTGATTTCCCCGGCGTCAAGCAACCGATCAACCTCTTCAACAACTGCGGCAGTGTGCTCTGCGGCTGGTCGCTGGCTTTTCTGAATGATCGGCTTACATTTAGGGTCAACATTTAAACGGTGTTTTGAAACAGACGGATCTGCACCCGGCATCTCATATGGAGTCCACGCAAATGCATCAAGGTTTCCAAGCAGGAAGGGAATTAGCTGCTGTCTGTCGGCTTGATTGAGGGAGGCGCTGACCATGAAGAACCTGTTTGGGTTGCCGTTGATTTCAACTTGATATAGGTCTTCCGTGGCTTTTTCACTCGGGAGCCGTCCAACATCATCGAGGCTCTCCTGATCTGGTACCTCAATGGAATTCACTTGCAACTCCTTTGGCGTCTTTTCAGCAAGGACATAGCAAGCTCGCGCCGACTTCTGTGAACCACAGATTTGCTCAATGCCGCGTGCTATTAGGAAACGAAGCAGCTGATGATAGGTGCTTGGCACAACCTGTATAGTATACAACTAAGTCCGCCCCATGATGAGATTATACGGCTATGACAGCTTCACGACCAAGAACTCCACATCCACTATTCGGGAGCCCACTCGAACGGGTAGTGTGATTTTCCCTAACGGGTACTCTGGATTGGCGTTGAAGCCGAATAGTGGATAAGGGGCCAGGGAGAGGTCCAATTCAGAGAAGCCGAGTTTGGTGAATGTTTTGTAGTACATAACCTCCGATGTGCTCCTCGGGTCAATGAGTACGCACTCAACTGTGAATCGGTATACGCGTAACTCAATTACCAAGGGATCGATGTGAGGAAGTGTCACATCAGCCAAATCTGAATCATCAAAAGAAATACTTGCAGCTTCATGGGGCCGTTTAACCGGAATGAGTTGATTTGGAGGACCGGGATTCGACTGAATCATATGCACCGAGGATGAAATTGGCAAGCTGTATATCATGTAGATCACGCCGAATGGGGAGGAATCCTGTCTTAGGGCTATTGTTTTGGTTGAGTTGCCTTTTCGGACATACTGTTGTAGCCGACCATCCTGCACCAATTCCTCTAGGTGATCTTTCAATGCATAACAGCTCTCAGTTTCATGGCCATGATCCTTGTGATACTCGCACCGCCGATCCTGTCTTCGAGTATTGGGGGTCCCACCATTTTTTAAGGCCACTTGAAGAACGGAAGATGTTGGATTTTGGACATGACCATGCTGATCAACTTTGACAACTCAGTATATTTCTTGTCGGCGCACCTTGTGTGCCTGCTGTCAACTTGCAGCAATTCACTCGCTCGTTGAGAGCATTGGTCACTTGATCGGCGAGAATCCCGTCTCTTATCTCCATTTGCCCGATGGCAAGGTTCAGGGCTCTGAGGTGCTACAGAATTTATCGGCCGAGCAATTTCAGCAGGAGCCGTCTTGTTGGTCACAATTCTGGCTTTAACCCGCAAGGCATCATCTTCCACTTTACAGTATTCTTCAACTTTCTTCGTCAACAACCAAACCGTTTTAGGGGGCCGTCTGGTCAAAGAGCTGTGGAGGGCACTGTCGGGATACGGCCCCATCTTGAAGGCGGTGATGGCCATGGAGTCATTTCAAGCATCGTCTACCAGATTAAAACATTCCCAATACCGCGTCGAATATGCACGAAGGGTTTTCCCCGATTGAATCTACATCGCCTAGAGGGAATCGGCCTGCTTTGGCTGGACCTCATTAGTGATAAACCTTGCCCTGAAAGATTTTTGGAGTTGGTAGAAGCTTTTAATCGAAGCCGACTCTAGTTTATAATACCACTTGACAGCTAGTGGTCCCAAACTGCTCGGAAATATTCTGCATATGAGAGCCTCGTCGTCTGCATGCAGCGTCATGGCTTGCTTGTAATGGCGGATGTGATCGGTGGAGTCTGATTTACCGTCGTACAAGGTGAATGACGGTGGTTTGAATTTCTTGGGTAGCACTACCTTTGCAATCCATCGTACAAAGGGATCGTGCTGGTCTTCGTCATCTGAACTATCCATTTCTCGCTTATGCTTTATATGGGGACTCTCTTCAGAAGAACTGGTAGTTTCAGGTCGCCCCTTCTTCTTGGGCTTCGGGGATAATGAGTCGAAGTCGCTATCAGTGTCGTTATGACGGGCTCGAGGTCGTCGACCACCTGCCCTCGGAGGTCGTTCCGGATCTAGACGTACAACCTGCTTGGATTTCACCACTTCCAAGGCCAAATCTTGACGGAGACGTTCGTTCTCAGCGATCATGTTCTCCAACCTCTGTTCGTTTTGCTTTGCTTGTTCCATGATCGCCTGCATTGTCTCATGCTCCGAAGTCGAAGGTGAGGCGAAGTTCAAGGCACGTCTTGCGGCGATAGTCTCCGGGCCAAGCATGTTTGTTGAAGTGAGGTCGTCTCTTTACGTGGTTTCACCAGTGACTATCGGAGGGTTTTCTGTTACGCCTGCCATGGATATATTTGAGTATTCTCACAGACGGCGCCAATTGTAGGGAAGTGGTTTGGAAATACTCTTCTAATCTTGGGGGACGCTCATGATCCTCAGCTAGTCACCTGAAAAAGAATAAACACTCCGGTCGGGAGTGCCGGAATTAGCACTTCGACGGACTAGTCAGTCTCTGCACTCAAGATTACTTGTATTTTAAGTTAAGCAAAATGGTTCTCACATACCTCTTTCTGGCTGATGTTCTTCTACTTATATCTTTTCTTTCTTGGGCCTCGAGATTAGGTCCATTTTCAATTCGCTATTCGGCATATTTTGTAGCAAACCGCTCTTCACTCGGTACCTTGCTCTACTCAGCTATTTGGCCGAGTAAAGTTGGATTCGAGCGTGCGAGCCAACGCCGAGTGCCACACATTTCAACTCTCCCAAGTTTGACTATCCAGAATCTCTATGACTCCCAATACTCGGCCCCCACATTAGTAGTTTAAAAATGAAAGTTGAAACAAACAATTGAATTGGTAAATTATTTAAAAATAATGATGATTGCTTGCCAAATGTATGAATGATTTATAAAATATTATTTGCCTATTCATAAAATTTTAAAATATAAAAAAGTGAAATTATTCCAATTATCATTGCTACTAAATTTAATCATAATTGTTTTAAAAAAATGTTTTTTAAATTATATTTGTCAATTTTAATATTTTTAAGACATGTAATTAGTTACAATTATTGAATCAATTTTTTTTTATTTGTTTTTCTGTTAAATGATCTATACATTACTTAAAAAGCTAACAAATTAAATAATGAAAATGAGGCCCGTGATCAGCCTATGAGTCCAAACTAGATCATTCGAAAACAATCTCATCCAGTAGCAGTTCAAGATTCTGGGAGACCTTAGGCTAAACATCAAAATGAAGTATCATCTTATTGGGTCTTTGAAAAATTGAAATCTTAAGCAATAGACTAAGTGACCTAATGATTGAACAATCTCTGACCTCGGCCTAGATAACAACAATTCCAACACAAAAAAGAGTCTAACAACCAACTCAAGAGTCTTACAAGTAGGTAGAAATTACATGTGAAGGATCATGGTCCAACAATTATAAAAGCCCAACAACCAATACAATGAATAATCCCATAATAAGGAAGAAATAACCAATACAACAAACAACCTCTGAGATAAATGTATATATAGGTGGCCAAGGGAGCTAACCCAATTCGTTGTCCCTAATATTTCACAAAATCAAAATACCAATTTTTATCAATAGATAAATTGGCAAATTCAGTGTTTGTTTGGCTCAATTAGAGGTTCAATTGAGACCGCTAATCGTATATATGGGATTGTTGAATCTGACAACTCCCTTGGACAATTAGTTCCCTTTCCGAATTATCTTTTCTCCACTATTTAAATGTCAAAAATACTCTTTCAAATTTTATCTCATTCTAATCAAACAATCACATAGACCATAGTATATAATAATCTCATTCAACATTACCACGGTACTCAAAAAATAAATATATGTAAGAATATTACTTACGCTTTTATTCTCTTGGTCTTTGTCTAACAAAAACTCAAGGAATGCATTGCTGATTTGCTATCCTCCTTGCACCATCTGACTCTTGCTGCACAATTGTTGCCACCATTAAAAACACATAAAATAATAGAGAAAGTCAGACTTATTCAAATTCTGATAATTCAAACCGTTTACATTTTAATATTTATTGAGTATATCATACCTGTAAAAAATCAAGTTGATCGGATATCAAAAACTATATGTTCTGATCATCGAACTACAAACCATTTTTAAAAAAAATTTAATAAACAGTTTTCTGAACACATAATTTTTGATATCCGATCTACTTGATTTTTTACAGGTATGATGTACTCAACAAATCTTAAAATGTGAACGGTTTGAATTATCAAAAGTGGGCCCAAAAGTGGACCCAATGGCCCAGAAAGTAGGAATTTAATGAGGGGATCCTGATTCGGGTAATTGTGTGATGGAAATTAATTTGAGAGACTTAATAGATGAACTTATTGTCCAATAGATTCTATGATAATTAATAGAATTTTTCATTAAGCACTATTAAAAACGTCACTAATTGTTAATTTTCAGCAACAGTTTCAAAAATTTATCACAAAAATGTCACTAATTATAAGTTTTAGCGACAATTTTAAAAAATCGTCTAAAAAAAAGTCATTAATTTTCAACTTTTATCAACAGTTTGAAAAACTTGTCATAGAAAAATGTCACTAATTGTAAGTTTTAGAAACAATTTAAAAAAAGTCACTAATTGTTAATTTTTAGTGAATATACAAAAAATCGTCACAAAAAATTATTTTTAGCAACGATTTTACTAAGACTTATTTTTAATAGAACTTGATATCAATTAAGTCCGACTATTACGACCTATTGGTAGTTTATCTAATTAATTTTGTATAGTGTAGAATCCATGTGTAAAGATAGTAATTTTAGATAATTTTAAGTCTGAATTTGTAATATTACTAAAAATAATAATATACAAATATTAAAAATGAAAAAAGAGAACAATTACAATTAAACCAAAAAAAAAAATCAAGATTTGATGTGAATTAAATCCTATCTTTTTAATCATCTCAACATAAACTCTAAATTTTTAAAATGATATCGATTCTAACAATCTATTTATACTATTAGTTTCTAACGAATGAGGGGCATGAGGAAGATTGGTAACCACACGTTAAAACATACCAAAATCAATTTAAAAGGAGAGAGAACATAATAAAATGTTCCATTGGTTAATTATATTTAATTGAAAAAGCCTGGCTCACTAACATGATCTAATGAACCAGCTGTCCTGTCTACTTTATGATCAACTAATTTAAAGTTATTAATCACAAAAAGAAATGAAATCAAAATCAATCTGAAACAATAAAAATGAAGTGAAAGATTAGAGAATTTTTAAAATGAAAACAATAAAGATGAAGCCAGTCAATTTCTCCTCCTCCTATGGCTACATCCATAATCTATTCTCTTCTTCAGTTTCTGTCTCTTCCGATTCTGACTCTCTGTATCCTCTCTCTTTTCGCCAAGGGCCTGAAAGGGAATTTTCCACATATCTTGCATCTCCTCTCAACCCTTGCACATCCCAATTGTAGTCAATAATAGGTGTAACCAAACTTTCCTCATACACTACTGCGGTGAAGTAGTATTTCTCTATTGGAATCCTAATATCACTTTGTGAGTTGTCGTTAGGATTGTATCAAGGGCAGACCCAAAATTCATCGATGGGGTAGGCTAATATTAAGGTAAAATTATACAATATATTTTAAGTATAACCACATAAGAAAAAAGAGAATTTAATAATATAATCTAGATTAATATCTAAATTTATTGATTAGAAACAATCTAACTAAGTTGTACTCAACAAGTCTTTAAAGATTTGAATTTATCGATTACAGAATCTAGATCAATTTTCTAAAAAAAGTCTCGTTCAAGGTAGAGAGACAAGCAATCGGCAAGAAACTCATCCCCCATTGAATTGCGAATGGCAGCTTTAACATGCTTCATATCCAAAAATGCTCTTTCCGTAGTCGCCATAGAAACAGGAAGGATTGACACAAGACGAATCAATTTGTAGATCATGGTGTAATACTCGAACTTTCTTGTCACAAATAGTTCTCTGCATAAATCGACAAGGGTAGATATCTTATAAAACTCGGGATCACAAACAACATCAAGGTTATAATGCATTAATTGACATTTCAAAGCATGGATGTCCTGAGAAATGAAATCTTATGGATAAAATTTCTCAACAAGATTGTAAATATTATCCACATTAAAAGATCTAAAATTGCCACTAGGATCCAAAGCCGAGCTAAGAGAAAGAAGTTCCACTACCCCATCATTAAATCTATGTTCTAAATCCATCAATTGAAAATCAATTGTAGAGTTAAATACGTCAAAGTGATAATGATGCTCAATTGTAATATGATTTTGTTGACGACAACGACTTGTACCCTCTTCATAAGGAGAACTCATATCATGCACCGCAACATTGTGTTGATTGCAAAATGACACTACATTTGCAAGAAAAATATCCCGATCATCTTGTCTAAGTTTCTGAAGGAGAGCTTTTGTTGTGGAGACTAATTTCATCACATTTAAGATGTCTTGAGTTTTCTGTTGCAAGGCTTGACAAAGTGTATTCATGATTCCCAAAATGTTGTCCATCAAGTGCAGGACGAATATGAATTCAAAGCTCTTCATTACTTTGTAAACACCATTAGCTTGCCCTCAAATTTGTTGATTTGTAATCTGCTTGAGACTTTCAACAACTACACAAGATGTCTCATACATATTGTAGACCGCCCCGAGAACTCCCGGCTCCGCATGCGAGGGCGCGAATTCGTTTGTTTTTTAGCTATTGTAGTTCGGACTCGTGTCACGGTTCTGAATCTAGTCTCACAAAGTGCAATGTGAGATCGATAAATCACCAAAGAGTCCAAATCCGACAAATCGTTTTGGAAAATCGATTTTAATAAAGAAGTGACAAACATGGAATGCTTTGCCAAATACAGAGTCGCCACCTAAATATTTTATTTTGGGAAAATTTAGGAAACCCTGACTCGTGCCTAAGGCCACGTGTCCGTCATCACCAAAGTTGCCTCGACTCGGGAACTTGGGTACGAGAGGGGAAGGTCATGCAATGAGCACCCCCGCTCGCCCGATCAAAGATCAGCCTTTACTAACATGATATCTTGTTTTTGAAAACACATGTGTTTTTGTTCCGGTTATTAACCTAGAATTACTATGTGATGCGCACAGCATACAAGTATAGACTAGATCGCCTAAGTTGGAACAAAACATTTCATGTTTGTTTGTTTGTTTTGAAAACGGTTTGAAGTTTGCTACCCGCAAGTAGGCTAAGTCATAGATTTTGCCACCCTCAAGTGGGCTTAAAACTCGCATTTTGATGAATTGTTCCAATTCAAGCAATCCAACCTTCACCCACAGGCATTCAGGCAGTTATATCTGTTAAGCAGTTAGCCTCATGGCAAGCATACTAACATGACAACATACACATCTCACACAGGGATGCTAAAGGATAAACACTCACAGTGTACTCCGAGCCAAAACAGAGAACTAGTTAGAAATCATGCATGATCCTAGTTCATGTTAAAATGACTAATGCAACACATGCAAGAATGCGACTAAGATAACCTCGGCTATTCTTAAGATGGCATATGAAATGCAACTTGATACATGTATTCAAATTGGTATTGAAATACAATGCAGTTAGTATGATGCGCCGAGCCCGGTGCGTGCAAGACAGATGAATGGATGCACGTATGCGAAGCATAAGGATACTAATTGAAATATGCCCTAAAAATTAACCATCATAAGCGGTTAAGTAAAAGGGAGAAAGAAATGGGGGTTGGAAGACATGCATCGCACACACGCACACTTATTACAACAGTTGGCCCTCTTGACGGAGGGTCCGAATAATAAGCTAACTAGCTAATCTAAGCTAATTAAACTAATTATCACAAGCCAACTAATTAACTAATCCTAGTTAACTAATTATTACAAAATGAGCTAATTAACTAACAAGTTAATTAACTAGTTATTACAACACAAATAAGCAGCTAAACGCATTAACTACTTAAATACAGAACCAAAGCATAAACTAGCTAAGGAAAGTAGTAAAAAGAGGTCATCGGGATGAAGAGTGCATGCATGCTCGGTCGCCTCGTTCAGAAATCCAACGCGATGCCCTGATTTGCCTCTGTTTGCAACTGTTCTCAGAACCTTACACCAAGCTCCAGAAAGCTTCCAACACACTTTGGGGACCTGTAGGAGCATGGCCGACCAGTTGTTGATGCTGGAGACCACCTGCTGACCACTTTTCTTTGTTGTAGACCAGAAAAAGTGGTCGCCGACTAGTTACAGTCGGCCGACCAGGTTTTCTTTGATTTCTCTACTTTCTTTAGCAGAGAGCAAGAAAGGGCATGGCAATGTATTTGCAAGGTATGTGTGCACAACCACCCTCCCTATCATTTCATAAGCTCAAGGGAGTGTGGTTCTCGACCCTCGGGCCACCAATCGCGCATTTCAATGCATGATGGCCGAGAAGCCAAATTGCACAATTCAATATGAAATGAATGTACACATAAACACATAAAGCCTTGACCCTTATCATGTATGATCAAGAGGGTCGGCGATCGAGAATTGAGACACGTTTCATCACTTCAAGTATGAAACGTCCCTCGTTTCTCGTGTTTAGACTAACACCTAATCCAAACACAATGCAAGCAACAACATGCATAACATAATGCAATTAATAACATGGCATACACAATGCAATCAACAATATGGCATACACAATGCAATATAACATAAGCATGCAAACGATGTGGCATACACAATGCAAAGAACAATATGGCATACACAACGCAATATAACATAAGCATGCAAACGATGTGGCATACACAATGCAATGAATAACATGGCATACACAAAGCAATGTGACATAAGCATGCAAACAACATGGCATACGCAATGCAATGTGACATAAGCATGCAAACAACATGGCACACACAATGCTAAATGGACTTAAACCGAATGTGGACAGACCTCAGCCATGCCCAAATCAGTGGCCAGAATGCTAAGAAATGAAGGCACAAAAGTATATACAAGCATGCACATGCATTGGCCTATCAACTAGGCCTAAGAGCACAACCCTCAAGAGTGCTCAAGGAGTGACAAGCATGGAGGTGCAACAACACTAAGTGCATTGAAATAAGGTATGAAATGATGCCAAATCACTCAAACAATACAAGTATAACATGTAAAGGTCCTTAAGCATTAAAGCTAGCAAAGAGGACTACAAAGGGGGCATGTAATACATGGCACAAAAGCATCAACCAGCCACAAACAAAGCTCAAGTAGGTCAGAACAAAGACCAAAACATGCTAAGATGGGAGCTCAAAAGTCTAGGCATGCAAGCATACAAGCTAGGCCATAAGCTAGGCAACAATGTATAACCCTTAGAGGCATTCAAAGGGTGAAATAAATGGGAACATGGCAATGCTATATGCTCTAAAATATCATGATAAATGATGCCAAATCATACACACGATGCAAATGAAGCATGCTATGGTGCTCAAAACTCAAAGCTAGCATAGGCACTTGCACTATAGCTATGCAATACATGAAAGCATATGGCTAAGGCAACCTAAAACAATCCTAGAACATGTCAAAATGATGCTAAGACATGTATGGAAGGAAGCCAAAATAAGCTAGCATGGAGGGCATGAAGCATGGAATAGGCAAGGCCAAAAGGAAGGATTACACTACACCTGCCAAGACCAAGCATGAGATGGCTTCACCAACAAAAATCAGAGTTATATCATGGCAAAATAACCCCAAAAACACACTGAAATGATAGCTCGCAAGCTTAGGCATGAAGGCATACACAATGACTCATTCCTAGGCATAAAGGACCAACCCTCCAAAGTATTGAAAGAGTGACAAATGCAAGTGCATGAACATGAAACATGAACTGAAATCACATTTCAAATGATGCCAAATCATGAAAATAGCCCAAGCAATGCATGCTAGTGGACTTGATACACAAAGCTAACAAGCTAGAATGCATTATAGCTATACAAAGGATGGCATGCATGACCAAAACAACACAAATCAGAGCTAGAGCATGTTAAAACATGGACAAAAGCTTCTTAGAGTTAAGCCAAAAGCATGCTAGAATGATGACCAAAAGCATGACACACATTAGGCTAGTACATGGGAATGCACTACAAGTGCATGAAGCATGCATGGGGCTATCAAAACAACCCAAAACAGACCTAAGGCATGTTAAAAAAACACCAAAAACCTACTGAGATGGACTCAACATAAGCTAGGAAAACATGCTACTTCATGAGGCATGCAAGACTAGTTTGCAAAATTTACATTACAAGTGTATAAGGCATGCATGAGGTGACAAAACCAAATCAAAACAGTGGTATGCCATGTCAAAATAACCCCAAATATATGCTAAGATGAAGCCAACATTAGCTTAACAAACATGTTCACACATGAGGCATATGAAGCAAGGATACAAAACACAAGGAGAGGGGATGACTGTAGACACCCCATTTTTGACCGCCCTTAAGACTTGGGCACTACTAATTGTTTACTTGGTGATGAAAGATGTACAGGGCAAAGGTTCGATTTCTTCGGCAAGAGGAGAGTCAAATCCTAACCTCACACCCCATTTTGGACCAAAGCTATTTTGGATGGTTTTTGGACCTTAAGACCCTCTCTTTCAAAATATTTTTGAAATAAAGTTCCTACGATGTTCCGAGGCTCGCATTTCATTAAATGTTGCGCTTTTCGGAAAACCGAGCAAGGATAAAGTGGAAATGAATGAAAGAGAGTTGAAATCTTTGAAAAATATTTCAAAACACCTTGTTTAGGGGTTTGGAGTTGAAGAAAAGAGGAGAAGAGGGAAGCAACCTAGCTGAGGAAGAAGATGGGCATGAACCATTAAGAGAGAGACGAGCAGTCCTCGCTAAATCAAGCCTATCCTTTTAAATACTTGGATTTCAGCTTTGAGGCCACCACCGTTGGAAATCTTACTTCCGGAGCTTCATTTTTCACTTAAGAATCTCCTAAAGCCGAGTCCAAATAGGGGAGATATGATTGGTTGAAGTTGGGCATCATTTTGGTTGGACCGAAACTGAGCAGCCTTCACTAAAAGAGGGATATCTCTAAGCACACATAGAATTTTGAGGTGAGGCTTCCAAATTTAGAAAGAAGACTTCCGGGGATACAGTTTAGGCTCAAGAATGACCTGAAAAGGACTCTAGATGAAGGCATTAGGCTTGCTTCAAGTTAGGGACCAAGACTGATTTTTTCCATCGGCCTCTATGGAAGTGCATCGGCCACAATTTGACCTCAGCAGCTATATGGCGGCCAAAAGTGAACCTTATCGGCCACAAATGGTGGCCGGTCGGCACCAAAGATGGCCGGTCGGCCAGAAGTGTCCAGAAAGCCCAGAATTGACAGATATTTCTCATCCAGCTATTATACACTGCATCAGATATTTCCAATTGAGATATTTCGACCAAAAGCTCTTGGATTGCTATATAATGAAGCCTTATATCTCATTTTCAAGGGTTAGAACATTTCTTAAAGGCTTAGAAAATTGAGAGCTTCTCACTCTAGAATACTCTCTCTCTAGAAGTTTTGTGAGCAAAACTCTCTCCCTCCCTAGAATTCTCTCCTTCTCCTCTTGTTTTACGCTTAGAAGTAAGAATTTCCTACACTTTTGCAAAGAGACCCTTAACCAAATTTGATCACCATTGGCTTGAGGTCCCTTGGAACTTATTTTTGGGCGGATTGAAGGTTGTTTGGCTCAGAAAAGAGGCCATTTTGCTGTTGTGCTCCAAAGGTAACCACTCCCCCCTTTTAGCTTGTTTTGCATACTAGCTTTGGCCATCTTTTCACACTACTTTGGGACTGCTTTTGGGGTGGTGTTGAACTACAAAAACCTCTGGTTTTTCCTCTGTTTTTCAGTCCGAGAAGTGTTGGTTTCTGCCTTGTTTGGTTAGGGGGTTGTCTCTCCCTTTGCTCTTTGGCTTGTAAAGCCTTTAGAGCCAACTTCCTAAGGTTTTGAAACCATCTTTGTTCTCCTCTTGTCTTGCTTGCTAGTGTTGATGGCCAACGAAATAAGCATGTGTTTTTACTTCTTTGTGGCTTTGTTTAGGCTCATTTTTGTGACTTATCAGACCTGCCATAACTCTGTTTTTGGCTGTCTTGGTCACCTCTTGCATGCTTATTGCACTTGTAGTGTAAATCCTCTTTGCTAGTCTTGTTAGCCTTACAAAGTAGCATGCTCTTGTGGTTTGAATTAGCTTAGTTCAAGCATGTTTTTGGTATTATTTTGGCATGTTATAACTTTGATTTTGATCGGTGGACTCACCTCTTGCATGCTTTATACACTTGTAGTGTAATCCATGCTTACTAGTCTAACATGCTTGATGTTTTGGACAATCATGCTAGCCTATTTTGGCTATACTCCATACATGTTTTAGCATTATTTTGGGCTGCTCTAGGACTTTTTTGGGCTGCCTTGGTCATATGACTCATGTTTTGTGTAGCTATAGTGCAAATGCCTTAACTAGTCTTGAGTTTTGAGGCACCTACCATGCTATACTTGTGATGTTTGCATGCCTTGGCATCATTTGGCATGGAATTTTAGAGCTTATATCTTTTCCATATTCTCATGTTTATCACTCTTTAATTGTGTTTAAGAGTTGTGCTTTATGCCTTAAAAATGAGCCATTGTGTATGCCATCATGCCTAGGACTTTGGGCCACCATTTCAGTATGTGTTTGGTCTTATTTTGCCATGATATACCTCTATTTTTGGTTGGTTAGAGCATCCCTCATTTGCTTCTTACACTTGTAGTGTAAGTCCTCTTTGATAGCCTTGCATGCCTAATGAGTGAGCTTGTTATTCTAGCATGAGTTGACTTGGTTTTAGCCCATTTTTGGTGTTGTTTTGACATGCCATAACTCTGATTTTTGTTGGTGAAATGAGCATATGCTTGGTTTTTATAGGTGTAGTGTAACCATCCTTTCGGCCTTGCATGCATCATGCCTTATGCCCTTCATGTTGGTTTGTTTTGGCTATGTTCAAGCATGTTTTGGGTCTTGTTTTGACCTGCCTTGGGACTGTTTTGAGTCACCTTAGCCCTTTGGGGCTTGCTTGATATAGCCATGGTGTAAGTCCCTTGGCTAGCTTTAGGCTTTGAGTCCACTAGCATGCTTTGTTTGTCGTTTGTGCATGATCTAGCATCCTTTGGAATGTGATTTCAGAGCCTATTTCATTTTCACACTCTCACACTTTCCACTCTTTAAGTGCTCTTGAGAGTTGGTACTTTCATGCCTTGCTTATGAACCAATTGGTATGCATGTTTGTATGTACTTTCGGACTTCATTTTCAGCATGTTTTGGCCACTATTTTGGGCATGACTAAGGTCGTTTCATATTCGGTGTAAGTCCATTGAGCATTGATTTGCATGCCCCTTGTGAGGTGCCCTTTACTAGCTTTGATGCCTTAGCATCCGAACATGCCATGCTTGCATTCTTCATGTGTTAGAACCTAGTGTATGCCATTCTAGCATTCATACAAGTGCATTTAGTCTACATGTTGTTGCATGCTTATGTTGCATTGCATGGTATTTGCATGCTATTAGCCTTGATAGGTTTTTCATATTGCATTGTGTGTGCATGCCTTACATTGTGTTTAGCATGCTTGAGTTGCATTGCATGTTTGCATGCTCGAGTTGTATTGCATTTGTTTGGATTGGGGACGTTTCATACTTGAAGTAACGAAACGTGCCTTAATTCTCAGTCGCCAACCCTCTTGATCATACATGATAGAGGCTAAGGCATTTATGTGTTTTTGTGCATTCATTTGATATTGATTTGTGCAACTCGGCCTCTTTGGCCACCATGCATTGGAATGCATGATTGATGGCTCGAGGGCTGAGCACTATACTCCTTTGAGCCTTAGACATGATAAGGAGTGTGGTGGCACACACATTTTCTTACAAATACATTGCCATGCCTCTGTTTGTGCTCTGTTGCAGCAAAAAGGGAAGTTTGTAGGAAGCAGTGGCCGATCGACTACTTTGTCTGCCGATCAGCGGATATACCGATCATTTATCTATATTTTTGGTTTTTAAATCTAGCTCTAAATATAATAAATAGAAAATATGATATATGTTGAATTATGTTGAAAATTTATAAAATTTTAAACCGCTAAATCCGGATTTCATGGACGGATGCGATTGATTTTTTCAATCCGCCAACAATGTGGGTTGATCGATGATTGAGAGGAGGGCTCAGGTGGCATAGCCACCCGCGCCCACCCCTAGCCTCAGAATTGGTCGATGACCATTATCACTTGGCCGATGGCTTTTCCTCTTGGCCGACCACCTCTCAGATTGTTCCTAAGATGGGTCAGAAGCGCTATGGAAGTTGGCACAGTTTTCAGAGATATAGAAGTGCGCAAACAGAGGCAACATGAGGCATGGCAACGGATTTCCGAGCGAGGCGATCGAGCATGCATCTTTGAACTCTTTGGACTGAGCTGAGGCTTTGTAATTTGTAATTAGCTTTACTTGTTAGTTAGCTTTTGAATTTGTAATTAAACTAATTAATTTGTTAATTAGTTAAATGTGTTGTAATAATTAGCTTAATGTTCAAACGATCAATCACAACATAAGGCTTGTATGGCTAGATCAGAAGCAACCCTTGGACTAGGGGCAAGAAGGTCAGATATGATCAACAGAAAGCTTGCAAAGCTGGATGAGAAGCAGCCCTTGAACTAAGGGCAAAAAATGTCAGATGTGCTCGAAGAGTCAAAAATTGGGACATTTCTCGAGCTAACGAAGATCGGCAAGAATGCCAAATCCCAGAAGGGAGGAAAGAATACAGTATTGCTGAAGGACAATTGAGTTCCTATCCACAACACTGGGGGCAATTCAGACCCAGTTGGATGGACTCCTACGTCATCAGCAAACAGCAGCCATTCTCTTGGATTCAGATGGATTCGAGATCCTACGACCATTCAACATGGACTTGTTGCACTTTTTACCCTTGAGAGGCTCACTGGGCCGAAAACCCAGAAGGGTGACCTAGGCAAAAGTTAGAGCAAGAAAAAGAAAAAAAAAATGCAAAGAATGAAAAAATAAAAATGATGAAAAATGAAGAAAATGAAAAGAAAATGAAAAATGAAAAAAAGAAGAAAAGAATTGAAAAGAAAAGAAAAACATAGCTCTCAAGGTTGAAAACCAGGAAGGGCGGCCTTAGCAAAAGTTAGAGTGCAAAAGCAGAGGTTAATACCCGAGTGTACATTCACCCCGAACTACATAAGGCTTGATTCCAATGTTTGGGATATGTAGGCAACTTCATTCTGAAGTCTAACCATAAACACTTCCAAATCGACTATGTCCATGTAATGGTTCTGATCATCTTTGTCTTCTCTGTATTCGAGAGTTCGGTTGTCATCGTCACTTTGAGGATTGGTTGCCATGTGTTGTGGTACTATTCAGGCAAGGGGCAACTTTCCGTTGTCGTGCAGTGCCGTTCAGACAATGGGCAATTTTCCATCGTTATGGATCTGAGGTTGTGCATCTCAAGGGCAAATTTTGCGTTGGTCAAGCAGTGGTCATTTGCAAAAATAGTTTTTGAGAATTTTTACTGAGGTTGACTAATTTTCTCAAAAATTACTCCTTTTTTTTCTCTCCAAAACTGTACCATTTTCTTGGACCCAAAAAAGGAAAATTTCCAGTGCTCATAGCTTGACTTGCATGATTTCAAATCAAAAAATTGAACAAGCATGTTAATCTAACTTTCATATTGGTCAAAATTGTTTTAGTAGAAATCCAAAACAAAAAATGATCAAAATGATGAACTAGGGGCACAATTGAGTCAGGTGTTCTGTCTTTTCCCCATTGTCACCATACTTGCCAGAAAGGACACCGCATTTGCCAGAAAAGGCACCATTCTTGCCAAAAAGGGCACAACTGAAGCTAACAGCAAAGGGCCAAAAGCTCTCACATCCTCCAAGCAGCGAGGTATCAAGCCAAGTGCGAAGCACAAACTGGAATGGATCAAGATATTCCACTCCCTCATCTAGACATATTTAATCATGTCCAACCTCTCCAGTAGAGCATTGTCAATCGATGTCAATTGCAGATCTGCTACACATCCAGCCGCATCACAACCCCTCTGTGGGAAAGCTCATTGTTGTGAAGAATGAGAATCTAGCAGAATGCTAGGGGCAAAAGCCCATAACTTCCTATTTATCCATCAACCACCTGGGGGAGGGATAAAAAATGAGAGATTGAAGAATAGAGAGATGTGCGCTGAGCAAAAAAGTGAGAAAATGGCTTTTTCAGAAAACTAGAGATTGAGTGCCAAGTGATGTGAGAATCAAAAGTGAAAAAGGGTGGGAAACAATACCTGGAGAAACAGGCTCCCTGTGTGCATTTGAGTCTTGTGTTTTGTTGTGTTTGTTTTTTTGTTTGTCTCGATTCTTGTTTTGAGTCGTTTCGAGTGTCAATAGATGTGTTTAGCTTGTTTACCTTTGTTTTCCTTTACTGAGTCGTGGTGCGCTGTGTTCAGTCGTAGGCTCAATACCCGATCACAAACTCATTCTCAATTTCAATTTTAAAAAAAAAAATCGTTTTGTGCTCAGAGTGCCGTGTCGTTCTCTACATGTATGCAAAACAAGATTTGTTCTTTCATAAAACTGCATGGTTCAACCCAGGTCATGTGAGAACAATAAAACCAGGACCTATCTGAAGCTATATAGGTTCTAGACTGCAAAGCAAAAGAAAAAAGGGAAAATGTCGGGCATCTGAGTTTGTTTCAACTTAAGAAGGTTCCGAGATTGCATTCCGGATGTACCTCTTCAGACCTTGTCAATGCTCTGAAGTATGAGTGTGCCTCTACCTCAGGCTCAAGATCAAGCCTGCTTCAAAGCCAGAATGGCGATCAGAAGTGCTCTCCTTGAGCACCGTCCCTGCCAAAGGTATCTTGGCTGTATTTGCAATGAGTTCCTAGGAGACCAACTGCGACGATGGAAACTAGAGTTCGAATGGTTGTTGCCTAGAACGCAAAGGTTAGGATTTCCGAGACTAAAGTCTGGTTTAAATACCCAGGGGTATATCCCCGGCTTGAAATCTGTATGGAAGCCCCATAGGTTGAGATAACATGCATGTGCCTCAATTCTGGATACTGAACCAACCTAGTCTGTCACCCCGTTGGAGAATAGGGAAAGTTGTGAACATGGCCAGGAAGAAAGGTGGTTCCTATAGCTTGGAGGTGTAAGATACAGAAGCAAGAGATCCCCAATAGCACGAGAAAATGCAAGGGAAGTACTTTTTTTTTTAAGCTCAAGTGGCCTACGCGGGAGCTCTAGAATATGTTTTCAGCATGTGATGCTCAGCACGTATGAGGTGTATCCTTTTAATTTGTTGCAACTCCTCCAACAGGTAAACTGGAGGTTGCGTTTTAATCGGTCTTGTCAAGACGCGCATTTCTTCATTGAGCATAGTGTATTGAATATGCATTGATTATTGTGCGCATGATATGTATGCACTTTTCAGTTGCATTGTTATGCACTCCACTTGCGTTGTCACGCACGTTTTAGTTGTGTTGTTACGCACGCTCTAGTTGCATTATTATGCACACTTTACTTGCGTTGTCACTCACCTTACTTGCATTGTTATGCACACTTCACCTGCATTGTTATGCACCCTTCCACCCGCATTGTTATGCACTCTTCACTTGCGTTGTCGCGTACGTTCCAACTTGCATTGTTATGCACCATTCCACCTTCATTGTTATACACCGTTCCAACTTGCATTGTTATGCACCATTCCACCTGCATTGTTATGCACCGTTTCACTTGCATTATTATGCACACTCCACCTGCATTGTTATGCACCGTTTCACTTTCATTGTTATGCACCCTTTCAGTTGCATTGTTATACACACTTTACTTGCATTGCTATGTATGTCTCACGTGCATTGTCATGCACCTTTTCACTTGCATTGCTATGCCTGTACCATGTGTATCATTACGCACCGTCGCACTTGCATCTATCACACTTATTCACTTTGTGTATCTAGCACACAATTTCATTACAATTGTGTATTTGTGGTACAGTCTCATACCTATTTCTTGTATCTCAGGACGCGTGAAGCGCGGCCTTGGACGGGTTTTATCTCAGGACGCGTGAAGCGTGGCCTTGGGCGGGTTTCATCTCAAGACGCGTGAAGCACGGCCCTGGGCGGGTTGTATCTCAGGACACGTGAAGCGCGGCCCTGGGCGGGTTTTATCTCAGGATGCGTGAAGCGCGGCCTTTTATCGCAGGATGCGTGACGCGCGGCCCTGGGCGGGTTGTATCTCGGGACGTGTGGAACACAAGCCTGAGCAGTTTTCTTGTATCTCAAGACGCGTGAAGTGCAGCCTTGGGCGGGTTGTTTTCGAACCTCTTCTCACACAATTTCAGCGTGGTTTGAGTGTTCCTTTCCTTACACGAGTTCGGCGTGTTTGGAATTTATCTCAGGTTGCATGGAATGCACTCCTGATTGGTTTTCTTTGTTTTTCCTTTTCTCACGATTCCAGCGTGGTTGGAGTGCGTTACCCTTTTTACATCTGCTACTCTATCTGTTACATCCATTGCATCATATCCATTTTACTCTCTGGTCTAGGAGACCTCAAATCCTCTAAAGATGCAATTCCTTTGGTGTTTGTCATGCCCGAATGACTTCTGGTGGTCTGGTATAGCCACCTGACTGTGTTAGTGGTGAGTTCCTAGGAGATCAACTGCGACGGTGGAAACTAGAGTTCGAATGGCTCATGCCTAGAACACAAAGGTTCGGGATTTCCGAGACTAAAGTTTGGTTTAAATACCCAGGGGTGTATCCTCGGCTTGAAATCTGTATGGCAGCCCCATAGGTTGAGGTAGCGGGTATGCGCCTCAATTCTGGATATTGAACCAACCTAGTCTGTCACCCTGTTGGAGAATAGGGAAAGCTACGACCATAGCCTGGGAGAAAAGTAGTACCTGTGGTTTGACCAAAAAGAAGCGAAAGATCCGAGGCAGCATGAGGTGAGTCATCGCCAATTGCCCTTGCAAGGTACTTTCACTTCCCAGCTACATTGCATTTTGTTATCTATTACGTCTATTGCATTGTATATAGCATCTACCGCATGCATCTACTATATTATCCATTTATCGTCTGCATCCTTTCCATGTTAAGCTTAGTCTGGCATGTGTCCATACTTTTCGTGTTAAAGCATGGTTCTGTGATCATGTGTACACGCCTATTCCACTAAGAGAATTGTGGTTTGAGGGTGTCGGCACCTTTTCTGTGTTAGACGTGGTCTGTTTTGTGTCTATGTCTTTGCTAGGTAGCAATGTGGTTTGGCCGCGTGCCTTATTCACTGCATCCATTGCATCCATTGCATTGTAGTTTGTTTTGTTGCATTCAGCATGTAAGATCATGATCTTTCCTCAGCAGATCATTCCTCACTTATATCATGTCACCCAATTACTTGTATTCTTTTTGCGAAACACATAGTTCTGTCTGTGCATGCACCTATTCCACTAAGAGATTTGTGGTTAGAGCGCTCCGGTACCTTTTCTATGTTACACGTAGTTTGATTTTGCATCTCCATCCCTTTATGATATTTGTGTGGTTTTGCACTGCTTGTGGTTTGATTATTTCGATACATTGCATATCATTTGCATTGTTTCATTACATTGCATTGCATAATAGGGGTGAGCATGGTCCAGATTGGACCGGATTGGGATAAAACCATGACCAATCCGTTATCTACGGTTCCTGAAAAATTGAAACCAATCCAATCCGTTTAAATCATGGAACCAATCCAAACCAATCCATTTAAATACGGATTAGATCGGTTTAGGACCACGGATTCACATAATTAAATAACAAATATATATATATATATAACACTTTAATTTCATGAAAATATAAACATAGCGCTATATTAGTTCCACAAAAACAACATGTTTTTCTATAGTAGCGACATACTGTTCTAGAATTTAAATAACCATAAGAAAACTAGTTTCACCATAAGTATTTAGACTATTACAAATTAAAACTAAAAACTAACAAACAAAAGTAATAAAAGAAGATATTATACGGTTTTAGGTTTGAGTTTAGATTTTATATAGAATAAGAGAAGATACTATGGGGGATGATGTATAATAAAAATATAGACTATTTGTATACGGTCCGGATCGGTTCCAATCCGGAACCGTGGGGTTCAATCCGGAACCAATCCGTGGACTACGAATTTTTAATTCTTCAATCCGGAACCGAACCGCGGAATCAAAAAATCAATCCAAACCTATCGGATTGGACTGGACTGGATCGGACTACGGATTTCACGGATTCCTTGCTCAGCCCTATTGCATAAATCTTGAATTTTCAAACCGGCTTCGCGCAGCGTATAAGTCCAATTATCAAACCGGCTTCGCGTAGCGTATAAGTCCAATTTTCAAATCAGCTTCGTGTAGCGTATAAGTCCAATTATCAAAATCTTCCTGTATATCATTCTGCATCCTGCCCCTGAACTACACTGGTTTGATTCCTTACAATGGGATACGTAGGCAGCCTGTGGGCGCAACCATTTATTTATTTGTATTTTTGTTTGTTTGTTTGTCCAAGTCTTAGGCCTTGTCAAAAATGGGTCGTCTCTAGGCTTTGACATTCACTTATGTCATTTCATGACTTCGAGCTCTGTCAAAGAGGGGCAACTGTAGACACCCCATTTTTGACCGCCCTTAAGACTTGGGCGCTACTAATTGTTTACCTGGTGATGAAAGATGTGCAGGGCAAAGGTTCGATTTCTTCGGCAAGAGGAGAGTCAAATCCTAACCTCACACCCCATTTTGGACCCAAGCTATTTTGGATGGTTTTTAGACCTTAAGACCCTCTCTTTCAAAATATTTTTGAAATAAAGTTCCTACGATGTTCCGAGGCTCGCATTTCGTTAAATGTTGCACTTTTCGGTAAACCAAGCAAGGACGAAGTGGAAATGAATAAAAGAGAGTTGAAATCTTTGAAAAATCTTTCAAAACACCTTGTTTTGGGGTTTGGAGTTGAAGAAAAGAGGAGAAGAGGGAAGAAACCTAACTGAGGAAGAAGATGGGCATGAACCGTTAAGAGAGAGACGAGCAGTCCTCACTAAATCAGGCCTATCCTTTTGAATACTTGGATTTCAGCTATGAGGCCACCACTGTTGGAAAGCTTACTTACGGGGCTTCATTTTTCAATTAAGAATCTCCTAAAGCCGTGTCACGACCCGAACCCGCCCCTATGGATTAAAGACATAACCGGCCAGTAATCCTGAGATTACCTACGGCCTCAAACCAAAACAGACATAACTCATCAGAGTAAAGGGGCCAAACGGAAGTAAAAATTTAAAACTTTGTCCATAGAGCTGTGCTTATATGCACATCAAAACAAACCATACATATATGCGTTAATAACTCACAATAGATACACAGTACCATAAAGTTCTGTACAGACAGGATCATCCAAAACTAAGTCAACCACTGAAAACTATATACAGACATATTCAAATACTTCGCCAACATAACAACTTAGAACAAAATGACAAAAGGCGAAGGCGAGTCTCATGCGTGAGACACATAGGTTGACTTTCCAAAACTCGGTTGTTCCATATAGACTTCACTGGGGCTGGGTCTGGACCTCCCTTGGCTCACCTACAAACACATGAATGAGCGTGAGCGAAAGCCCAGTGAATAATATCAAATAAAGAAAATACATTGGAACATTATACATCAGACGGCCTTAGGCCCAATTCATTCATGTCAAACTGGCCTTTGGCCTTTTCGAACGTTCATATCAGACTGGCCTTTTTGGCCTTATCAAACTTTCGTATCAGACTAGCCTTTCGGCCTTTCCAAACTTTCATTTCAGACTGGCCTTTAGGCCTTTCAAACTTTTATATCAAACTGGCTCTTAGGCCTTTCAAACTTGTCATATCAAACTGGCATTTAAGCCTTTCAAACTTGTCATATCAAACTGGCATTTAAGCCTTTTAGACTTTCGTTTCAAACTGGCATTTAAGCCTTTCAAACTTGTCATATCAAACTGGCATTTAAGCCTTTCAGACTTTCGTTTCAAACTGGCATTTAAGCCTTTCAAACTTATCATATCAAACTTTGTCCACCATTCAAAATTAATGAACTTTACAAAACTTACATAGAAGTAAGCAATTGGACAATAACATATTTCAGATATTACTCACAGTGATCGGCTTGTGGATTGCCCTGGAGCTTGACCCTACACATCACGTAACACATATGGGTCACAATTAATTTAATCCGTTCTTTAATTCACATTTTCCTCTTTAGGCTTCATACTTATCTCTTTAATTCAATTATAATGCTTAATGCATGCCTACGAGTGTTTGCAAGTGAAAGAGAACGGAAAACGAAACACAGAGTGCGAAAACAAAATTTTGGAAAACAGGGTCCCCGCTCGAGCGTGGACTTCCCTGCTCGAGCAGACCCTTAAGGCCTGCAAAGTACTGGTTGCATGAAAAATACGCTCGAGCGTGAAATAGGGCGCTCGAGTGGAAGGCCTACCTACAAAGCTCCCCCGTTCGAGCGTGAAATACCCCGCTCGAGCGGACACCAAGTCTGCAAAAAGTACTAGGAGCACGCATTTACCGGTCGAGCGGCCATTACCCCGCTCGAGCGGACATCAAAATTCTGGGTTTCCCAGATTGTGTTCTTGAGCTATAATTCGACTCTCAACCAACATTTCATGCATTTTATAGCTCCAATTCCACACATACTTGTACTAACATGGTATAAACACCAAAACACATCATCATGGAGCTCAATTTCAAAGATTTAACACATGCATGGCTCAAATTGACACCAAACTCAATTCTAACATACACATTCATGCATTCAAAGTTCTTATCTTCATGGATTGTACATGCATGTGATGTCTAGCTCCCATTCTCAACTTAGATGATACCAATGGTGATTGTACATGAGCTTCAACTACAAATTTACATGGATTTCAACCAAATTGCAACATGAATCATGTAATTCAAGCTCAACTATACAAATTCCAAACAATTACATACATGCATGTGCATTTCAACTTCAAATTCATCAATTAGAGCACAACTCTTGTTCTTGATCACCAATTAACCTTTAATTCACAAAATCACAAGTTCAAACTCATGAATTCATAAACAATCACTTACCTAGAAGCCCAATCTATGGTTAATTCTTGAACTAGACTTCAAATTCCCAAGCTTGAGTCAAAAATTACACAATTCTCTCCCCCTCTCTCTCTCTCTCTCTCTCTCTAACAGCCGGCCCCTCTCTCTTTCTTAGAGTTTGATCAGCCCAAGTGAAGATACAAGAGGGAATGGGAGGTATAGTGCTCTCACACAACAAATCCCACTAACCAATATTACAAATATTACAATTTGAGCACAAAGCCATTAAATAAATCAATTTAATCTGACCCGAATCAATTTTTAATTAAATTTCACTATAGGCTCTAAAAATTACGCTAATCATAATGGCGCAATCAATTTCGGGTTCTGTGGCCGATAAGGCCTTCAATTTAATTTCCAAAGCAGATAATCAAACAGATATTCCGACGGTGAATAGATAGAAATTCAAAACCACATATTTTCACATAATGGTGCACACAATCATGTCAAAACACATAATCACGTCAAAACACATAATCACATTCATATTAAAGACCAATTAACACATTACGGAACAGGGGTATCACAAGCCGAGTCCGGATGGGGGAGATATGATTGGTTGAAGTTGGGCATCATTCCGGTTGGACTGAAACTGAGCAACCTTCACTAAAAGAGGGATATCTCTTAGCACACATGGAACTTTGAGGTGAGGCTGCCAAATTTGGAAAGAAGACTTTCGGGGCTACAGTTTAGGCTCAAGAATGACTGAAAAAGAGTCCAGATGAAGGAATTAGGCTTGCTTCAAGTCAGGGACCAAGACTGATTGTTTCCATCGGCCTCTATGGAAGTGCATCGGCCACAATTTGACCTCAGCAGCTATATGTCGGCCAAAAGTGAACCTTATCTACCACAAATGGTGGCCAGTAGGCACCAAAGATGGCCGATCGGCCAGAAGTGTCCAGAAAGCCCAGAATTGACAGATATTTCTCCTCCAGCTGTTATACACTGCATCAGATATTTTCCAATTGAGATATTTCGACCAAAAGCTCTTGGATTGCTACATAATGAAGCTTTATATCTCATTTTCAAGGGTTAGAACATTTCTTAAAGGCTTAGAAATTTGAGAGCTTCTCACTCTAGAATCCTCTCTCTCTAGAAGTTTTGTGAGCAGAACTCTCTCCCTCCCTATAATTCTCTCCTTCTCCTCTTGTTTTAGGCTTAGAAGTGAGAATTTCCTACACTTTTGCAAAGAGACCCTTATCCAAAGTTGATCACCATTGGCTTGAGATCCCTTGGAACTTATTTTTGGGCTAATTAAAGGTTGTTTGGCTCAGAAAAGAGGCCATTTTGCTGTTGTGCTCCAAAGGTAATCACTCCCCCCTTTTAGCTTGTTTTGCATACTAGCTTTGGCCATCTTTTCACACTACTTTCGGACTGTTTTTGGGGTGGTGTTGAACTACAAAAACGTCTATTTTTTCCTCTGTTTTTCAGTCCGAGAAGTGTTGGTTTGTGCCTTGTTTGGCTAGGGGGTTGTCTCTCCCTTTGCTCTCTAGCTTGTAAAGCCTTTAGAGCCAACTTCCTAAGCTTTTGAAACCATCTTTGTTTGGCCTTTTAAACACTGAAATCCAGTGGATTTTCAGTGGTAAAAATGTGGTTTTGAAGTTCAAAATAGGAGAGGGTGGTCCCCTCTCCTCTTGTCTTGTTTGCTAGTGTTGATGGCCAACGAAATAAGCATGTGTTTTTACTTCTTTGTGGCTTTGTTTAGGCTCATTTTTGTGACTTATCAGACCTGCCATAACTCTATTTTTGGTTGTCTTGGTCACCTCTTGCATGCTTATTGCACTTGTAGTGTAAATCCTCTTTGCTAGTCTTGTTAGCCTTACAAAGTAGCATGCTCTTGTGGTTTGAATTAGCATAGTTCAAGCATGTTTTTGGTATTATTTTGGCATGTTATAACTCTGGTTTTGATTGGTGGACTCACCTCTTACATACTTTATGCACTTGTAGTGTAATCCATGCTTACTAGTCTAACATGCTTGATCTTTTGGCCAATCATGCTAGCTTATTTTGGCTATACTCCATACATGTTTTAGCATTATTTTGGGCTGCTCTAGGACTTTTTTGGGCTGCCTTGGTCATATGACTCATGTTTTGTATAGCTATAGTGCAAATGCCTTAACTAGTCTTGAGTTTTGAGGCACCTACCATGCTATACTTGTGATGTTTGCATGCCTTGGCATCATTTGGCATGGAATTTTAGAGCTTATATATTTGCCATATTCTCATATCACTCTTTAATTGTGTTTAAGAGTTGTGCTTTATGCCTTAAAAATGAGCCATTGTGTATGCCATCATGCCTAGGACTTTGGGCCACCATTTCAGTGTGTATTTGGTCCTATTTTTCCATGATATAGCTCTGTTTTTGGTTGGTTAGAGCATCCCTCATTTGCTTCTTACACTTGTAGTGTAAATCCTCTTTGATAGCCTTGCATGCCTAAAGAGTGAGCTTGTTATTCTAGCATGTGTTGACTTGGTTTTAGCCCATTTTTGGTGTTGTTTTGACATGCCATAACTCTGATTTTGTTGGTGAAATGAGCATATGCTTGGTTTTGATAGGTGTAGTGTAGCCATCCTTTTGGTCTTGCATGCATCATGCCTTATGCCCTTTATGTTGGTTTGTTTTGGCTATGTTCAAACATGTTTTGGATCTTGTTTTGACCTGCCTTGGGACTGTTTTGAGTCACCTTAGCCCTTTGGGGCTTTCTTGATATAGCCATGGTGTAAGTCCCTTGGCTAGCTTTAGGCTTTGAGTCCACTAGCATGCTTTGTTTGTCATTTGTGCATGATCTAGCATCCTTTGGAATGTGATTTCAGAGCCTATTTCATTTTCACACTCTCACGCTTTCCACTCTTTAAGTGCTCTTGAGAGTTGGTACTTTCATGCCTTGTTTATGAACCAATTGGTATGCATGTTTGTATGTACTTTCAGACTTCATTTTCAGCATGTTTTGGCCACTGTTTTGGGCATGACTGAGGTCTGTCCATATTCGGTGTAAGTCCATTGAGCATTGATTTGCATGCCCCTTGTGAGGTGCCCTTTACTAGCTTTGATGCCTTAGCATCCGAACATGCCATGCTTGCATTCTTCATGTGTTAGAACCTAGTGTATGCCATTCTAGCATTCATACAAGTGCATTTAGTCTGCATGTTGTTGCATGCTTATGTTGCATTGCATGGTAGTTACATGCCATTAACCTTGATAGGTTGTTCATATTGCATTGTATTGCATTGTGTGTGTATGCCTTACATTGTGTTTAGCATGCTTGAGTCACATTGCATGTTTGCATGCTTGAGTTGCATTGCATATTTGCATGCTCGAGTTGTATTGCATTTGTTTGGATTGGGGACGTTTCATACTTGAAGTGATGAAACGTGCCTCAATTCTCGATCACTGACCCTCTTGATCATGCATGATAGAGGCTAAGGCATTTATGTGTTTTTGTGCATTCATTTGATATTGATTTGTGCAACTCGACCTCTTTGGCCACCATGCATTGGAATGCGTGATTGATGGCTCGAGGGCTGAGCACTATACTCCTTTGAACCTTAGAAATGATAATGAGTGTGGTGGCACACACATTTTCTTGCAAATACATTGCCATGCCTCTGTTTGTGCTCTGTTGCAGCAAAAAGGAAAGTTTGCAGGACGCAGTGGCCGATCGACTACTTTGTCTGCCGATCAACTATCAATGATTAGCCGATAGCCTCAGAATTGGTCGATGACCATTATCACTTGGCCGATGGCCTTTCCTCCTGGCCAACCACCACTCAGATTGTTCCTAAGGTGGGTCAGAAGCACTATGGAAGTTGGCACAGTTTTCAGAGATACAGAAGTGCGCAAACAGAGGCAACATGAGGCATGGCAACGGATTTCCGAGCAAGGCGATCGAGCATGCATCTTTGAACTCTTTGGACTGAGCTGAGGCTTTGTAATTTGTAATTAGCTTTACTTGTTAGTTAGCTTTTGAATTTGAAATTAAACTAGTTAATTTGTTAATTAGCTAAATGTGTTGTAATAATTAGCTTAGTGTTAGCTAGTTATTCAATTTGATTATTGTAATAATTAGTCTAATTAGATTATTAGATTAGTTAGAATTGCTTAGCGTAGCTAGTTTGTATTATTCATTTGGACCCTCCGTCGAGAGGGCAAATTTTGTAATAAGTGTGCGTGAGTGTATGAATGTCTTCCAACCCCACGTCTTTCTCTCTTTTACTTAACCGCTTATGATGGTTAGTTCTAGGTCATGTTTTGATTAGCATCCTTATGCTTGCATGTTTGCATTCATTCATTTGTCTTGCATGCACCGGGCTCGGCGCATCTTACTAACTGCATTGTATTTCAATTCCTACTTGAATACATGATTATCAAGTTGCATCTCATATGACATCTTAGAATAGCCGAGCCTATTTCTAGTTGCATTTTGCATGTGTTGCATTAGCCATCTTAACATGAACTAGGATCATGCATGATTTCTAACTAGTTCTCTGTTTTGGCTCGGAGTACATTGTAAGTATTTATGCTTTAACATCCTTGCATGAGTGTGAGTGTTGCCATGATAGCATGCTCGCCATGAGGCTAACTGCTTAAGTGTTTAACTGCCTGAATGCTTGTGGGTGAAGGTTGGATTGCTTGAATTGGAACAATTCATCGAAATGCAAGTTTTAAGCCCACTTGAGGGTGGAAAAATCATGTTTTCTAAGCCCACTCGAGGGTGGCAAATCCCGTCTTAGCCTACTTGTGAGTAGCACCTTCAAACCATTTTCAAACAAACAAACATGAGATGTTTTGTTCCAACTTAGGCGATCTAGTCTATACTTGTATGCTGTGCGCATCACGTAGTAAGCTAGCTAATAAACTAGAATAAGAACACATGTGTTTTCAAAAACAAAATATCATGTTAGTAAAGGCCGATCTTTTGATCAGGTGAGCGGGGGTGCTCATTGCATGACTTTCCCCTCTCGTACCCAAGTTCCCGAGCCAAGGCAACTTTGGTGATAACGGACACGTGGCCTTCGACATGAGTCAGGGTTTCATAAATTTTCCAAAAATAAAACATTTAGGTGGCGACTCTATATCCAGCAAAGCAGTCCATGTTTGGCACTTCTTTACAAAAATCAGTTTTCCAAAACGATTTGCCGGATTTTGACTCCTTGGTGATTTATCAATCTTGCATTGCACTTTGCGAGATTAGATTCAGAACCGTGACATTGAGTCCGAACTGTAGTAGTCCAACGAAAAAAACGATTTCGCGCCTTTGCGCGCAGAGCCAGGACGTCCGGGCACGTCTACAATGACCCTCTCCTATTTGGGACCTCAAAATGCCATTTCCACCACAGAAATTCCTCTAAGTTTCAGTGGTGAGAAGGCCAAAACAAGGTGATCCCAATAGCTTAAAAGGAAGGTTCAAAACAAGGCCTCACAAGGCACAAGAGGGGGTACACTACCCCCAACACAAAAGAGACCTTAAACAAACATGTTAAGCATGCAAACTCAGAACTTTTTGTAGTTTAAAGTCAATCCAAAATAAGCATGAAAATACGTCCAAAAGCTTAAACCAAAACAAGGGTTTTAAGGGTTAGAAGCTCACCCTTGAAGAACACCTTCAAAGCTGTAACTCCAGCACTCTCTTTGAACCAAAACCAATCCAAAGACTCCAAAACCAACCTCAAAGAGCCTCAGCGACAAGAGTATGGTGTTTGAGTGTGTGTTGGTGTGCAATAGTATGGAAAAACTACACTTTTGTGCACAAAAATTAAGAAGAAGAGCAATATAGAGACAAAGGTGTATATGTATAGCTCAAGCACTTTTTTCTAAACCTAGAGAAGGAGGGGGGAGGTTCTCTTATATAGAGAACCAAAGGTTAAGCTTGTTGGATAAGCTTAGGCCTAAAGCCATCCCTCCATATATGGAGGATCACTTCTGTGCCTTCTAGCTGTAACAGCTGGCCTAAAAATATCTCCAAAAAGATGATGGAAACTGCCGACCACTAGTGGTCGGCCAGGGAAGAAAGTGGTCCACCATGGGGGGGAGATGGTCTGCAATATGAAAGCAAGGCAATGGTGTGGTGGCCGACCAGAAAAGGTGGTCCAAAGACCAAGAAAACTAGTTGGTCGACCAGAAAACTGGCTGACAGGAAGGAAAGTGGTCTCCAAGGGGAAGAACTGGTCTTTCACCCTTGTACCACCTTCCAAACAAGGAAAACAAGGTTTGTACCAAAAACAAACCAAAAAGGATGCAAGACAAGAGTCTGGGAGGCAAGGCATGTAGCCGGGAGCCTCGAAAACTAGTCTACGGGCACCAAAAGTGGTCTACGACCACAAAAGTGGTCTCCCAGACCACAGTGACCCTCTAGGCAGAGGCAACAAGGCATGGTTCAAAAACCAAGCCAAACGAAGAACGTTAAGCGGTCCCGAGACAAGACGCACGGCCGAAGACTCCGGAAATCGGAACCTAGTCTCCAAGCAGAAAAAGTGGTCTACGACCACGAAAAAGATGCTCTACAAGACCTCTCCCTCCCTCCAGGGAAGAGAAAACAAGGTTCAGTCCACAAACCGAGCCAAAGCACAAAGAGTTCAGAGGCCCGAAGGCAAGGCATTCGATCAAAAACTCCGGAAACTCGAAACGAGCGCAACATGTGCAATCACTGAGCGCTCAATCGATGACGTCTAAGTCTTAAGGTCGGTCAAAAATGGGGTGTCTACACATATCAATCAAGTTTTTAACAGAGTCATAATGCGAGCTCCAACGAGTAGCTCTAGCTCGATGCAAGGTACCAATTTGATTGGCCTCTTTACCAGATTGACGCTCACCACTAGCCAACATATTTTCAACCTCACTCTTATGAAAAGATTTTAACTCACCAAGGCGCTTTGGAGAAGAAGCAACAAAACTGACAATACAACTTTAGTGAGAAAAAAATTGCCAAACATTAGGCTCATATTTTGTTGCCGCAATTAAGGCCAATTGCAAACGATGTGCAAAGTAATGTACATAATATGCATATGGGCAATCTCTACGAAATAAAGCTCGAAGTCCATTCCATTCGCCACGCATATTGCTAGCACCATCATACCCTTGACCACACATGTTTTGAATAGGGAGATTAAATCGAGAAAAGATATTCAATATCTCTTTTTTAAGAGTCAATGCAAATGTATTTTTGACACCCACGATATCAAAGAACCGTTTCCCTAGCAAACCATCATTCTTGACGTATCTCAAAATAAGGGCCATTTGTTCTTTTTTAGACTCATCTTGGGACGCATCAACAAGAATACAAAAATAACCTCCTGCAACTTCATCAAAATCACATTCCTAACTTTGTTAGTAACTATATGCAAAATCTCTTTTTGGATCTTCAGAGAAGTGTATTTTGCATTTTGTGGAGCATTCTTTAATATAATACTCTCAAGTGCATCATTCCCTCTCACCTTGAACTTTAATAATTCAATTAGATTACCTTGGAATGAAGTCGAGCTTTCATTATGACCTCTAAAACCAAGTCTTTGAAGAGCAAGTACTTGAATAGTTTCAGTTGTTGCCTTTACCCGCATTCGATTTTTCAAAATCTCTTCTTTTGATTGCGCATTCAACATTTTTTCAATGTGATAGGAAGATTTCTTCAAAGTGTCATGACTAATAACACAATGACTACATGATAAAGATGCAAGTCTGACACAAAGCAAAAAAACACATTTGGATCCATGATTTACTCTCTTCCAATTGTTAAACCCCTCATCAACAAGAACAGAATGACTGATCGACTTATTTGGCTAATCAAACAAAAAGCATGAAAAACAATATGCTTTATCCTTTGAAGGAGAATGCTCTAGCCAAGAAAATTGCTTAAACTAAATATGTTGGAATCGGCAATTCTGCTTTCCAAATGAGGACCTAGGATACTCAAGTCTAGGTTGATAAGGCCCCAAGTTCACATAAGCTCGTCTAACCTCATCCTGTTGATTAACTAAATATTCACAAATTAGCAAGCGTAAATCAGGATCCCGTTCAATAACAGTTGAATCAAATTCACTTGGTTTATTTGCTTGAGGCATGGATGGCTGTTGCATATTAGAAAATGAGGTTTCAACACTATTGGATATTGTACTACTAAACTTCTGTTTTGATTGATAGAATGAGAAAAGGGTTTTTCCTTTTTTTAGTGGTGGAGGTTCCATTATTTGTAATCTAAAAAAAAAATTAAAAAAAAATTAAAAAAAAATTAGCCCTATTTAATATTAAACCAGAGTATATTCATAATAATTTTAAATATTAGGATCTTTATATATACCCTCAATAATTTTTATTTAGGTTTTCATTATTTTTATATATGTCCAAAAAAACTCCTTCATAGTTCAAAACCTAAGAGCACTATAGAACATTGAACAAGCAGTACCATAAAAAAATTAAAAGCAATATAATATTTGTTGCACAAAGACAAAATTTCAAAACTATTGTTAATCAAATCCATTCTCAACCAACAAAATAAAATAATTAGTTAATTACACTTACAAAAAATATTAGGAAAGTGTAGCTGCTGCAGGCTACTGTAGACGACGGAGAGAGGGTCGTTGCCTATCTATTGAAAGATGTGAGGATTGGTTTGGAAGATTTGTTCTTTAAACAAATACAAACCTATTGGGCTGCCTATCTATTTTTTTGGGTAAGTATCAGGTTGCTATTGGGCTGCCTATCTAAAAAACAAACTAAAAAAAAAAATTATTAGCCTTATTTGGGGCTTAGGTGGGAGAGGTTGGGAGGTTGAGCTAGGTTGGAAGCTTGGGTTGGGTTGGGCTGGGAAAACAAATTTCTATAGATTTTTTAAATTTTAGGCTGGGCTGCAGCTACCTATGCCCAGCGCTAGGTCCGTCATTGGATTTTATGCTTTTATATGCTTCATGCCAATCTTCATTAGAATTTCACCATTCTTTGTAAAACACAATGGTTCTACATCGTCATAAATACGCAAGCCAGGCAAATTCGATAGAATGAACATGGTAGTCCAAGATTCTTTAGCACCACATTTCCTCATCACCAACACCTCAACACTACCCACACGATCAGTTGGGTGCTCATCACAGTAGAGAACCATGCAAAGACATCCTTCCAAAACTCCTAAACCAAGTAAAATATCTCCATCTCCTCCATTAGGTTGTGGCATTGGTAACTTGTTGAATTTATTCTTTTGTGGATTGAAGTAAATAATAAGATGGGGTGCGAGGACGTGATCCCGACTTTCTTTAGAAGCAAACCAATATAGATTTTCGTTCACCACGGGACCCCATTTCACACAAGAAACATGGTATGGGAAGTGAACGTGGGTCCAAGTGTAGCTTGCTTTTCATGCTCCTTTAGGAAGACAATTAGCCCTATAGTTCGGACTCCTTTCACAAATGCAATGCGAAATAGATAAACACTAATGGGTCCAAATCTAGAAAATCTTTTAAAAAATCGATTTTTAATCAAAGATGCCAAAAGTGGACTGCATTACAGATTTCAGAGGTGCCACTTAAATATTTTTGGAAAATTTAGGAAATCCGAGACTCGTGCGAAAGGCCATGTGTCCGTCATCAGCAAAATGTCTTGGCTCGGAAACTTAGGTACGAGAAGGGAAGGTCATGAATTGAGCACCCCACTTGCCCGATCAAAGATTGGCCTTTACTAATCATGATGTGAATCTTATTTACATTATATGTTCTTATTCTGACTATTAGTCTAACTTTACTAGGTGGTGCACATAAGTATAGACCACTTTACAAAATTTGGAACACATTGATGTTATGTTTGTTTTGAAAAAAGTGTTTTGACTACGCATCACTTGAAAAAGTGAGTTTGTATGTACATTAATCAATTTATTCCAATTTTACTAAAAGGCCTTCATCCACCGGCATTCAAACAAGTATATCACTTAAGCACTTAGCCTCATGAAATCATGCTTGATAACATGGCTACTATCACACTCATGTGATATGCTAAAGCAATTAAATACTCACCTAGTACTCCGAGGCAAGCTAAAAAGATAAAAGAGTTAGAAAAAACACATGATCCTATCTAATGCAATATGACTAATGCAACCCATACAATTATGCAATTAATAGGCTCGGCTACTAACATGGCATGTGAAACAATTTAAGGCATGCAGCCTAAGCATGTTTTCAAAGAAATAATCAATAACAATGCTTGTTAGAATGATGAACCGAGCTTTTATGCATGTAAGGCAAATGAATGCAAATCATGAAAAATGCTAAGTAAATATGATGCTCTATGCTAAGGAGAAAGACGTGGGGTTGGAAGACATACACATTATTACAATTTTGCCCTCATGCAAAAGGGTCCAAATATCCAAGTGTCCGAATTAATAGCTAGCTATTACAAATCTGAATAACTAATAAGAAATAAACTAGCAATCTAATTTGTTACAACAATGATAATAATGAACAATAAATTAGCTATCTAAGTTAACTAACTATGACAATTACGAATAAACAATAATAATAATTTCAACGATACTAACTATAACGATAATTAATTAATTACAACAATAATGGGAACATTAATTTACAACATTGATATAAACAAAGATGCACAAGGATTGCATGCACATGACTGTTTTCAAAAGCAGCTCTGTCTGCCTTCCTAGGAATCTGCCATGTTTTACCTTTAGTCACAGCCCTCTGTTTCTGCAAAAACACTCTGTTTACCAAACATTGGAGCCCAGCCGGTGAGAGGGAGATTTGCACCGGTCAATACGGCCGAGCTACGGTAACGCGAGTTATAACGGACATTGCGAGAACCGGACTATGTCCGATCGAACTAAATCAGAGCGGTTCTCCGGCCCATCACGCCGGGCCGAGCGAGATTTGTCGACCGGAGCGTAGAGTCATGCATGTGCCCAACCAAGATAATTAGGATGGTGTTCGGTTGGATCCGCGGTAATGCATTGGGACCGAGCCACGTGCAGTCCGAAATTAATTCCAGCCGAACTGAAGAGCGATACGACTCATGGCCGGCTGGATCGGACAAACCGGCTTATTATAGGTCGGCCGTTTCAGTCGTGGTGCCGTTTTCTCCAAGGGGTAGAACGGTTGCGACAGACCGGTCAAATGTGCCATCTGGACCAATGATACGATGAGGGGGAAATCCACTCATAGTGCACGTCAATACCGTTTGGCGGTTCCGCAAACGCTGCTTGGAGGTTTTGGTCTCTACACGTGTAAAGAAGGTAGAGAGGAGCATGACCTCCTGTACAGGGAAGGACAGCAGAGGTAGTGCACCCACAACCATTGAGGCTGCATGGCCAGCCTAGAAAAGGAAGGACGGAGGAACGTTGGAGGTAAGCAATCTGAGGAATCCTCAATCCTCTCTCTCTCTCTAAAAAAGCGCTCTCTTCTTCAAGTGTGCTGACTTGATCGTCGGAGGGTCTATCCGGCAGCACATCGCCGGGCAGCTCACCATCTTTTTGTTTTCAGGCCAGGCGACGTTACGAAAAGAGCTTGAGTTCAAGGAGTACAGAGAACAGAGGATATTTCATCCTCGTATAATCGGTGCCGTCTGTAAGAAGCCTTATAACAAACAAACCATGCTCCTTGAGCTTTTTCCACCGTTTCCATGGCTAACCATGACGAAACTCCACTGTCTGTCGTCGATGGTATTACACCAGAGTCCATCCGACAGAGAGATGGCCTTCCTGCTATTCCTACCATAGCGGCTTGGAGACCTCTTCCAGGGGTGCGCGCGACAAATGCGCAAGGAGTACTGATCGCTCGAAGAGTCCAAAAGGCCGCCAACGACGGGGAGAGTCACATGCTCAGCGCCTGGAGCACAAACTCAAAGACCAGGATGCTCTCATTCGCAAGATGGTAGCCGAAATGGAGGCACTGAAGCGCCAGATAAAGGGGAAGGGTGTTACTGGAGAGGGCAACTTCAGAGAGCGCACCCCGCCTCCTCGCTCTGGCAGTTGCCGCCAGGACAGGACGTCATCTCTCTCTGTCACCAGAAGCTATGGGGTAGGCGACTCCGACCCACAAGTAGGAAGATCTCATACTCGCGACAGCACCTACCGTCCCTCACACCCCTCGTCGACGTCGAGATACTCTTTCTCCGTCTGTTCGGAACACCTGAGGGATGTATTGGAAGAGAGGACTCATCATGGAAAGACCCGAAGGCTACTGGCATTGCAAAGGCTGAGCTCCCAGATCCGTTGTAGTGAGGAAGTGGCAATGCCAGCACCTAGAGTGATAGCACCAGGGGACAGAGAGCTAGCAAGACTTACCACTACCCCGCTATCCCCAGAAATTGAGAGCACGTCGCTCCCTACTAGATTCCACCAGCCTAAGTTCACATTGTACGACGGCAAGACAGATCCATACATGCACGTGAGTCATTACCGACAAGTAATGTCAGGACATCCGCGCAATGACGCCTTGATGTGCCTCATATTCCCAGCAAGCTTAGGAGAACTGGGCCTGAAATGGTTCGAAAGGCTTCTGGAGGGGAGTATCGAGGGATGGCAACAGCTGGCAGAGGCCTTCGTCACCAGATTCAAAACCAACACTCAAACACCGAAGGAGGTCGACCATCTCTTGAGCGTTAAGATGGAATTCGGAGGCTCTTTGAAGGCATACAATGTAAAGTACTGGGAAACGTACAATGAGATCCTCGACTACCCCACCAATCTGGCGATCACCCAATACAAACAGGGTCTCCCAGTCGGGCATAGGCTGCGAGATTCGCTTACGATGCACCAGCCCACTACCATGGAATCTTTGATGCAACGGATCAATGAACACATCCGAGTAGAGGATGATGCTGCCACCGCAACTGAGAAGGCAAATCTGGTCGCAGCGGACAGAAGAGTAGCGGAGAAGGTTCACTCGATAGGGCAGGAGGACAACCGCCCAAATGACTGGTCAAAGGATCAACGTCGTGGCTCAAACCGCGATGATAGGAACAAAGGTCGCAAAAACGATCAAGCTAACGCTCCTCATTATGAAGAGGAAGATGCAAGAGAAAGTTGAAAGCGCAAACCGGCATCACCACGGTCTTTAAAATCCCTATTTGCCGTATCTTGAGTGAAATCCGAGGTGAACCCTACGTCCGATGGCCGGCCAAGTTGGCAAACACGCAGAGAGGCTTCAACTCGAGGTATCGCTACAACTTTCATGAGGAACGAGGGCACTGAACGGAGGACTGTATGCCGCTCAAACAACATTTGGAGGAGTTGGTGGCGACAGGGCATCTGGACCAATACATAGACGGGGGTATGAGGGCTGCTCCCCAGGAACAAGCCAAGCCAAACAGCCTCGCCATCTTGGATGCAGCGTCGCAGGGCATAATCAATGTCATCCATGGCATCATTGAGCCGACAAGGGTTTGCGAGCTAAGAGGGATGATCAAGAAAACCGAGCACATGAGGGAGGTGCTCTCCATTCAGCTCGCCGTGAAGAAAGGAAAGACCGAGGAAAATGACGTCCTGACCTTTTCAAGCAAAGACTTGGAGAGAATTCAAATGCCTCATAACGACGCCTTAATGGTGACCCTCTGCGTCAAATACTTCGACATCAAAAGAATTCTAGCTGACCAGGGGAGTTCGGTCAAGATCATGTATTATGATGCCTTCAGACAGATGAAGTTAGAGGACAATGACTTGGCCCCCGCAACATCTCCATTGGTTGGCTTTAACTCTCAACTGGAATGGCCGATCGGAAAGATCATATTACCAGTCAAAGCAGGATCAGTCACGAAGCAACTGGAGTTCTGGGTGCTTAAGGTCCCATCGACCTACAACTTAATTTTGGGCAGGGGCTGGTTGCATGCCATGCAGGCGGTAGCATTGACCTACCATCAGGTCCTGCGCTTCCCGGCACCAGCCGGACAGATAGAAGAGGTTTGGGGAGACCATGTGATGGCAAAACAATGTTTTGTCATAGTAAATGGCAGCAGAGCCGCCAAAGGCTTTGTGCAAATGATAAAGGGTCCAGAGGGAAAAGAAGTCTTGGAAGACGTAGGAAGAAAGGCTGAGGAGAAATCGGTCGAAGACTTGGTGGATGTGCGCGTGGACGAGAATGACCCAAATAAGTTCTTTCTTTTGGGCTCATCTCTGTCTCGCACTAAGCGACTTGAGTACATTGAATTTTTGGTTTCTAACATGGAGGCCTTCGCATGGACGCCTTACGATATGCCTGGCGTCGACCCTTGCTTCATTTTCCACCAGTTGAACGTCTTTCCAAATGCACGGTCGGTCATCCAGAGGACATGGCACTCGGCCTTGCACCATGCCGAGATAGTGGCGGAAGAGGTCAAGAACTTGTTGGAAGCGGTGGCAATAGAAGAAGTGCAATACCCTAGATGGATATCTAACACAGTGGTAGTGCCAAAAAAGAATGGCAAGTAGCGGGTGTGCGTTGATTATAAGACGGTCAACCGTGTGTGCCCAAAGGATAGCTTCTCCCTCCCAAGAATCGACTAGCTGGTGGATTTGACCGTTGGCCATCAGAGGTTCAGCTTCCTCAATACGTATCGTGGCTACCATCAGATAGCCATGTATGAACCAGACCGAGAGATCACTTCGTTCACCACTTCGCGTGGCCTGTACTGCTACAAGGTCATGCCATTCGGACTAAAAAATGCTGGGGCAACTTTTCAAAGGATGGTAACCAAGATGTTCGCTCCCCTTATAGGCCGCACCATGGAAGCTTTCATCAATGATATGGTGATAAAGAGCAAGGAAAAGTCTCAACACCTCGCCGACCTAGTAGAGATGTTCGCTACACTTAAACATCACAAGTTGCGTTTGAATGCCTCCAAGTGCGCCTTCGGAGTTGGCACCGGAAAATTCCTAGGTTTTTTGGTCACGAACTGAGGAATGGAAGCCGACCCTTCCCAAATCAAGGCGATACAAGAGTTGGAGCGCCCAAACTCCATGAAGGACGTGCAACATCTTGCCGAGATGGCAACCGCGCTGAACAAATTTATAAGTCGGTCTTCAGATCGTTGCAAGCCCTTCTTCAAAACTTTGAAGGCCAAGTTCTTATGGGATGACAAATGTGACCGTGCATTGGTAGATCTGAAAGCATACCTTTCCTCAGCTCCTATCCTAGTCACACCAAAACTGGGTGAAGAACTGTATCTCTACTTGGCAGTCTCTCAACATGCAGTAAGCACCGTCCTAGTCCGTGCTGAAGGTACCCAGCATCTCCCCATCTTCTACGTAAGCAAGACCTTACTCCCGGCTGAATCAAGATATCTGCTGCTAGAAAAATTGGCTCTGGCCCTGATGATGGCCTCCAGAAAGCTAGCGCACTATTTTCATGCCCACACAGTTGTTGTGATAACCGAATTTCCATTTAAGGTGCTCTTCGAAAAGGCAGATTTTACCGGCAGAATTCTAAAGTGGGCTGTAGAATTGGGGCAGTATGATATCAAGTTTCAACCGCGCACTGCCATCAAAGCTCAAGCTCTTGCCGACTTCGTGGCGGAATTTGCCCCAGGAACACACCCCGTTAGCCCTATCGATGTGGCCAGCGTGGATTTGGCGCAGCCTATGGCTCAGACAGCAGATACGAATAGTGGACAACAAGTAACGGAAGGGCAAAAGAAAGCCGAACAAAAAATACAGGAATCAAACAACCTGTCAAAGCACGGGCTTGACCAGGACATAGAAAGAAACCAGAACGAACCGACCAGTACCTCGCAGCTAAGGAGCTACCAAAATCCCTCTAACTACTAGAAATTGTTCATTGGCTAACTCTTCGTCGATAGGGCCTCCAACAGGCACGGCGCTAGGCTGGGGATCATCCTGACCTCCCCAGATAGGCTGACCATAGAGCACGCAATCACACTCGATTTCCCAGCATCCAACAATGAGGCGGAATATGAAGCCCTCCTTGCCGGATTGAAAAGCACATTGAGGATGAAAGCGTCAGAGCTTACGGTATTCAGTAACTCCAAACTGGTGGTCAAACAGGTCTCCGGGGAGTATGAGGCCAGGGATGAAAGGATGGCCAAATATCAGGCTCTGGTACGCGTAGAAATCAAAAAGTTTGATGCGATAAGAATGGAACAAATTAACCACAAAGAGAACAACGCAGCTGACGAAATGGCTGGTGTAGACACCCCATTTTTGACTGTCCTCAAGACTTGGATGTCATCATTTGAACACTCGATGATCATCCATGCTCGTGTTTGTTTTGAGTTTCTGAAGGTCTCGGCTGCGCACCTTGCCTTGGAGCCTCTCAACCTGTCTGTTTCGTACTTGGTTGTGGACCAAGAGCTTGTGGTTTTGTTTCTGAGGGAAGGGGGTGGCTTGTTGGCCAGCCCCACAACCCACCGGCTAGGCCCTATGCCAATCGGCCATGCCCTCTCTCCATCGACCATCAGTGTTGGCTGGTCGGCCATTTTTTTGGCCAAGCCCCCTTTTTCTGCTTTTGCAGATGTTTTCCTTCCAGCTGGTGCCAGCTGTTGGTCACTTGGTGTATCCCCCATACACGTGTATGGATGGATTCAAACAAGTCCTAGCTTGTTCAAGAAGCTTGGGACTTGGTTTTCTATAAGAAGGGAGGCCCCTCTCTCTTTCCAGAGGTTCTGAAATTTGGCATTACAAAACATATATCTCTCTATATATATTTCTTCCTCTCTCTCTATATTTTCACTTGTTTGTGCTCAAAAGGGTGTTTTCTTCACACATTTGCACTAAAGCACCTAGTGAAACACCTCCATTGCTGAGCTGAGGTTCTTGAAGGTTGCATTTGGATTGTTTAAGCTTTGTTTTTGCCTCTGAAGTTGCTGTGCTAAAGAGGTTCTTCAAGGGTGAGTCTCTTATCTCTTTAAAGCTTTGTTTTCATAGTTTATTTAGCCAACTATGCATGCTTCTTTGGGCTTAGCTTTCAAATGAAAAAAGTCTTGTTTTGAAGTACTTAACATGTTTGTTTAAGACCTCTTTGGTGTTTGGGGTGGTCTACTCCCTTGCATGCTTTGTTTGCTAGGCTTTTGAGCCATCACTTTAGACCTTTGTTTTAGCCTTTGTTTGGCCTCTTCACCACTAAATTCCAGAGGAATTTTAGTGGTGGAAATTGTGTTTTGAGGTCCAAAATAAGAGGGGGTCATCCCCTCTCCTTATGTCTTGTGTGCTTGTGTTGTTGGCTCATCAAAAGAGCATGAAGCTCTCTCTTCTTGAGGCTTAGTTTGAGCATGTTTTTGTGAGTTTTTGGACCTGGTATAACTCTATTTTTGGCTGGTTTGGTTGTCTCTTGAATGACTCATACACTTGTAGTGTAATGCTACTTACTAGTCTAACATGCTCTATACTTTTGACCATCATTCTAGCATGATTTTGGCTTAACTCCAGCAAGCTCTTGGCCATGTTTTAGTATGCTCTAGGTCTGATCTAAGTGTTTTGGGCATCCATGCCTTGCTTTGTATAGCCATAGTTCATTCTTGCTCACTAGCCTTGAGCTTCCAAGTCATTAGCATGCATTGCTTGGGCTATTTGAATGGTTTGGCATCACTTGTTATGTGATTTCAGTGCATGTAGTGTGGCCACACACTCACATCTTTCACTCTTTCAATGCTTTGGAGGGTTGGTGCTTTATGCTTTAAACATGAGCCAATATGCATGCCATCTTACCTAAGCTTTTGGGCTACCATTTCAGTGTGTTTTGGGTGTTATTTTGCCATAATATAACTCTGATTTTTGTTGGTGAAGTCATCCCATGCTTGGTTTTGGTAGGTGTAATGCAATCATCATTATTGGCCTTGTATGCGTCATGTTTTGTACCTTCCATTCTAGCATGAGTTAGCCCTGTTCGGCCATGTTTCTAGCCTTGTTTTGGCCTGCCTTGGGACTATTTTGAGTCACCTTGGCCCTTTGGAGCTTGCTTGTCATGGCCATGGTGTGTGTCCCTTGGCTAGCTTTAAGCTTTGAGCCCACTAGCATGCTTTATTTGTCATAAGTGCATGATTTAGCGTCCTTTGGAATGTAATTTCAGAGCTTACTTCATTGCTACATTCTCGAATTTGTCACTTCTTCATCATGTTTGAGAGTTGTGCTATTATGCTTAGTTCATGGGCCAATGCATGAGCATGCATTTTTCTTGATTTTCATGCCATCATTTCAGCATTTTGGCCACTGTTTTGGACCCTCTTAAGTCTGTCCATATGCGGTTTAAGTCCATTAAGTGTTGCATTGCATAGCCCTTGTCGTTGCATTGCATAGCCCTTTCCATTGCATTGTTGTTTGCATGTTGTTGCATGACATTGTTGTTTGCATGTGGTTGCATGCTCATGTTGCTTACATATTGTTGTTGCATGCTCATGTTGTCTGCATGTTGCATGTTGCATTATCTTTGCATATTTGTTGCATTGCATTGTGTTTGGATCGAATATTGATCTAAACACGGGGAACGAGGGGCGTTTCATACTTGAAGTGATGAAACGCGCCTCATTCCTTAGGTCACTGACACCTTTGATCATGTATGATAAGGTTGACGTTCATCGAGTCTTCTGTGGTATTTGCATGCATTCATTAACATTGATTTGTGCAACTTGGCCTCTTTGGCCATCATGCATTGAGATGCGTGATTGGTGGCTCGAGAGCCGAGCACTATACTCCTTTGAGCTTTAGACATGATAAGGAGTGTGGTTGCACACACATTTTCTTGCAAATACATTGCTATGCCTCTGTTAGTGCTCTGTTGCAACAAAAGGAGAATCTGCAAGAAGCAGTGGCTGACCGGCCATCAAAGCTGCCGATCGACCACTTAGTCTGTCGATCGACCATCAAAATTGGTCGATAGCCATAAAGTCTGGCCGATGGCCATTCCCCTTGGTTGACCACCCCTCAGCATGTCCACGAGGTGGATCAGAAGCATCTTGGAAGTTGGCACAATTTTCAGAAGTCCAGAACAGTGCAAACAGAGGCATCATGAGGCACGACTGTGGATTTCCGAGCGAAGCCGACCGAGCATGCATCCCTCATCACGAGGCCATTTCAGTGCTTTTGTTAACTTAGAATAGTTATTTGTTTCAATTTGTTTTGTAATAATTAATTAGCTAAGTTAGTTAATTAGTTGGTTTGTAAATAAGTAGCTTACTTAGATGTAGCTTAGCTTATTTATTCGGACCCTCCGTCGAGAGGGCACAACTGTTATAATAAGTGTGCGTGTGTGTTATGCATGTCTTCCAACCCCCATTTATTTCTCCCTTTTACTTATCCGCTTTCGATGGTTAGTTTTAGGGCATGTTTCAATTAGCATACTTATGCTCGCATGTTTGCATTCATTCATCTGTCTTGCATGCACCGGGCTTGGCGCATCATACTAACTGCATTGTATTTCAATACCAATTTGAATACATGTTATCAAGTTGCATTCATATGACATCTTAGAATAGCCGAGCCTATCCTAGTTGCATTTTTGCATGTGTTGCATTAGGCATTGTTAACATAGCTAGGATAATGCATTGATTACTAACTAGCTTCTGTTTTGGCTCGGAGTACTAGGTAAGCTTTTATGCTTTAGCATCCTTGCATGCGTGTAAGTGTTACCATGATAGCATGCTTGCCATGAGACTATTTGCTTAACTGATATGACTGTATGAATGCCTGTGGATGAAGGCTTCATTGCTTGAATTGGAACAATTCATCGAAATATAAGTTTTAAGCCCACTTGAAGTGGCAAATCATGTTGTTTTCTAAGCCCACTTGAGGGTGGCAAAATCCGCGTCTTAGCCTAATTGCGAGTAGCAACTTCAAACCATTTTCAATAAACAAACATGAGATGTTTTGTTCCAAATTGAGTGATTTAGTCTATACTTGTATGCTGTGCGCATCACATAGTAAACTAGCTAATAAATCGGAATAAGAACGCATGTGTTTTCAAAAACAACATATCATGTTAGTAGAGGCCGGTCTTTGATCGGGAGAGCGGGGGTGCTCATTTCATGACTTTCCCCTTTCGTACCCAAGTTCCTGAGCCGAGGTAACTTTGGTAATGACGGACACGTGGCCTTAGGCACGAGTCAGGGCTTCCTAAATTTTCCAAAACAAAATATTTAGGTGGCGACTCTGAAATCTGGCAAAGCAGTACATGTTTGGCGCTTTTTGATTCAAAATCTGATTTTCCAAAATGATTTGCCAGATTTGGACTCTTTGGTGATTTATCAGTCTTAAATTGCACTTTGTGAGATTAGATTCAAAGCCGTGATAGGAGTTCGAACTGTAGTAGCTAAGAACCACCATTCGCGCCCTCGCGCACGGAACGGAGTTCCGAGTGGTCTACAGGCGGCCTGGCATCCATGCAAACAACTTTTCCCAATCCTTTGATGATAGAATTTTTGCCCCAGCCTAGCATTGAGGAACCAAAGGTGCCCGAAGTACTCTGCGCCGACTTAGGACCATCCTAGATGGACCCCATCATCACCTTCCTAAAGGATAGAATTCTACCAGCAGAAAAGAATGAGGCCAACAAAATCCGGGCCAAATTAGAGCGGTTTTGGCTCTCTCTTTCTAGAGCCTTATACAAGAAGTCTTTCACTGGGCCGTATCTGAAGTGTGTCCACCTCGACAAAGTGGAAGCTTTCCTCTATGAGATTCATGAAGGCATCTGTAGGAGCCATATTGGGGGAAGGTCTTTGGCCTACCGAGTAATTTCCTAAGGTTATTGGTGGCCGTGCATGCAGGCAAACACACAGAAATACCTTCGTAGTTGTGAAAAATGTCAAAAATTTGCTCACCAAATCCACCAGCCAGCCAAAGAACTGCTCCCTCTTACAAGTCCTTGGCCGTTCGCACTTTGGGGGCTGGATATTGTGGGAGCACTCCCGACAGCTCCGGGCAACCGCAAGTTTTTCATCACTGCTACCAACTACTTCACTAAGTGGGTTGAGGTCGAGCCATTGGCAACCATAAAGGAAAAAGATGTGAAGAAGTTTGTTTGGCAAAATGTCATCACTCGTTTCGATATACCGAAGGCCCTCATTTCGGATAATGGCACTAGTTCGATGGGAAACTCTTTCGCGGATTTTGCGAGGAGTTAAAGATTGATTTCCACAACTCAACACCGGCCTACCCTCAGTCAAATGGTCAAGTAGAAGCCTCAAACAAGACCATCCTAGACAGGCAAAAGAAGCGACTAGAGAAAACAAAAGGGAAGTGGGCTGAAGAACTCCCCAATGTGCTCTGGGCATACCGCACCAGGCCGAGACGTTCGAACTGGAAAACTCCATTTGCCTTGGCCTATGGCATGGAGGCTATCATCCCACTGGAAATCGGCATGCCAACCATCCGGTCTGAAAGTTTTGAGCCAGACTTGAACAATGAAGCTGTGGCCTTGGAACTTAACCTAGCTGAAGAAAGAAGTGAACGGGTGCTAATCCACATTGCAACCTACCAGCAAGAACTCTCCAGGAAATACAACAAGGCCATGCATCCAAGGCTATTCAAGATCGAAGACTGGGTGTTGAGAAAGGTAATGGCCAACACGGTGATCCATGGCTAAGGCAAACTAGGTGCAAATTGGGAAAGGCCATATAAGGTAACTGGCCTGCAGGCAAAAGGGCATACCATCTGGAAAACTTAGATGGTAAAGCTATCCCCAGACCATGGAATGCAACTAATCTTAAGATTTTTTTACTTTTGAAATGTAATCATTTCTGTTCCTTAGCCTTTTGGCATTCGATGTAAATCGCTAACATGTAATGAAAGATAGCCCCACTTTTTTCTTATTTTATGCATTTCTATGCAAAGACGTTACAAGAATATTGAGCTACTATGAAAATACCAGGGGCAAGAAGCCAACGACAGCTTGAATTAGGCCGAGCTAGAATAGCTCACCCGAACAAACAGTTGGTGTTTTGCCCAACTTGTCCTACGGCTGAGCTGACATTGCCCGCCCGTATAGAAAGTTGGTGTAGACACCCCATTTTTGACCGACCTTAAGACTCAGACGTCACCGATTGAGCGCTTGGTGATGTTGCATATTGTGCTCGTTCAGAAGTTTCAGAGTCGCGGCCGTGCGCCCTGCCTCCGGACTTCCGAACTCTCTTCTGTGCCTTATCTCGGTTTGCGAACCAGACTCGGTTTTCTCTGTTTTCTTTCCCGCGGGAAGGGAGTGGTCCTGTAGACTATCTCTCGGTGGCCGTGTGCTACATTTCGTGGCCGTAGGCCATTTTGCCCATTTCGGAGCCCGGTTCTCGGTTTTCGGAGCCGTTAGGCCGTGTGCCTCGGTTCGGGACCGCCCAACCATCTCCGATTTCTCCGGTTTTTGGCAAGTACCTCTGTTTTATCATTTCGAGGAACACTGGGGCCTCTGATGTCCACTTCGTGGCCGAATGCCACTTTCGGTGCTTGTAGCCGATTTTCGGGACCCCGAACTGCGCGGTTTGGGCCCCGAGCATTCATTTCGCATCGGTTTTCTCTGATTTTTGGCAGGAACCTCTGTTTTGTCATTCCGAAGGACACTGAGGTCGCAGATACCCACTTCACTGCTGAACACCACTTCCGGCACCTGCAGCCCATTTTCGGGATCCCGAATTGCCCGGTTTTGGCCCCGAGCGTTCATTTCTCATTAGTTTTTGTTCAAGTTTGGCAGGTACCTCTGTTTCAACACCAGGAAGATCACTGGGGGGTGGGAGGCCAGCAATTATCCCAGATAACCAGTTTCTCTCTTCCTACCTGCTTTGCTCACTTCCGGGCCAATGTTGAACACCCTGGGGATATTTTCTTCCAACCAAAGCTACATATCTGTGATCAGGGGACATGGGAGGACCCTAAAAACTACTGGTCGGCCAGAAATTCTGATTTTCATTTTTGAACCTCTTCTTCAAGCTCTATGTTGTGGCTCTTGCTTCAGTGTTGCCAATTTCCGACCTTGGAACCTTGTTCCACACATCTTGGAGGACCCTAAAAGTTGGTGGTCGGCCAGAAATTGTGGGTTTCATTTTTGAGCCTCTCCTTCAAGCTCTATGTTGTGACTTCTGCTTCAGAGTTGCCAGATTCCGACCTTGGGGCCTTATTCTACACATATGGGAGGCCACCATTGCATGGTGGTCGGCCAGAAAATTTGGACTTCATTTTTGAGCCATGGCCGGCCGGCCAGGGTGAGTGGCTGGCCGACCAGGTGGGGTGGCCGGCCGGCCACCTCCCAGAAATTTACCTGGCCGGCCAGCTTTCTGCTTTCTAGTCTTTTCCAGCTGTCCGGATATTTTTGCCAAAATATCACCCCATCTGGGGGATATTTTGGGAGGGAAAGCTTGCCTCCATTTTCCTCCCCTTTTACACCTTTTTTTGTCTACTTAAAGGGCTGGACAGCCCCTTCCCTAGGGTTACAAAATTTGTCTAAGAGGACCCCTCTCTCAAATCCTTCATTTCCATAGCCAAAATTCCAAAAACCTTCAAGCTTCCTAGCTCAAGCCTTCACCAACCCTAAGCTCTATCATCAACAGCTCCATTTCAGCAGCAAGAGAGTGTTCTTCAGAGGTTTAGAAGCAACTTTCATCAAGGCAAGAAGAGGCAAAAGACTTGTCTTCAAGGGTAAGTCCCAAATCCCTTTTTCTAGCATTTTCTTGCATCAATTCTTTGCCCTATTTTCTTTTTGTTTTGGGCTCTGACCCCTACTGGTTTTGGGCTTATTTTGAGCCCCTCTACAACTTTGTAGAAGGGCTCAACCCTGTTTGGTGTCTCCATAATATACTTCCTTCAATATCACTCTTTAGGCCATTAATTTGCATGCTTTATTTTCCTTATGAGTAATCTGATTTCGAGATTGATATAAACTGTGAGTAGGATTATTTTGAGCCCCTCTTCAACATTGAAGAAGGGCTCAACCATGTTTGGCTTCTCTATCATGCACTTCCTTTGAAATTCTTCCATTTTACCGTAAACTTGCATGCTACTTTTAGCCTATATGCATTTATTTTTGGAGTATGATATAAACTGATTATGGGCTTATTTTGTGTCCCTCTACAACATTTTAGAAGGGACCAATCTTGTTTGGTGCCTCCATGAATGGCCTCCCTTTATAACTCTCTTTGGCCATGTTTTGCATACCTCTTTGAGCCTATTTGGTCACTGTTTTGAGCCTTCATCAGGCTTATAAAATGTCTTTTTTTGGTCCATTCTTCATGATTTATTAAGGGTCTTAAGCCATTTGGTAATTTGTTTTAGTACTTGCTTTGAAATTCTTCAAATTTACCGTAAAATTGCATGTTTGTTTAGGCCATTCTAGCTTCTGTTTCTGGCCTTAATCAGGCTTGTGAAGTGTCCTATTTTGGTCTATTCTTCAAGTTTTATTAAGGGTCTTAAGTTGTTTGGTCATTGCTTATGATACCTCTCTTTATAAACCTCTTTTGACCCTTATTTTGCATGCTATTTATTGTATATCTACACACTGAATTTTGGGATCTCATCTTATGTAAAAATGCATATTTTTAGTCCCTCTCTAATGTTGTAGAACTGATTTTTTGGGTTTGAGCATTGTAAATACCACTTGCTTTGTAATTTCCCTCTTTTACCGTATTTTTGCAAGCTATTGTTGTCATATCTATGCTTACAATTTGGCCATATTTTGTACTGAAAAAATGCTATTTTTGGGGCTTCCTTGCCACTGTTTTTTCTGTCATGTGTCAATTTTGCATGTTTAGCATAGCCGTAGGCCATTTCGGGCACTTAGAATCACATTTCGGGATGATTTCGTGCATTGATTGTCATTTCGTATCATTTCGGGGCTGTTTTCCCCTTTATTTAGCTGCTGAAATTTGGTTTGCATGTTTGCACGTCATTTCCCATGTCATTTCATGCCTTAATGCATTGCCTCGATTTGCGTGCCCGTTGGGCACACACTTCGAGGCACTCCGTTTTCATTCATTGGCTTCCTGTGTGAGTAGGCTGAGGCTCTCATATTGGTATAAGCCCATCATTGCATTTCTGTACCATTTTCATGCTTCTATGCCATTGCCTCGATTTGCGTGCCCGTGTGCACGCGTTTCGAGGCGCGTCTTTTTTATCCGACGGCAGCCTATGTGAGTGAGTTGAGGCTCTCCCATGTTGGTGTAAGCCCATCGTGGCATTCCGTATGCCATTCCATCTCATTTTATCATCGCCTCAGTTTGCGTGCCCGTGGGCACGCATTTCGAGGCACTTCGGTTTTATCCGATTTCTATTTCGTCGTTGCCTCGGTTTGCGCGCCTGTGGGTACGCTTTTCGAGGCACTTCGATTTTATCCGATTTCTGTTTCATCATCACCTCGGTTTGCGTGCCTGTGGGCGCGCATTTCGAGGCACTTCGGTTGTATCCGATTTTCTCGTTTCATCATCGCCACGGTTTGCGTGCCTGTGGGCGTGCATTTCGAGGCACTTCGGTTGTATCCGATTTTCTCATTTCACATCATCGCCTCGGTTTGTGTGCCCGTGTGCACGCATTTTGAGGCACTTCAATTTTATCCGATTTACATTTCACATCATCGCCATGATTTGCGTGCCTGTGGGCGCGCATTTCGAGGCACTTCGGTTGTATCCGATTTTCTCATTTCACATCATCGCCTCGGTTTGCGTGCCCGTGTGCACGCATTTCGAGGCACTTCGGTTTTATCCGATTTATATTTCACATCATCGCCACGGTTTGCGTGCCTGTGGGCTCGCATTTCAAGGCACTTCGGTTGTATCCGATTTTCTCATTTCACATCATCGCCTCGGTTTGCGTGCCCGTGTGCACGCATTTCAAGGCACTTCAGTTTTATTCGATTTACATTTTACATCATCGCCTCGGTTTGCGTGCCCGTGTGCACGCATTTCGAGGTACTCTGTTTCATCCGCTTTGCATTTCATGCCATCGCCTCGGTTTGCGTGCCCACGCGCATGCTTTTCGAGGCGTTTCATTTTCATCTCATTTTCATAGCATTGCATATGCTAGGTTGTATATTAGTTGCATTTCATGCATATCATGCATATTGCACGGGAAACGAGGTGCATTTTGTACTCCGAGTAACGGAACGGGTCTCAATTCCCAAGTCACTGACACTCCGGATTACCCATGATGGAGTTAGGTTTTGTTGTAACATTCATTTGCATTCATCCCACATTGAGTTGTGCAATCCGGTTCCTCGGCCATCATGCATCGGTATGCGTGATTGATGGCACGAGGATCGAGGCATGCATATATTTGTGAAATACATTGCTATGCCCTTTTCTCGCTCTTCACATAAGAAACCGAAGACCAACAACTTTTCGGAGTCCAGCGCGCATTTCGAGAAATACTGCAAACAGAGGCTAATTGGGGCATCCCAGTGGATTTCCGCGCAAAGCAAGATACATCATTCATCGAAGCAAGGCGTACTGCTTAAGCCAACTTCTGACTTTCTTAGTTTAATCTGTACATTAATTAGAAATCTGTAATATTCTTTCATTTGGGACTGTATTATTATTTATTCGGACCCTCTGCGCGATGGCACAATTGTAATAAGTGTGGGTGAGTGTGATGTATGTCTTCCAACCCCCATTTCTTTCTCCCTTTTATTTATCCGCTTACAATGGTTAGATATAGGGCATATTTCAATTAGCATACAGCATGACAGCATGTTTGCATCATTCATCTGTTTTGTACGCACTGGGCTCGGCACATCATACAAACTGCATTTGTATTTCAATTTCAAATTGAATACGTGTTAGTTGTAGCATTCCATATGCCATGTTTAAAATAGCCGAGCCTGCTATAGTTGCATTTTGCCTGTGTTGCATTAGGCATTTCAGTATATTTAGGATTCATGCATGATTTCTAATGAGTTTTCTGTTTTGGCTTGGAGTACTTGGTGAGTTGTTATGCTTTAGCATCCTTGCATGCGTGTGAGTGTTGCCATGATTGCATGCTTACCATGAGGCTAAATGCTTATGTGATATAACTGCCTTGAATGCCTATGGGTGGAGGTTGAGTTATTTGAATTGGGACAATTCATTGACTGTTTGTTTTAAGCCCACTAGATAGTGGCAAAATCATTGTTTTCTTAAGCCCACCTGAGGGTGGCAAATCTGCATTTTAGCCTACCTGCGGGTAGCACTATCACACCATTTTCAAACAAACAAACATGAAATGTTTTGTTCCAATTCAGACGGCCTAGTCTATACTTGTTTGCTGCAAGCATCACATAGTAACCTAGGCTAATAACCAGAATAAGAACTCACAATGTTTTCAAAAATAGATATCATGGTTAGTAGAGGCCGGTCTTTGACCGGGCGAGAGGGGGTGCTCACGATGTGACCTTCCCTAATCGTACCCAAGTTCCCGAACCAACTTTGGTGATGACGGACACGTGGCCTTTCTAAGACCGAGTCGTGGTTTCCTAAATTTCCCATTTTAAAATATTTAGGTGGCGACTCAGTTATCCGCAAAGCGACCATGTTTGGCACTTCTTTTCAAAAAATCTGTTTTCCTTCAAAATGATTTGCCGGATTTGGACTCTTTGGTTCAAGATTGAGAACCGCAACAAAATCGAGTCCGAACTGTAGCAAGGTCCCTCGCGGGCTTGTTACAGTTGGCGTTTTGCCCAACTTGTTCTAGAGCCGAGCTGACATTGCTCGCCCGTATAGAAAGTTGGCATTTTGACCAACTTGTACTAGGGCCGAGCTGACATAGCTCGCCCGTATGGACAGTCGGCGTTTTGACCAGCATGTTCTAAGGCCGAGCAGACATTGCTCGTCCGTATAAACGGTGTATTGCCCAACTCGTTCTAGGACCGAGCTGGCATTGCTCGCCCGTATAAACGCAAGCCCGTGCAAAAAGCTGGCGTTTTACCTAGCTAAAGCCGTTATTAAGGCGAGCCACTTTTGCTCAAGTTGTGGGGTTAATCGACTAATCATTAACCGACCTAGTTTCTGCTCTCCTGATAAAGAGAAGATTTTGCTCGCGGTCAACTGAGCTGTTACTTGCTCACCAATGTGGAGCTGATTTCGCTCACTCATTGAGCTGACACTAGTCGCTTGCTTAAAATGTCAGTGTTATGTTCAACGAATATTTTGAACAAGATATGTTGGCTCGTCAGACTGAAGAAAATTTCGATAACATAGCGAGCAGAAAGTTTAAACTTTTCATTCATTATAAAAGCATGATTACAAAAGTGGGGCGCAACCCGGTTACATCAAACAAAAAAGAGAAGAAAAGAAAGATGGACAAGGTAGTCAGTCTAGATCAATGGTGTCATCTTGTTCGGTTTCCCCCCCATCTCGGTGTCTCCAACTCGCTCGTCAACCACCGCATCGAGCTTCTCTTGCCCGGGCTCCCTATTCCCTTGGACCCCTTCCCCAAAAACCTCAACTGGAAGATTTTGCTCAGCCGGCTCCATGGTTGTAGTTTCTGCAGCGGCCTCCTACTATACATCTTCAATGAGTTTCTTGTGTACGACACTGGCGTAAGCCTTCATGTGCGCCGGGATAAAGGCAAGAGGTGGGTTTTGGAACACATCGGAGTCCTGGCCAACGCCAAGTTTTTCCACGGCAGCTTTCCAACTGCACTGGAAAAAAATATCCTTAATGCCCTCCACCTGCCGCTCGTAAACCCTTTCGCCCTCCGCGTAACCACGGTCCTCAGCATCGTCGATCTGCTTGTCCAGCTCGGCTTTGTGGGCGTCGCGAAGTTTGCACAACTCTGCGATGTATCGGGCCTTCATCACTTGGAGTGCCTTCTGCTTGTCCTCTTCTGCCCAGGCCAACCGTTCAGAGAGTTTGTTGCACTCGGTTGTTGCCTCTTCTTAGGCGGCTTTCAGTTTCGTCAGCTCGGCCGTCTTGGCCTTGTTGTCAGTAATGGCCTCCCGCAGACTTTTTCGCATGGAGACCATTCGTTCGTGGGCAAGGTAATTCTTTTGCACGGCCTGCACAGCAAACAAAAGGTCAGAACGCAATAACCGAGCAAGAACTTGATGACAGGAAAACTTGCAAACTTACCAACACTATTGACTTTGCTGCCGAGTCGAGAACCTTCAGGTTGGACAGCTTCTCGTGCTTCTTCATGTCGGCAGGGAGGAGCAGCCCTTTAGTCATGTTGAAGCCGAAAGAGTCGTCCTTGTCCGCATAGACCGAGTCAGCAGCAGAGACAGCCCAGCCTTTGTAAGTCAACTCGGGCAACTAGGCTGGAGGGCACTGGATCGAGTGGATGGTTCAGTGATCGGTTGTTTAGTCTGGTCCCCCAAGTCAGCAGAAGCATGCTCGGTTGAATCTTCATCTGCCAAATGTTGTTCGGTCGGATTTTTTCTTAGCCTTTTCTTCAACCGACCTGCAGCTTGTTTGCTGGCGAGAGCCAGCACAGCCCCCTCCTCTTGCACGGCCAGCGTAGAAGAAGTTCCCCAAGCTACCTCCAGTGGCTGAAAGTCACTCGCCTCACCAGTGATCATTGACTTGATAGCTCGAATCTTGGCCATCTCTTGCTCGGCTGTCAATGGGACCAGTTTGATCGGTGGAAGGCTAGGATCTAGTTCTGGAGAAGGTGCACACAGGAAGTCAGTCACCCTGCTCTTGTGCGGCGCCGTGTAGCGGTAGCTCGGTTCGAAGTCGAGCAGCTTGGGATGATTCTCGCTCCTTAGCCGGATGACACAACGCAACCCTTACGGCCTCCAGGATTGGGCGGAGTAATCCTCTACCAAGAGTTTATAGTCTACAACATGAAGGCAACTGTTAGACCAGCAATAAAAAGAGCAACTTCAAAAAAAAAATTTGATGTCGAGATGCTCACCAGCACTCCCAAAGTCTTTTCTTATGTACCAGCCCGGTATGGGTGCTTCGATGTCCTTATAATTACCGGACACCCACAAAAAATTGTCGTCGTTGGTCTCTTTGTCCGGGTTACCTTCGATGAGTTTTGCTCGGCCATTCCTAACCTTGAGATAGCAGCAAAACCCACCTTTATTTTTACTAAGTGCATATTGGTGAAATATCTCGGCGAGGCCGAGATTCAGACAGAGTATTCTATTTAGCTTGGCTACACCATTTATTATTTTGTATGTATTGTTGGAGACTTGGGTCAGGCATAGCCTAGTCTGCCTTAAAAACTCGCAGATCAGGGGTTGGACCGGGAAGCGCAGGCCTCCTTCTACAATGGACACCACCGTGAAAGGGCATTTGTCTAACTCACCCCAGGGAGTGTCCCCTTTCTTGGTGAGCTCCAAGTGGACATCATCTGGAATATTGTACTCTCTACGGAACTCGCCTAGTGCCCTGGGAGAATTCACCATGAACCGGTACTTCCCCATCTATCCCGATTTTATTTAGTTGGGTGATTTAGGTCGTATCTCGGTAAAAATTTGGTGAATGTTTGCTCGGACTTTGAGCTTCACCAGTTGTAACGCTGAATGAACCTAGTCGGTCCTAGTTTGTTCTGCATTATTAAGAAATAAGTCCAAGGATTAGCGCGGCATAAATTGCACGGCTCCTACAGGGAAGTGTCTAGCTCGGTTTAGAATCCTGGGGCGTTCGATCGGTTCATTTTTCTTATCTCGACTCCACTATCTGGCCGACCTGGCCTTCCTAGATCAGTTCTAGCCCCCTACTTACAGCCTGGTCTCGGCTTCAAAACAAGACCACAAACAGGTTTTTGCTCGGCTAAATCCTATTTATAGATCAAAAAGTTGGGTTTTGCTTGGTCTCACTCAGGGTTCAGGCTGTTCATCCAAAGTGTCAAGTTCGTGCATTGAAACTAGAGGAAACAAGGGGCATGGGAGCCCCATCTACTTCTCTGATTCCAGTTTTTTCTAAGGTGTACCAGTATTACCCCAAAGAGGGGGCACTGGTAAGATTCTAACAGTCCCAGGCAAGAACATGAAAAACATAAATGGAGAGTACAAAGGAGGGGCAGGTAAACTTACCGATATGGACGCTAAGTGAAGAGCAGTTAACCACAATCTTGTCTACAGCCTTTGAGAGGACGAAGGTGGTCGAGAACAACTGGAAGAGCAGTGATGGCAGAAGCTTGGAAACTTGGAGGCTAGGGTTTGGATCGAGTGAGAAGATGAACAGTAGGGGCATATGGGGCCCCTCACGTGTGTGTATAAAGGAGAGAGGAAGCCAATGGGCGACAACCTTTTGAAATTTGCACGTAACGAAGACAGTTACTGTAGACACCCCATTTTTGACCGTCCTCAAGACTTGGACGTCATTGTTTGAACGCTCGATGATCATCCATGCTCGTGTTCGTTTTGAGTTCCCAAAGGTCTTGGCTACGCGCCTTGCCTTAGGATCTCTCAACTTGTTTGTTTTGTGCTTGGTTATGGACCAAGGACTTGTGGTTTTTGCTTCTGAGGGAAGAGGGTGGCTTGTTGGCCATCCCTACAACCCATCGGCTAGGGCCTTGTGCCATCGGCCTTGTTTTCTTGCCATCGGCCATAAGTGGTGGCCGATTGGCACTCTTTTTGGTCGATCGGCCATATTTCTTGGCCGAGACCTTTCCACTTGCTTTTGCAGATATTTTTGTGCCAGCTGTGACAGCTGGTAGGCACAATTCTCATCCTCTATACTCGTGTATAGAGGGATTGAATCAAGACTCAAGCTTGTTCAACAAGCTTGAGAATTGAATTTCTATAAGAAGGGAGACCCCTCTCCCTTTCCAGAGGTTCTGAAAAGTGGATACAAAACATATATCACTCTCTCTATATATTTCTTCCTCTCTCTCTATATTTGTGTGAGTTTGAGCTCAAAAGTGTAATTTCTTCACATTATTACACTAAAGCACCTACTAGAACACCATCCTTTTGTTGCTGAGGTACTTAGGAGCTGGTGTTAGTGTTTTTGGACTGGTTTTGGTCAGAAAAGAGTGTTGGAGTTGTGTTCTTGAAGGTGATCTTCAAGGGTGAGTCAACTAGCCTTTAAACCCTTGTTTTGGTTTAAGCTTTTGGACCTATTTTCATGCTGATTTAAGCTTAACTTTCTATTGTAAAAAGTTCTGATTTTTCATGCTTGTAATGTTTGTTTAAGGTCACTTTTGTGTTGGGGGTTGTCTACCCCCTCTTAGGCCTTGTTTGGTCTTGTTCTTGTGCCTTCCTTTTAAGCTATTGGGACCACCTTGTTTTGTCCTTCTCACTACTAAAATCCAGAGGATTTTTAGTGGTGGAAATGATGTTTTAAGGTCCCAAATAGGAGAGGGTCATCTCCCCCCCTTATGTCTCGTATGCTTGTATTGATGGCTCATAAAAGTAACATGTTTGTTAAGCTTGTTTTGGCTCCATCTTAGCATGTATTAGACCTTATTTCAGCATGATATACCTCTATCTAAGGTTGGTTTGATAGCCTCTTGCATGCACCATGCACTTGTAGTGCAATCCTCTCTATTACCTTAACATGCATCTTGTGTTTGGATCATCATTCTTGCATGTTTTGGCTCAACTTAAAGAAGCTTTCCCTTATGTTTTACCATGCTTGAGCTCTGTGTGATGTTGTTTTAGTCATGCATGCATTGCTTTGTATAGCCATAGTGCATTCTAGCTTGTTAGCTTTGAGTGTCCAAGTCACTAGCATGCATTGTTTAGACCATTTTCATGATTTGGCATCATTTCATATGTGATTTCAGTCCATATAGTGTGGTCACGCACTCACATTTGTCACCTTTTCCATGCATTGGGAGTTTGTGTTTTAAGCCTTGAACATAAGCCATTATGCATGTCTTATTGCTTAAGCTTTTGGGATGCCATCTCAGTGGGTTTTTGGGGTTATTTTGACATGCCATAACTCTGATTTTTATTGGTTAAGTCATGCCATGCTTGGTCTTGGTAGGTGTAGTGTAACCTTCTTTATTGGCCTTGCATGCATCATGCCTTATGCTCTTCATGTTGACTTGTTTTAGCTTTGGCCCATGCATGTTTTAGACTCATCTTGGCCTGATCTAGGACTATTTTGGTTGTTCTTGGCCCTTTGGGGTTTGATTCATGTGGCTTTGGTACAAGTTCCTATGCTAGTTTCAAGCTTTGAGCTTTCTTGCATGCCATACTTGTCTTGCTTGGTTGATTTGGCATCATTCCATACTTAATTTTAGAGCTTATAGTATTGTTACACTTCCACTTTTGTCACCCTTTGAGTGCCTCTAAGGGTTGTGTTCTTGTTGCCTAGCTTGTGGACCAATATGTGTCCATGTATGTTTTGCCTTTTTGTGCCTTAGTTTTGGTGTTTTGGCCACTAATTTGGGCATGATTGAGATCTGTCCATTTTAGTTTAAGTCCATTTTGCATGTTGTTGCATGCTAGTTGCATTACATAACATTGTTGCATACTTCTTGCATGCTAGTTGCATTACATAACATTGTTGCATGCCATGTTGTTTACATGTTTAGGTTGCATTGCATTGTTTGCATGCCATTAGCTTTGTTAAGTTGTGCATGCATTGCATTGTGTTTGGTTTGGATGTCAAGCCAAACATGAGGAACGAGGGACATTTCATACTTGAAGTGATGAAACGTGCCTCAATTCTCGGTCGCCGACCCTCTTGATCATACATGATAGAGGTTAAGGCATTTATGTGTTTTTGTGCATTTCATCCATATTGATTTGTGCAACTCGGCCTCTTTGGCCATCATGCATCGAAATGCGTGATTGATGGCTCGAGAGTCGAGCACTACACTCCTTTGAGCTTCAAACATGGTAAGGAGTGTGGTTGTACAAACATTTTCTTGCAAATGTATTGCCATGCCTCTGTTTGTACTCTGCTGTAGAAAAAGGAGGAGTTTGCAGGAAGAGATGGCCGATCGGCTATCTAGTGTGCCGATCGGCTACAAATATTTGGTCAATAGTCTCAAAATTGGTCGATGACCATTATCCACTGGCCGATGACCTCTCAGAATGTCCATGAGGTAGGTCAGAAGCATCACAGAAGTTGGCATAATTTTCAGAGGTGCATAACAGTGCAAACAGAGGCAACATGAAGCATGGCAACGGATTTCCGAGCAAAGTTGATTGAGCATGCATATGTCCCTCTTCTCGAGGCCGTTTTAACTGCTTTGTATAGTTAGTTAATTTGTAATTAATTAATTAATGTGTTAGCTAATTTAATTCATCGTTGTAAATTCTTAATTAGCTTAGCTTAGCTAATATTCAATTTGATTATGTAATAATTAGTCTGATTAGATTATTAGATTAGTTAGAATAGCTTAGCGTAGCTAGCTTGTATTATTCATTCGGACCCTCCGTCGAGAGGGCGAATTTTGTAATAAGTGTGCGTGAGTGTGTGAATGTCTTCCAACCCCACGTCTTTCTCCTTTTTACTTAATCGCTTACGATGGTTAGTTCTAGGTCATGTTTTGATTAGCATCCTTATGCTTGCATGATTGCATTCATTCATTTGTCTTGCATGCACCGGGCTCAGCGCATCATACAAACCACATTGTATTTCAATACATTTACTTGAATACGTGTTCAATAGCATGTTATCAAGTTGCATCTCATATGCCATCTTAGAATAGCCGAGCCTATTTCTAGTTGCATTTTGCATGTGTTGCATTAGCTATCTTAACATAAACTAGGATCATGCATGATTTCTAACTAGTTCTCTGTTTTGGCTCGGAGTACACTGTAAGTGTTTATGTTTTTGCATCCTGCATGTGTGTAAGTGTTGCCATGATAGCATGCTTGCCATGAGGCTAACTGTTTAAGTGTTTAACTGCCTGAATACCTGTGGGTGAAGGTTGGGTTGCTTGAATTGGAACAATTCATTGAAATGCGAGTTTTAAGCCCACTTGAGAGTGGCAAAATCATGTTTCTAAGCCCACTTGAGGGTGGCAAATCCACGTCTTAGCCTACTTGCGAGTAGCACCTTCAAACCATTTTCAAACAAACATGAGATGTTTTGTTCCAACTTAGGCGATCTAGTCTATACTTGTATGCTGTGCGCATCACATAGTAAGCTAGCTAATAAACTGGAATAAGAACACATATGTTTTCAAAACAAAATATCATGTTAGTAAAGGTCGATATTTGATCGGGCGAGCGGGGGTGCTCATTGCATAACCTTCCCCTCTCATACCCAAGTTCCCGAGCCGAGGCAACTTTGGTGATGACAGACACGTGGCCTTAGGCACGAGTTAGGGTTTCCTAAATTTTCCCAAATAAAACATTTAGGGGCGACTCTGTATCTGGCAAAGTAGTCCATGTTTGGCACTTCTTTATAAAAATTAGTTTTCCAAAACGATTTGCCGAATTTGGACTCTTTGGTGATTTATCATTCTTGCATTGCACTTTGTGAGATTAGATTCAGAACCGTGACATTGAGTCCGAACTGTAGTAGCTTAATGAACAAAACGGATTTCGCGCCATTCGCCATTACAGAGCCGCGGACGTCGCACGCTTACGATTCGGGTCCGAAAAACCAATGGGGTAAGGCCACGTGGCATTGAAAAGACGGCCTGTCAGTATGACCGAATGATTATTGATGAGACTACTGGCGCAATTTAGATGACTGACCAAATCAGATAACTCGGTCATGGTGGTAATCCCAATCACGCTCAGCTCGAATGGGATTAAGGGGCAATTGAGAAGGAGATTTGTGCCAGTCAATACGGCCAAGCTACGGTAACGCGAGTTATGACGGACCTTGTGAGAACTGGACTATGTCCGACCGAACTAAATCAGAGCAGTTCCCCGACCCATCATGCCGGGCTGAGCGAGATTTGTCGACCGAATCGTGGAGTCATGCATGTGCCCAACCGAGTTGATTAGGATGGTGTTCAGTTGGATCCGCGGTAATGCATTGGGACCAAGCCGCGTGCAGTCCAAAATTAATTCCAGTCGAACTGAAGAGCGGTACGACTCATGGCCGGCCGGATTGGACAAACCAGCTTATTATAGGTCGGTCGTTTCAGTCGTGGTGCCATTTTCTCCAAGGGGTAGGACGGTTGCGACAGACCGGTTGAATGTGCCATCTGGACCAATGATACGACGAGGGGGAAATCCACTCATAGTGCGCGTCAATACTGTTTGGCGGTTCCGCAAACGCTGTTTGGAGGTTTTGGTCTCTACACGTGTAATGAAGGTAGAGGGGACCATGACCTCCTGTACAAGGAAGGACAGCAGAGGTAGTGCGCCCACAACCACTAAGGCTGCATGGCCAGCCTAGAAAAGGAAGGACGGAGGAACGTTGGAGGTAAGTAATCTGAGAAATCCTCAATTCTCTCTCTCTAAAAAAGCGCTCTCTTCTTCAAGTGTGCCGACTTGATCGTCGAAAGGTCTATCCGGCAACACACCGCTGGGCAGCTCACCGTCTTTCTGTTTTCAGGCCAAGCGACGTTACGAAAAGAGCTTGAGTTCACGGAGTACAAAGAGCAGAGGATATTTCACCCCGTACAACCATCTCCTAATGAGGCTCAGTTGGATACAAACAAGGCCAGCTGTGCCCTGATTTCATGCAAAAGTTTGGTCCTGTGCTCTGAGGTGAAAACAATGCAGACATAGCTTTTTTGAGCTATGTTTGTCCCTACTGTTCTTCTCTATCATGGGGAAGCTCAACAGAAGAACAAGTTTGGTTCCAAAATCATCAATAAGCACAAGTTGATGGCTTGATGATTTTGAACACATTTGGACAAAAAATCAATAAATGTAATGAAAGACAACCACCCCTCCCTCCTATCATGAAGTGAGCTCAAAGAGAGAGGAAGACATGCTTCAAGGTTCATCAAAACATCATGAATTGGTGTGTGATGACTCTTGTTATCCCAGGTAGGCAACCCAAGAGGGGGGGTGAATTGGGTTATTTAAAAAAATTTACAATATTAAATTTTATAAACACAATATTCAGAATTTTAACAAATAAAAAGCAGAATAATAATTATCAATATAAAAATAAGAGAGATAGGGAGAGAAAATCAAACACTGAGATTTATAATGGTTTGGCACGCCAGGTCTACGTCCACTCCCCAATGAACCTCCTTGAGAATTTCTTTACTATCAAAATAAATTAATAGACCACCAAGTTTTCACCAAGCTTGTGGATTTTGCACAGGACTTACTCTTATCTATTGAGCCTCACTCAACAATAAATATCTTACCCTTACAAAATCTCTCACAAAAACAATAAATTAAAATAAGTGGTACTTAAACCCTCTTTTACAATAATTCTTTCACAAATAGTAGATATGAAAGTGTAAGATCAAAAGCTACACTTAGATTTGAAAGTAAAAGAGCAGAATACAATATACTCAAAATTTTGGAGCACACAGAAATTTTTCTCTTCAAGTTCTTGATTTTTCTCCACACACAACACTTCTATTTATACCAAAAAATCTATCCGCTGGAGATAGGACGCTCCTTGCTGACGTCATGGATTACATGGCACACTCTTTGATTCAAATAGACAACAAATGATAATTTCTTTTCTTTTTTTGTTTTGTCAAATATGGAGCCATCGCTTTTGTAGACAATTGGATACAAAAATCACAACTTTCAAACAAGCAAATGATTTGCTTCATCTTTTTCTTCTTGTATTATTATTATTATTATTATTGTGTGTGTGTGTGTGTGTGACATGATACAAAATTCAAACATGAACCACCGTTTTGTAGGCAATTTGAATAATATAATACAATTATCATATCTTTGAATTCAAATAAGCAAATGATTTTGCTCCGTCATTATGGGTTCCTTGAAGTCAAAAACCACATGAAATTTTGTCTATTTTGTAATTTTTTCTTTTTCTTTTTCTTTTTGCAAGCAAATTCAAACCAACTTACAATTTTTTCTTTTTCATTCTGCAGGCAAAACATCTTCAAGGATTTGTTTTCAATAAAAAAAATTAAATAAGTCTTCTCCTGCAATCATTATTGTATATTAATTTCAAGATTTTGACTATATATATATTTATTACTGATGCACCACACAAGTTCAAACTTGAGGATTTTTTCTTTTTATTATATCAATATATATATATATATATATGTGTGTGTGTGTGTGTATGTAAAAAATGCATCACATGGCACCGTCCGCATCCCCAAACTTACAAATAACAACATACAAGTAATGTATGTATATTTGAATAAAAAGTCTGATTTGCTATCAAACACCACTTGAGTATATTACACAAATCAAATATTTTTGTGATTGCTATATAGATTTTAAATATATCAACCATCCCATGTGAGTATATTAAATTTGTCAAAAGATGACAACTCACTAAAATCACATTTGTCAAAATGATACAACTAATCAATTTTAAATTTGTCAAAAGATGAATAGTGATCAGCTTAATTTTTTAAAAGGTGAATAGTAAAAACATATTTATTTAAATAATATTTAACAAATGTATCATACAATATATATTTTAAACTGATAATATTTTGTGTCAAATAATATGTATATTAAAAAAAATCCAAATTTTGGCAAATAATATTTTAAATATCATCAAAATTAAATGAAATGATTAACAATCTCCCCTTTTTTATGATGGCAATATTTCTATGGATTTGACACAAAATAAAATTAACAAAATATTTGATAAACCTGCAACATATAATTTTCAAAAGAAAAATCATAATTTTTTCTCCCCCTTTGACATCATCAAAAGAAAAGATGAAGAGATGAAATAAACACATTTGATAAAATAATCTGAGCGGCCAAAAATAAAATAATGGGTCGTCTGTTTTGTCGGAATCATTGTGGGGATTTTGGAGCATCTCGAGCGCACAAAAGGTTAACAAATAAAAGATTTGACCAGATATGCATCGAGTATTGGATTGATGGAGTGTATAAAAAGTGACAATGATGATAGGCAAAGAGACGCAATTATCAAGTGTTGGGAAAAAAAAATTGTTTTAGCTTCTTGTGTAATCATGTCATTCCTTAACTTAACCATCAATGATTCGAACCTGCATAAGGTGCCTGTAATGTAGGCAAATGAGAGGTTACCAGTGGTGCAGGCACATGCTATTCCTGTAAATGAGGGTCCTAGTGTTATTGGTAATCGAAATGATATCAATGCTATTAATAACACTATGACTCTTAGTACACAGGCAATGATTACAGTTTCCACTATGGCGCAATGATTACAAGCAAGAGTACAAGAAAATCAGCAATGGAGAGACGAGGTGTGCTTGTTAAAACAACAACTGGTTAATATGTGTAAGGAGAAGAAAGAGCTAAAAAGGAAAAATGCACAGTTGGAGAATGCGGTGCAATATTATGCAACGGTTATAATGCCAAGACTCACAGAAGTTGAAAATAAAGCGAGGCATATAAAAGAGGCTCATGAAAAATTGTTGAGAGCAATGAAACGAAAAAAATCTGCGAAGCCTTCTGAAAACTTACATGCATAATATACACACGCCCCCTTTTTATTATTATTATTATTTTTTATAATAATTGTTATTCTCAAAATATATGAGTCTCCCCCTAAATTAATACACTAAAAATTACATAAATTTGAAGAAACAAATTACCAATCTATAATACCAAGGGCCATTAAGATCTGGCCATGAACAACTATACCAAGTGCACTAGCATAAAAGGAGAAAATAAAAATAAAATAAAAAATTCTTCAGACAAGGTAGAAGCAATCATTATTAAATCCAAGAGAGTTTGGAGCACATACAACAAATAAAAAAGTATAACACAGTGCAAAAAGAATTTTAACATGTTGATCGGTGATGACCATGATGATCGGAAGAAATTGAGAAGATCGTGTAGATCGGTGACGAATTTTTGTAAATTGATAATGGATCTTGATGGATCAGTCACGGATCGTGATGGATCAGTCACGGATCTTGATGGATCGGTGATAGAACTTGATGAATCGGTAATTATGGTGATGCAGATTTTGGGTAGAGTAGTGATGAATCTTGGTAGATTGGTGAGGGATTTGGGTGGATGATGGTAGTGATGAAAGTGATAGATGATGTTGTGGATGGTGGAGCTAGTTGATGGTGATGATGAAGATGGTGTCAGCTGAGGATGAAGATGAGAGGAAGAAAAGGAGAGCGAGAGTGAAAGAGAAAAACAGAGAGTGAGGGAGAGAACGGGTGAGAGGGAGAGAGAGAGAGAGAGACAAAGAGAACATATATACATATATATAATTATCATTATTTTATTTTATTATTACTTTTTATTATATTTATTTATTTAATTTTTTTTAAATTTATATTTAATATAAACATTATATTGGAGTATTCATCATACCAAGTTCAGTTCTAATAAAACAAAATTGTTCTTCATTAAGAGGCTTGGCAAATATGTCAGCTAATTGACAATTTGTAGGCACAAATTCGAGTTCAATGTCACTCTTGAGTACATGATCTCTTAGAAAATGATGTCTTATTTCAATATGTTTAGTGCGTAAGTGCTGAATAGGATTTTTTGAAAGTTAATGGCACTTATGTTGTCACATTTTATAGGAATATGATCATAGTGAAGTCCAAAATCTTGAAGTTGTTGTTTTATCCAAAGCAATTGTGCACAACACCCAGCGGCGGCAATATATTCTGCTTCAGCAGTTGACAAAGTCACTGAGTTTTGTTTTTTGCAAAACCAAGAAGTGAGAGAGTGTCCAAGAAAATGACAAGTGCCACTAGTGCTTTTTTGGTCAAGTCTACATCCCGTAAAGTCGGCATCTGAGTAACCAAAAAGTTCAAAAGTGGTTCCCTTGGGATACCATAATCCCAAATTTGGAGTGCCGACAAGATATCTGAAAATACGTTGACTGCGGTGATGTGTGATTCTTTTGGCGCGGATTGAAAGCGAGCACACATACAAACACTAAACATTATATCAAGTCTACTTGCAGTAAGATAGAGTAAGGAATCAATCATACATCAATATTTCTTTTCATCTACAGGTTTACCTTACTCATCTTTGTCAATTTTTATTGATGTGCTCATTGGAGTTGCTGCTGGCTTTGATGATTCCATTTCAAACCTTTTGAGTAGATCCTTGATATATTTTGTTTGATTTAAATGGATTTCATCATTAGTTTGTTTAATTTGTAGACCAAGGAAGTAATTTAATTCCCCCATCATACTCATTTCAAATTCACTCTGCATATCTTTAGCAAACTCTTTGCATAAATTTTCATTAGTAGCACCAAAAATAATATCATCAACATAAATTTGAACAACTAGCATATCTTCCTTTTTATTTTTATAAAGAGTGTTGTATCAATTTTTCCTCTAGAAAAGTCTTTGTCAAGTAGAAAATTACTCAATCTTTCATACCATGCTCTAGGAGCTTGTTTTAAGCCATATAAAGCTTTTGAGAGTTTGAAAACATGATCCGGGTATTTATGACTTTCAAAACCAGGAGGTTGTTCAACATAAACTTCCTCTGAAATGTACCCATTTAAAAAAGCACTTTTAACATCCATTTGATACAATTTGAAATCTTTAAAACATGCAAAAGCAAGTAACATTCTAATAGCTTCAAGTCTAGTAACCGGTGCAAAAGTTTCATCAAAATCAATGCCTTCTTCTTGATTATAACCTTGGGCTACCAATTTGGCTTTATTTCTAGTAACAACTCCGGATTCATCCATTTTATTTCGAAAACCCATTTGTACCAATAACGGGATGATCCTTAGGTTGAGGGGTCAAAAACCAAACTTCATTCCTTTCAAATTGATTTTATTCTTCTTGCATTGTTAAAATCCAGTTTTTATCATTTTCAGTTTCTAAAAACGATTTTGATTCAATTTGTGAAACAAACGCTAAGTTACCACAAACATTTCTAACAGAGGAACGAGTTTTTATACCTTCCACCGCATCACCTATGATGAGGTCTTTGGGGTGGCCATGAGCATACTTCCATTCTTTTGGTAGATTTGAGTTGTTTTCTAGAAGAGCATATATTTCTTGAAGTTTCTCCATTGACATTTCTTCTTCATGTTTACGTAGTGGATTTTCTTCATTTTCTTTTATGTAAATGCTCTCCATGCTTGGTTGATTTTCTACAATAGCATTACTTATAAGATTCTTGGAAATAATGTTGTTAGATTCATCAAAAATAACATGCACATATTCTTCAACAAGTAGAGTTCTTTTATTGAATACTCTATAAGCTTTACTGGACATAGAATAACCAAGAAATATAGCTTCATCCGATTTAGCATCAAATTTTTCTAAGCTATCTTTATTGTTATTCAATACAAAGCATTTACAACCAAAAGCACACAAGTGACTAATATAGGTTTGCTACCTTTCCAAAGTTCATAAGGAGTTTTCCTAAGAATAGGTCTAATCATAGCATGGTTTATAACATAGCATGCAGTGTTAACGGCTTCCACCCAAAAATATTTAGGCAAATTATTTTCACAAAACATAGTACGAGCCATTTCTTCAAGAGTTCTATTTTTTCTTTCAACTACACCATTTTGTTGAGGAGTTCTAGGGGCAGAAAAGTTATGATTAATTCCAAACTCATCACAAAACATAATAAACTCATCATTTTCAAATTCTTTACCATGATCACTTCTAATACTACAAATATTAAGATTTTTTTCATTTTGAATTCTTTTACAAAGTCTTGAGAAATTATAAAAAGCTTCATTTTTGTGTGCTAAAAATAATACTCATGTATATCTAGTATAATCATCAACACAAACAAGAGCATACGATTTTCCTCCTAAACTTAATGTTCTAGATGGTTCGAATAAATCAATATGCAAAAGTTGAAGCGATTTAGTAGTTGAAACAATATTTTTGGATTCAAAAGAAATTCTAGTTTGTTTTCCAAATTAACATGCATCGCAAAGTTTGTCTTTTTCAAAAACAATTTTTGGTAAACCAATGACTAACTCATTTTTTGAAAGCTTGGAAATTAAATCAAAATGAGCATGTCCTAATCTTCTATGCCAAAGCCAACCATTATCATTTATAATAGATAAACATTTAATGTTAAAATGAGAAGACAAATCATGTAAATCAAACACATATACATTCTCATGTCTATAACCTACAAATAAAGTTTTGTTTTCTAGGGTGTTCTCAATAGTGCAATGAGTTTTCTCAAAAATAACTCTATATCCTTTATCACATAATTGACTAATGCTAAGCAAGTTATATTTTAAACCTTCAACAAGTAAAACATTTTCAATAATAGGAGAAGGATTTTTACCAATAGTACCTACACTTATGATTTTACCCTTACTATTGTCGCCGAAAGTCACATATCCGCCATCCTTTGGTTGAAGTGTGGCGAACATAGCTTTATTTTCGGTCATGTGCCTTGAACATGCACTGTCGAGATACCATCTATTATTACTAGATTTTGTCTTGAAACATACCTACAAAAATTTGATTTTTCTATTAGTACCCATGTTTTCTTGGGTCCATAAAAGTTAGAATTTGACACTCTTGAAATGTCCTTAAGAACCCACATCTTTTTTATTTTAGAAAAAGGATTTCTTTTAACAGGACATGAAAGTGAAATATGACCTTTTGTACCACAAAAATGACATTTGAGATGAGAGTGATTAGAAAATGCATGCACAAAACCATTTTTGACAGTTTTTACTTTTGAAAAATGTTTATATCCAATTCCGACTCTTCCAAAAGTACGATTTTTATTTTTAAGAATTTTATCTAAAGTCTCTTTACCTTGAGTGAATTTGGAAAGAGTATTTTTCAAGACTTCGATATTTTCTTTCAAAACAATTTGCTCTTTTTTTAAAAACTCATTTTCTTCTTGCAATACAACTAATGTTTTCTCAAAAATTGAAGACTCTTTTCGAGTTAAAATATCATTTTCCTTTTCCATTTTCATGGTTTCATTTTCTAAATCATTTATTTTGGAAGTTAAGGATTCATTTTCTTTTGATAAACTTGAAATCACTTTCTTTTGACAGTTACTTTTCAACCTAAGTTTCATAAATTCAGCATGTAATTCATCAAAAACTGATTGTAATTCATCAAATGTAAAAGATTCGTCATTTACCTCATCTTCGTTTCCAAGTGCCATTAAGCATAGGTTAGCAACCTAATTTTTGCAAACTTCAATTTCTGAGTCATTTTCATCACTATCTTCTCCCCATGCTGCAATCATGGCTTTATTCTTGTCCTTCTTGAATTGTTTCTTAAGTTTTGGACATTTTGATTTGTGGTGTCTAGGTTTGTTGCATTCGTAATAGGTAACTTCAGATTTTTTGTGATTTTCTCCCTTTTGAAAATCCCTATTATTGAAATCTTTTCTGAAAAATTTTTGCACACCTTGTTTCTTTTTCACAAACATTTTGAACTTCCTAGTGATGAACGCCATGTCCAAATCATCATCTGAATCATCTTCCTCATCCTCTTGCTGTTTCGATGTGGATTTGAAGGGTATTCTTTTCTTCTTGTTGTAACGCCCTCAAAATAAACCCATATAATCATACAATCACGATAAAGAAAAGGAATCTCATATTATAATCATCAGAGTATTCTTACAAAAAGTATTACATGTTGACGACAAAAGTAAATGCCCTATAGGCTTACAACTTTCCAAGTCAACACTTGGTTACAAAGAAGAGAGTACTAACTCTACACAAAAGAAGCCCTTGGCTTGATATACATGTAATACAACAAAAATTAACAAACAAGAGTCTTTAACTCCCACAATGATCCGTGCTAAGATCTCGGAGGCGGCATAGTACATGTACCTGAAAATGATGTCCCATATAGGGTGAGCCATAGCCCAGTAGAAATATACTAAACCAACTATAAATAATGACAAAAATAATAGCAATCGATAGATGGTCCACACTTATATTCCAACTTATATCGTATTACAATATCATGACAGTCATGTCCATGTTACAATTCATCTTCCATTTCTTATTCGACTCTAAGTTTGAAAACAAGACTCAGAACTTGGCCAAACAATTTCGTCAGATTATAACTCATCACTAAAATACTGTCGAAATTCATGATGGATACACATTTTGGTGCTATATCAATAACACATAAAATCAATTCCATACTTCACAAATGATACACATTGTAGTGTTGTACCAATAAAACAAGAACACTTCACAAATGATACACATTTTGGTACTGTATCAATATATCATAGAAACACTTCTATAATTCACAAATGACACACATTGTAGTGCTGTATCAATATCAAACAAAAATCCAGTTTAGAGGTTCATCCCCCATCTTCCAATAAACCGTAGAGTACATCCCCCATCTCCTCCCACACAAAACAATGTATATAAGCAATTATCATATACAAGTTCAATCAATCAATGCAAAATTTGATGTATTATACCAACCGCTATAATCGATAGCATACTCAATTGATTAGTTCTAGTTTGCCTAATCATCATGCATTGTCTATAACAATCAAGACTATCCTCCACCGATAGCCCAAAGCAGTTATTTCTAAACAGAAAATAAATACACCAAATGGATAAAATATCAACATTTCGTCTAGGTGAGCGATAAATTAATCCAACTACACCCTTTAATCCCATACCTTTCCAATTTGAATAATTCCTATTCAATTTCTCATTTTCCAAAATTAATTATACAAATTAATTTATCATAACAATTAGGGCTTTTTCCCATAATCTCAATACCAACCCTAAGGTTCCATTTTTCATCAATAATCCATCATATAATTCCATTTCCCAACACATTACATACATATGGGTTTTAACCTTGAAAACCCCTCTTTCAAAAATTACACAAGAACCCCAAACTTTCTCAAAATTACCCGACAACCCCCAACATATCAAAATGCTAAAATTTAAAAACAAAGCTCATAAGATGGAGTAGGATATCCTACCTCGAAGTTAGAGCTCAAACGGAGATGAAGACCAAAACCCAACGTGCTCCAAATTCCAAGATTTTCAGATTAAAACAAAGCCCTCAACACCCTCTATCTTTTATACAAAGAGGCTAGGCTAGGAACTCACTAGAAGGAGATGAAACCTTAGAGAGAAGGTTTGTGGAGAGAGAGAGAGAGAGAGAGAGAGAGCTCAGATCTAAGGTTTTGAAAATGAAAAAGATGAAAAAGTGAAGTGTAATCCCGCTGCTGTCTACTAATATACGCATGACCCGCTCGAGCGGATAATAGAACGCTCGAGCGTTAAGAACAAAAGCTGAACCCGCTCGAGGGCCAAGACACAAAAACAAAATACATCCGCTCAAGTGCGAAAACCAGTCCGCTCGAGCGTAGATCCACTACCTTCAGAACTTTTACAGACAATGAACTACCCGCTCGAGCGCCAAGAGGCCCGCTCAAGCGCGACCCGCTCGAGCGTGAAAAACACACCTGCAGAAGTTTTTGCAGAGGTATGAAATACTGAGAGGGTGTAAACCCTGCTCGAAGGCAATAAGACCCGCTCGAGCAGATCACCTGAAAACTGGGCAACAAAATTTGAGGCTTAGGCTCAACCAACCTGTAACACACCTGCCCAAAACATCCTAAAACTCAAACACACGGAATTAAAGGATAACAACAAGATATACAACCACCAACTCCACGGAACCAAAGTCCGGAATACAACAAATACAGAAAGGGAAAACTGGAATCGTTATACTTGTTGTTGTCCTCCTCTTCTTTTCCATCTTGCATTATGAGCTCATGAGTTAAGAGAGATCTCATTAACTCATCTAGACTTAGCTTTGATAAATCCTTGGTTTCGGTAATGGTAATAACTTTTGTCTCCCAACTTTTTGGCAATGACCTAAGTACTTTTCTTACAATTTCAGCATTAGTATATATTTTGCCAAGAGAAGTTAAACAATTAATAATATCAGTAAAGCGAGTAAACATTTGAGGAATAGTTTCATCAGGCTTCATTTTAAAAAGTTCATAATTATGGACTAGCAAACTGACTCTAGATTCTTTAACTTGTTCGATTTCCCTCATGAGTCACTATAAGTTTATCCCAAATTTCTTTTGCGGTTTTACATGTGGAAATTTTGTTGAACTCATTGGCATCTAAGGCGCAGTACAACATGTTTGTGGCTTTAACATTAATTTGAGCCATTCTAGTATCTGATTCATTCCACTCATCTTCAGGTTTTGGTACCCTAAGTCCATCTACGATTTTGGTAGGAATTTTTGGACCATTGCAAATAATTTTTCAGCATTCATAATCATTAGATTGAACATGTATAGTCATCCTTGTTTTCCAATAGCTAAAATTTGTGCCGCTAAATAATGGTAGCCTATTGGATGCTTGTCCCTCAGGTAAGGAATAACTAGGGGTTACCATGATCTACTCTGAGACGGTTAAGTCACACAAACTAGAGTCTAGGCTCTGATACCAATTGTTATCCCAGGTAGGCAACCCAAGAGGGAGGGTGAATTGGGTTATTTTAAAAAAATTCCAATATTAAATTTTATAAACACAATATTCAAAATTTTAACAAATAAAAAACAAAATAATAATTATCAATATAAAAATATGAGAGATAGGGAGAGAAAATCAAACACTGAGATTTATCGTGGTTCGGCACGCCAGGCCTACGTCCACTCCCCAAGGAACCTCCTTGAGAATTTCTTTACTATCAAAATGAATTAATACACCACCAAGTCTTCACCAAGCTTGTAGATTTTGCACAGGACTTACTCTTATCTATTTAGCCTCACTCAACAATAAATGTCTTACCCTTACAAAATCTCTCACAAAAATAATGAATAAAAATAAGTGGTACTTAAACTGTATTTTATAATAATTCTCTCACAAAGAGTAAATATGAAAGTGTAAGATCAAAGGCTACACTTAGATTTCAAAGTGAAAGAGCAGAATACAATATACTTAAAATTTTGGAGGACACAAAAAATTTTCTCTTCAAGTTCTTCATTTTTCTCCACACACAACACTTCTATTTGTACCAAAAAATCTACCCGTTGGAGATAGGACACTCCTTGTTGACATCATGGATTACATGGCATGCTCTTTGATTTAAATAGACAGCAAATGATAATTTTCTTTTCTTTTTTTGCTTTGTCAAATATGGAGCCACCGCTTTTGTGGACAATTTGATACAAAAATCACAACTTTCAAACAAGCAAATAATTTGCTTCATCTTTTTCTTCTTGTTTTATTATATGTGTGTGTGTGTGCGCGCGACATGATACAAAATTCAAACATGAGCCACCGTTTTGTAGGCAATTTGAATAATATAATACAATTGTCACATTTTTTAATTCAAATAAGCAAATGATTTTGCTCCATCATTATGGGTTCCTTGAAGTCAAAAACCACATGAAATTTTGTCTATTTTGTAACTTTTTCTTTTTCTTTTTGCAAGCAAATTCAAACCAACTTACAATTTTTTCTTTTTCATTCTGCAGGCAAAACATCTTCAAAGATTTGTTTTCAATAAAAAAAAAAAATCAAATAAGCCTTCTCCTAAAATCATTATAGTATATCAATTTCAAGATTTTGACTATATATATTTATTACTGATGCATCACACAAGTTCAAACTTGAGGATTTTTTCTTTTTATTATATCAATATATATATATATATATATATATGTAAAAAATGCATCACGTGACACCGTCCGCATCCCCAATGTCCGCATCCCCAAACTTATAAATAACAACATACAAGTAATGTATGTATATTTGAATAAAAAGTTTTATTTGCTATCAAACACCACTTGAGTATGTTACACAAATCAAATATTTTTGTGATTGCTATATAGATTTTAAATATATCAACCATCCCATGTGAGTATATTAAATTAATCAAAAGATGACAACTCACTAAAATCACATTTGTCAAAATGATACAACTAATCAATTTTAAATTTGTCAAAAGATGAATAGTTATCAGCTTAATTTTTTAAAAGGTGAATAGTAAAAACATATTTATTTAAATAATATTTAACAAATTTATCATATAATATATATTTTAAACAGATAATATTTTGTGTCAAATAATATGTATATTAAAAAAATTCAAATTTTTACAAATAATATTTTAGACATAATCAAAATTAAATAATATGATTAACAACTCTTGACACTATGGACTCGACATAACGTCCGGCCAAATCCAAGAAATCTTACTCATTTTCTTTACGTTGGTTTCATTGATTTTAAGCCAATTTTCTTAGTGATAATTAAGTCCACTAAATGAGAAGTGACGTCAAACGAGAAGTGATCCATAGCATGAAAGAGAGACTATGCATTGACGATGAACCTCCATAGAGATTAAGCCATTGAGCATAGATCTCTTTCTCATGTCTTGAATAGCAATCAATCGATTGAAATAACTCTCAAACAAAAGAAAGAAAGAAATGAGGGAGACTGCAGAAATGATTATGCAAGATTGATTATTAAAATGAGACTCTTTAAATTAAAACGAAGGCCTCGTTTGGGAACAGGCTAATTCAGTAACTTTTTGGTTATTTGGCTAAAATATGACCTAAAAAAAACTAGTATGTTTGAGATGACTTTTTGACTTTTTATGAAAAGATATGCAAAAAGTAGAGAGAAGAGAGAATCTTTAACTTTTTGGTATGGGTTGTTGGCTTTTTGAATTTTTTAGTAACTTTTTGACTTTTTAGCTAAACGAGGCAGTTCCCAAACGGGGCCTAAGTAAAGAAAATTATCAACTCAAATGGCTTGATGTCAAAAGCCTAAACAAGCAAAGCCATGAGGACTTACAACACAATAGGCAAAGTATTCAAAACATAAACTAATTAAATGAAATAAAACAAGCCAAAATAGCCGCTAAAACACAAAAAATAGAAGCTAAAAAGTGCATTAAAGAACACAAAAAGATAGGTAAAAGCATGAAGACACTAAACTAGTAAACAAGAACAAGGAGATGTGGCTAACCCCTCCACTTTTGAGACTTCTAAACCATGTTTTTGAGCCTTTTAAAACTCTGAAAATTAGTTTTAAAGTCAAAGAAAAGAGTGTGAAAATAAGGGTGTGAGCTATGAAATAAGGTGCAAGAAAGGGTATTAAGCCTTTCTACCTTTGGTAGCTATTAAAACCCAAGTTCTAACACTTGAAATAGATCCAAAACAACATAAGAACACAAGAAATAGGTAGAGATAGATTGAAATGAAAGTAAAAACAAAAGTGACAAGCTTATACCTCTTGAAGAGAGTAAGCTTTAGTTGGTGATCAAACTTGATCCTAGCACACTGTCAAGGTTGAATTATGATCCTTAAGGCTCAACCAACGCTCCAAGGTTACGGTTTCAAGGTGTGTATGGTGTATGGATATAGCTCAAGGATTGTAAGCTTGCTCAAAGATGGCTTAACAAGGAAGAAGGAGCTCTCAAGTGAATGTATAAGCTCTTTTGAAATTCTTCAACCCTCAAAACAAAGATATGACCTCGTATTTATAGAATTTGAGCAAAACAGGTCGAAAATATCTTCAAAAATGGATAGCTGCTAGGCTCCCGCTCAGAACAGTGTTTATCGCCCACAAGGCACGGCCGACCCCAGATGGCCATGGCCGGCTTTCACTGACGCACGGTCAGGCCCTAATGTGTTCCCCTATTCCTCTGTTTTAGGCTTAATCTAGGATGGCACATTGTTCAATAAGGGACCTCTAAAGTAGGAACAAGGTAAATATGAAGGTTTTGGGATTGTTTTACAGCTCGACCTTGGATTTCTTCGTTGAAAATTCGAATCATACACAATGTAACTTTCATCATCGAATGCCCAGGACAAAGCGCCAAAGTCTTGCGGGCAGTCAAAAATGGGATGTCTATACCAAGTTTTGCTTCGACAACTACCAACTACAACAAATTCACCACCATAACTTGGAGTCTGATGGAAAAAATGCCATTACAGCTTTGTAGTCATTATTCGAATAGTCAAAGCAAAGCCCAGAAACAACACCGTAGTCATCATTAAGCAAGGACAATATGAGAGGACTTTTTTCAAACACTTGGTGAACAGATTCCACAAGAACAAATCATTGCAAATCTGAATAAGCAACAGCCTATTACATGAACCAAACATTCCAATATAACATTGAGATTGGATTTTCTTCACATGTTCACCAATGGGTTTCACGTGACAACCTTCATTGATGGAGTAGAGAGAAAAATAATCAGAAACGATGACATTGATTCATGTTGTGATTTTTACAGAACCTGATTAAATCAAAGAACGATATTGCTTGGAAACAGCAACAAAATCGCACGAGAGATTTGAGGGATAATCTTAAGAGTATTTTGATAGCGATTTCTTCTAGAAGGTTTAGTAGATTGAGTTCTGAATCCAATATTACTCTAATCTTTTTCTGTTTCTTTCTTATTTTTCTTCCTCGCCACTTTCTCTTCATTAAAATTGTTCGGAGAGCTAGGGTTTGCATTGTTCTCTCCCTAAAATCTGAATTATGAGCACTATTATGCTAATACTAGGGTTTGCTATATATAGAACTATATCAACATTTTGAAAATCGGATCAATAAGTGAATTGGAAAAATAATTAGATGGACAGGCTATTGGTTCAACCACAGATGAATTGTAATTAAATCGTGATATCATAAATATATTAAAATTTATAAATATAAAAAATAGAGATATTAAGATTACAAAAATAATAAATAATAAACAATTATAAAAAAATAGAATTTATTTTATATTTTTTATACATTGATTTTTTTATTAAAAATAATTAACATAATATTGAATATTATTGCATTGTTAACAATAGTGTTTGTGGTTTACTAGTTAGAGTGCTTGTTTTTTTAATGTAGTTGGTTCTATGTTCAAGTTCTCTTCACAACATATTTTTGAAAGAATCATCAATTCTTCAAACCCGGCCGGTTATGTTGACCCGCAAACGGTTTGTAGGTTTTTTCAATTTTCACAAATAAAGTCGATTTTGAACATAGAATGGGTTTAGAGATTTATCTGGACTAGAACTAAGTTCAATCATCAATTGAACCGACTAGTCGGATCCAGTCTCCTAAACATTGACCTAGAGATTTTGTGACTTGTCAATCGGTAACTTATCATTCAATAATACTAAAAGTTACATGCAAGGCCATGATATTACTTATCCCTTATTTTTTCCTATTCTTTTTTTGAACAATATTTTTCTTATTCTAATCTCTCAAATAAACATGATCCTATTTTGAATTAATGACTCTAATAGTTTTAAATTATAACTCTGTCTAAGGAATTCACAAATGAGGGGCTAGACCGGGAACCGGAGTCTGCCGTCTACGTCTGACAACACAGTGCAAGGGCAGAAACCATATTTGCCCCAAGGTGTGGTGTCCTGCTCGGCTAAAGTGAAGTGTACATCATCTGGACTATTGTAGTCCTTTCAGAACTCAACTATGGCGCTGGGTGTGAGCTCACCATGAAGTGATATTTGCCCATGGTTTAAGTGTACTAGGGTTTGCTAGGCTTAGGAGTCCGGCTTGATTTGTTTGCTCAGTTGAGAAACACCACCAAGTGGTGAAGTAAAGGTGTGCTTGCCCAACCTAGTCAAGTCTGTAAAATGAGAAATAAAATGTGTTATGCCCAAGGTTGACCAGGCTAGGGAAAAAGTCTAAACTAATTGGTTCGCTCAGCTACAAGTGTGTGCATGCGCTGCTTAGCTTGGTCATAAACTAGTGGCCACAGGTCTGTCCACCACAGAGCAAGGTTTAAGCTCGGCCAAGGACATGGGCAAGGAATTAGCCCAATCCTGACTAGGGGCAAGGTTTTAGCTTGGTCAAGTTTAGTTGTTGGGTTCTTGCCTCTGTTATATTCATTTGAACATGCACAAATAAGTTTTTAGTTCAATTAGGGTGCGATTTTGGATCAAAATCACTGCCTCTGACTGGTTTTCATCCCAATCATATGACATTCATTCCAAAGTTTGTGGTTTTAGAGGCTTTCTGAGGTCCTAATTTATTGCTAAACTCATTTCATGCATATTTTTGCAAATTTCAATATTAAGACACTATTTATGGATGTAGATAGTAGTTTAACATCAAGAACATACCCAGAAATGTAAAGAACCGTGTGGATATTCATGAAAAAATAGTGAAAGGCACGAAGAACTTACTAATTTTGGCGTGAAATCGAATTCTAATTGGTGGAAGAGCATCTTCGTATGATTGTAAGCTCACTGTTGCAATAAAGGTGCTGTGATTTGAGGCTAAAAATGGGAAAATCCAAAAGGTTTCGTGCTTTGGTTCTAAGGTTTGTAGTGGAAAAAGATGAACAGTAAAAATGAAAAGTTATACATATATGCTATGTATACAACGGAAGCAGAAATGCGGGACTGTTTAAATATTTGGGCAGTGTATGACGGTTGTAGTAGGGATACGGGCACAATGGAGGCATGACATGTCTCTCAAGCGTGTCAGGCGTGTCAGACGAGTCAAAATGATGAGAGAACGTGTTGAGTAACTAACAATACTTCTTAGAACCAAGCAATCTGTGACAACCGAACAGCTTTTCTAGCTTGGTTGAATTAGGCATTTTAGCTCAGCTAGAGGAAAGTAATCCAAATCATGCTTCGCAGATGGAATTAAGAGGCAATTGAAAGGGTAATTTGTGTAACAAATTGGGCCGAGCTAGGTCAAATTATCTGCGGAGGTTGGGCCGTGTTTTGGGCCGAGATAAGAGCTTAGACATCACGGTCTTAGGCAGAACGAGGTCTGGGCCGGCCAGAGATAGACTTCTGGGACCCAGACCTAGCTATCTTGGTACGGTCTACGGATGATCGACATAGTATTGAAGAAGGCCGAGCTAACTATAGCTCGGCAGTACACCATGGGCGGTCAGGGTTGGCATAGTTCTGCTAGAGACGGGACTGGACTAAATGGCTCAATCAGATATTGCCAACCGAACAGAGTGTTTGCCATCTTACTTGGCTCGCAGTAAGAAGAGTGTTCTAAGGATAAGTATTACCCTTTAGGAATGTGATTCCTAGGATAACTCTTTTAAGGAGAGATAGAGTCCTATTAGGATTGTGCCATGCAGAATCTATTAAAGCTCATGACTACACCTATTTCCAGGTATTGCAATTCTTACTCTCAAATATGCAGAGCTTTTTGTCAATTGTCTACTTACTGATTTAAGCAGAGGAGGGGTTTCCAGTACACACCCGCCAGCAAGCTCGCGTTTGTATTGTCAGGTGTTTGGATTACGACGTTTGGAGAAGTGCAAACTTGATCAACAATATTATATAAGAAGAATTATTTTGTGCTTGTATATCTACCAATTTTCATTAACACTTCGCCATTTTTTGTACAACAAAATGGCACTAATTCATCAAAAACATTCAATTGGGGTAAATTTGATAGGACAAACATAGCAGTCCAAGATTCCTACTTACCATCACTACAACATATAAGAGTTTTAAAGACTAAATTATTTGGTCTCTAAAAATGAAAATTTTATTGCAAAAGACATTTATGGACCAATTTCTATCGTTGTGAGGATAGTCGCTAAAAAGTAGTCTCAAAAAGTTAAAAATAAGACTTTTAGCGACAAAATTTTGAAAATCTCACTAATAAATATACTTTTAAGGACAAAATAATTTGATCTCAAAATGATTTATTTTTTTAGACAAAAACTTTGATCCCTAAGATATAATAATTCATCATTAATGTCCAATTTTCGTTGCTAAAAGTATAATGATGACACTTTTCGCAACAAAAACATTTGGTCCTAAAAAAATAATTTTGTCCCTAAATTTTTGTCTCTAAAACCTTAATTTTTTGTAGTGCATATTCCTCCATTGTCATCACCTCAAAATTGCTCGCGCAATAGGTTAGATACTCTGAGCGAACCATAGAAAGGAAAAAAAAAACCCCGACCTTTCTCCGACACAAACCAATGTAGATGCTCATTCACGACCGTCCCTGAATTTTTCAATGTATGAATAGAATAAGGGAAGTGAACCCTAGTCTAAGATTTGTTTTTGAAATTACCAACCACCACGATTTCACCACCGTAAGATGGAGTTTGGTGAGCAAACACCATTACGGCCATGTAGTCGTTACTGGAGGAGTCGTAGCAAAGCCTAGAAACAACACGATAGTCACCATTACGCAAGCCGTTGTATGAGAGGACTTTCTTCGAACACCTGGTGAGCGAGTTCCACAAGAACAAATCGTCGTAAATGTTTATAAGCCATAACCCATTACACGAACCGAATAATCTAATGTAATTATAAAGAGATCTCTTTGTTCCCCATTGTTGATGAAGAGTTTCCACATGACATTCTTTGTCAATGGAGTGAAGTGAAAGGTTTTTGCAAATGAGAACTTTATGTTGTCAAAACCTTTTCGCAGAAACTTTTTTTTTTTTTTTTTTTTTTTTGATCGGCAAAAAAAAAATCTTTATTGATGGAAACATACAAAAAGAGTAGAGTGCATCAATAAAGAGGAGCTCAGAGCTAACTCAAGCTCGGAGCTCCAGTTGGTGAGAAACCAACAAAAGGAGAAAAACAAAGACTGAGGCATTAACACCCAATACACTGCCACAACAGAGCAAAACTAGTAACAGAACAGCAACACTACTAATAATACTGAAGACTAAGTGGCAGACTTTTAGCTCCGCAATACTACTAGCAATCCTAAAGGACCTTAATTCCAAAATCACCTGTGAACAGCACCAAATCTGGCTGGTCTGGTTATAGACTTACCACAGAAACAGCAGCAACTTCTAAGATCACTCAGCTGTACAAACCAGAACACTCAAAAAGGGCATCAAAAGGAAATTTGCAGTAGAGGCACATCTGACCCAAACCAAGAGCATTGAGTTCACCAAGACACACAGCATGACAGTAATCAACACAGAATTGCAGAGCTTCATTGAAGACCCACACAATTATATATGAATCAGCAGCACAGCACCAGCTCTCACAGTAGCCTTCACCTAACTACCACAGACCCACCCAAACACCTTCTAATTTGCCTCAAATTAAAGATGAAATCATGCACTGAAAAAGCAGTAATCTATAAGATGTGGTTTTACCCAAAAAGCAATCCTATGCTTAATTAAATCACAAAGATCCTCCAAATTTGGGATAGTTGCTCTAAACACACAATCATTTCTGCACTTCCATATTGACCACATCACTACCAATGGAATTGCTCCCCAAATCTTCTTTTCTAACTTCCTCAACTTCCCCCTAGCCCACCACATGAGAAGGCTCTCCACTGAGCCAGGTAAAACAGCTTGGACATCCCACCATTTCAGCATTTCAGTCCAAATCTTCCACACAAATGGACACCAAATTAGTACATGGTTCACTGATTCACTTCCACTGCCATGGAACACACAAGCTGTAGAGGCACCTTGAGCAATCACGCCCAGATTCTGTAAAAACTCCTTAGTCTTCACTCTCCTTTTCCATGCAAACCAACAAAACACCTGCACCTTAGGGGGAATATACTTGAGCCAAATCAGTTTTGTTATGCTCAAAGTGGCACCTGCTGTAGCCACAGTAACCTTATACAGATCTGCTACATTTAGAATCCCAGAAGATGATGCTAACCAGATAGGATGGTCGGGGCATTGTGGACACAAATCAGGAGCTGCTAACAGCAGATTAATTAGCCTATCCAGCTCCAGCTTCTGCCAATCATATAACTCCCTTCTAAAAGCCAGGGGCCAACCTCCTGCTCTGGTTTTCTTATCAACCATAATACTCAAGGACTTCATTTTTTTCCATAAACAACCTAAACAGAGTTGGGAATTCATCTTTCAAGCAAGCAGATTGACACAATTTATCATACTAGAATCTGATCCTCCCCCCATCCCCTACCTTCAAATGGAAGTTATTCAAATAATACTCCTTTAGGCTATTACACTGTTCAGCAACAGAGATGATCCCCCTCCAAACTGCTGAGTATGTATTGGATGGACTGAGTGGTGGAATCCAACCACCCACCTTCATCTTATATTTGTTGCATATAACTCTTTTCCACAAAGCATCATTTTCTCTACCAAACCTCCACCACCATTTGACTAGCAAACACTTATTCACATCCCTCAACTTCCTAATGCCCAAACCACCTTGATCCATCCTTTTAGACAAATCCTCCCATTTGATCATATGGATTTTGCTAACCTATTCAGAACCACCCCATAAGAAGGTGGCTTGAAGCTTGTCCAACTCTGAAGCAACCCCTTCAGGCATCTTAAACAATGATAAGTAAAACAAGGCTGAAGTTACTGCTTTAATCAATATAAGCCTTCGCGCAAAAGACAACATCTTCCTCTTCCAACCAGCCAGCTTACTCTTAACTTTGTCCACTGTTGCGGATCGGGGGCACACCAGGGAACACAAACAAGCAATAACACACAAGATTTAACGTGGTTCGGCAAGTCGCCTACGTCCACGGGCAGCGGATTCACTATATTGATAGAAATGGAACAATTACAAGCTCTCAGAATGTTCTCTCTCTCTATCACTCTAAGCCTCACTTCTGCTGTGTTTTTCCCTCTGCCTCAACCTCTCTATATATACATATCAGAGGGAGGAGGTGATTGGCCATCACCTACTCCATTCCACTCTCTAGTCTCTAATGGGGTGGGTGAAATGGAGCTTCCATTTGGGTAGTGGAAGGATAGTGCTGCACTACTCCATTTGTGTTGCACTAATGTAGGTCCGAATCCACAGCCAATATACAACAAATCTCCACCTTGGCGAGGATTCTCTAATCCAACATAGTGATCGATCGACACTGCCTTGCACCCGAAGGTGCTCAATTCCGAGAGATGTTGACCAAGTCCAAACAATGTTGGAACTTGATCCCAGAAACTACCTTTGTGAGTATATCGGCCGGATTATCTGCAGTACCAATCTTTTGAAGCAGAATATCCCCTTCATTCACAATTTCTCGGATGAAATGGAAACGGACGTCAATGTGCTTGGTGCGGGCATGATGAACCTGGTTCTTTGCCAAACAAATGGCACTCTGACTGTCACAAAACACCTCAACGTGCTTCTGAACAATTCCCAAGTCTTCAATCAACCCGTAGCCAAATAGCTTCTTTAAAGGCTTCCACATCGCCATGTACTCGCCTCAGAGTAGACAAAGCCACCGTTGATCAAGCGTTGACCTCCAACTTACCGCCCTTTAGCAAGCGTAAATAAATACCTGTTGTTGACCGTTTGTCTAAGTCACCAAAGATAATCTGAGTCCACATAACCTTTCAAATTCTCGCCGTCGGTTATCTCTCTCGAACTTCAATCCCAGTTATCGTGCCATGTATGTACCTTAGGATCCACTTCACCGCCGATGATCTTTTCTGGATCATGCATATACCGCTACCATACTCACAAAGATGCGAGATGTCAGGCCTTGTACAAACCATAGCATACATTAATGCACCAACTGCATTTGCATATGGAACCTGTGCCATATGCTTCCGTTCATCTTCTGTGCGTGGAGACATCGAAGCACTAAGCTTGAAATGAGGGGCCAATGGTGTACTTACAGTTTTGGTTTTCCCATTTATGCCAAATCTGTCTAACACCTTCTTCAGATACTGGGTTTGTGTCAAACAAACCGTGCCCTTCTTCCTGTCTCTCTTGATCTCCATGCCAAGAACTTTCTTTGCTTCTCCCAAATCCTTCATTTCAAACTCCCTTGCTAACTGTGCCTTGAGTTTGTCAATCTCCACATTGCTCTTAGATGCAATTAGCATATCATCTACATATAAGAGCAAGTAGATGAAGGAACCATCAGGAAGCTTACGGAAATATACACAATGATCAAATTGACTTCTTGTGTATTCTTTCCCTATCATGAACCGATCAAATCGCTTGTACCACTATCTCGGGGATTGCTTCAACCCGTACAACAATTTGTTCAGCTTATAGGCCCAATTCTCTTTTCCAGCAACTTTGAAGCCATCTGGCTGGGACATGTATATCTCCTCTTCAAGATCTCCATGTAAGAAAGCAGTTTTGACGTCGAGTTGGGCGAGCTCGAGATCAAACTGTGTAACCAAAGCTAACAGGATGCGAATAGACGTGTGCTTTACAACAGGTGAGAATACCTCATTGTAGTCTATTCCTTCCTTCTGAGCATAGCCTTTAGCTACCAATCTAGCTTTGAATCTGATGTTGTTGCCTGGAATGCCTTCTTTCTTGGTGTAAACCCACTTACACCCAATTGCTTTCTTGCCTTTTGGAAGTTGCACCAACTCCCAAGTCTGGTTCTTGTGAAGTGAACCGATCTCTTCATCCATAGCCTCCTTCCATTTGACACTTTCTCGGATCTTTGCGGCTTCTTTGAAAGTGCACGAACATTGTCTTCAATGATTGGAAGTGCATAGGCTACCATATCGGTCATCCAACTGGGTTGCTTAGTAACCCTTTACCTTTACCTTCTGATTGCAATGGGTTACGATTGTTGCGAGCCTCTGGATCTTCATCTGAACTCTCTTCAGAGCTATCTTCTGAGACTTCTTCAGGATGGTTGATTGGCTGACTAGTCTTTGATGGAGTCTCAAACTCCACCTGCACTGACTTCTTCAATGCTTCAACATTCTGTTGAGGATCTGGTTGCTTCAACATTGCAGACTCATCAAAGGTAACATCTCTTCTGATGAGAACTTTCTTTGATTCAGGGCACCACAGTCTGTATCCCTTAACACCGTCACCGAAGCCCAAGAAGATTGCTTTCTTGGCTCTTGGATCCAACTTAGATTCTGTAAACATGAAAATATGCTGGACATCCAAAGATACGTAACTGATCATAATCAGTAACTGGGACTCCTGACCATACCTCCATGGGAGTCTTCCCATTCAGTGCTGCAGTAGGTAGTCTGTTGACTAGATGACGAGCATAGTTCAATGCCTCGCCCCAAAACGCCTTGCTCAATCCGGTGTGACAAAGATACACCGGACTTTCTCCACCAAAGTGCGGTTCATGCGTTCGCAACTCCATTTTGTTTGCGGTGTTCCAGGAAGCGTGAAATGTCTCACTATCCTCGCATTCGCAAACCTCAAAGAAGGGATCTGATGTGTATTCTCCACCATTGTCAGATCTGAGCTTCTTGATCCGTCTGCCTGTCTGGGTCTCAATCATCTTCTTCCACGTAAGAAAGATGTCTAAGACTTCATCTTTGTGCTTCATTGTATAAATCCAAACTCTTCTGGAGAAATCATCAATGAACGACACAAAGTAGTGTTTACCTCCCAACGAAGCATTCTTGGAAGGACCCCATACGTCGATGTGGACGTAGTCTAGAATCCCTTTGGTACGGTGAATTGCAGTACCAAACTTGATTCTTGTTTGCTTGCCCAATACACAATGCTCGCAGAACTCAAGCTTCCCCGTCTTGGCGCCTTTCAACAGGCCTTGATTTACCAACCCTTGTAAAGCCTTCTCACCGACATGCCCTAGGCGCATGTGCCAAAGTTTGGAAGTGTTTGATGCATCATCTTCTGAGCTGGAACTGGTGGAGACAGCCACTTTCCCTGTGACTGTAGAGCCGTCTAGGAAATATAAATTTCCCTGTCGAGTACCCTTCATTGCAACCAATGTTCCTCGAACAACTTTGAGGACTCCACCTTCCATGGTTACTCTGTAACCTTTGGAGTCTAAAACTCCCACTGAGATGAGATTCTTGGTTAGATCGTACATACCGTACATCTTCAAGAATTACGATTGTTCCATCATGGATCTTCAGTTTGATTGTTCCAATCCCCTTTGTCTGGCAAGCTTGGTCGTTGCCCATCAGCACAACTCCTCCATCGAACTCTCGTAAGCTCGAGAACCACTGCTTGTTCGGACACATATGGAATGAACACCCGGAATCGATAATCCATTCATCAGACTGGCCGTATGATGAAACTGTGAAGGCACCTCCTTCATCATTATCTCCATCTCGTGCAATATTCACCTTCTCTTCTGTCTTGTCTTTATTTGGACAATCTTTTGCCCAATGCCCTTTCTGGCGACAAGCAGCACACTCGTCTTTTGCAAGACGTCTTTTGTCTGAAGCTTTCCCCCTGGATTTTGAGCGGGACTTTCCTCGCCCTGCATTTCTTCTGTTATTGGTTCTGCCTCTGACTGTCAATGCCTCGGATGTTGAGTCCCTGTTTGCAGACTTGTCTTTCCTTCTGAACTCATTGTTCACCAAGGCGTTTGCAACATCAATATACTTGATCTTCTCTTTACCGTACAGTAAAGTAGTAGTGAGATGATCATACGAGTCAGGCAAGGAATTTAACAATAACAGTGCTTTGTCTTCGTCACCAACGTGATCATCCAAATTTTTCAAGTCCGTAATAATTTTGTTGAAGTTATTTAGGTGTTCGTTCATCGAAATACCTTTAATGTAGTCGAAACGAAACAACCTCTTCCTCAAGTAGAGCCGGTTCTCAATGCTCTTGGTCATGAACTTATCTTCCAACGCCTTCCAAAGCTTCTTCGCAATATCATATTCGGTGAAGGCGTACTTCTCCTCTTTTGCAAGGCAAAGTCGGATGGAACTGCAGGCTAGGAGATTCACCCTCTCCCATTCTATCTCGTCCAGGTCATCTGGTTTGTCTCCCAGAGTGAAGTGCAGGTTCATCTGGACAAGCATATCCTTAACTTCGCATCTCCACATGCCGAAGTTGCTGCTTCCATCGAACTTCTCTACCTCGAACTTGGCATGGGACACCGGGGTCCAATGCCTAGAAGTGCTTGTACTCGCTGGATTACTTACGGACTCGGTTGATCTAGATTCTGCCATTTTTTAGAAACTTCAATTCAAAAAACTGACCGTACGGATGTGTCCGGAATACTCCAAATAGTTGGGAAGCACTATTGGATCGTCAAAAACGGACTCCGAATGCCTCAGATCAAGCCAAAATATTTTGAACAACTCGGATTCAAAAACTAACCGTACGGATGTGTCCGGAATATCCCAAATAGTTGGAAAACACTATTGGATCGTCGAAAACGGACTCCGAATGGCTCTGATCTGGCAAAAACAGTTTGCAGTTGAATCTGCGAGAATCTGTGCGCCGAGATGCACCGGATAATTGCCCGATCAACGGTGGTCAACGGCTCGATCAGCAACAGCGGCGCGGTCAATCCGGAGGATCGGCGGCTGGTCAACGCGGCTTGACGGCAGTCAGCGGCTGGTCACGACAGCCGGTGGGGCGCGACGCGGCGGCGATGGGATGATGTGGCGATGGCGTGGTGGCGTGGCGGTCGGCGCGCCGCGTGGCTCGTCTTCTTCCCTGAGAGCGCGTGTGGGCGCGTGGTAGCGCGTGTTCTGACGCGCCGTCTTGCAACCGGCGCGTGGAGGCGCGTGCCGAGAGTGGGATTCACTCTCCTTCAGCCAGCGTCGCGGCGGCGTGAAGTGTCTTCTTGGGCTGTCTTTCTTTTGCCGGACTCCTCTCAGGGAGCTCTACCTCCTGGTATGCTCAAAAGTTGATTTCGAGCACTTCGAAATCTGGGCACTTTCGGGAAAAAATTGAATTTTTCGCAACCCGAGCTCTGATACCAATTGTTGCGGATCGGGGGCACACCAGGGAACACAAACAAGCAATAACACACAAGATTTAACGTGGTTCGGCAAGTCGCCTACGTCCACGGGCAGCGGATTCACTATATTGATAGAAATGGAACAATTACAAGCTCTCAGAATGTTCTCTCTCTCTATCACTCTAAGCCTCACTTCTGCTGTGTTTTTCCCTCTGCCTCAACCTCTCTATATATACATATCAGAGGGAGGAGGTGATTGGCCATCACCTACTCCATTCCACTCTCTAGTCTCTAATGGGGTGGGTGAAATGGAGCTTCCATTTGGGTAGTGGAAGGATAGTGCTGCACTACTCCATTTGTGCTGCACTAATGTAGGTCCGAATCCACAGCCAATATACAACATCCACAACTGGCTTCCAAGTGGTCTTCTTTCTAGGATTAGCTCCTAATGGCAGCCCTTGATAACTGAATGCCACTGTTTGGAAACACAACTGAATTGTATGAGAGTTTTGACGGGTAATGTTGAGAGTATTTCGAGAATGATTTATTCTGGAATGTTTGGTAGATTATTGGGTTCTGCCATTGATTTTTTGGTTTTTTCCTTCTCTTTTTGCTGTCTTCTTCTTCTTTCTCGTCTCTTTACTTCCCTTAAAATTGTCAGCAGAGCTAGGGTTACCATTCTAACCTTAAAAAAATTGATAACGGAGCTAGTTTTTTATTTTATTTTAATACATATATATATATATATATATTCAGAGATAGTGAGAGAGAGTCAAGAGAGAGATTGACTAGGGAAATTCTGTGAACAAGGAAACTTTACCAGCAAAAAAATAAAAATAATAATCGTAAAAAAATAAAAGTGAAAATAAATTTTTACAAAATTATGTACATAACCTGGAAAAAATAAATAAATAAATAAAAAGACAAATTACATTATTAGTCCTTGTACTTTAATTATTGTGTCATTTTGATACTTATAATTTTAATTGAATCGATTTTGATCCTAAATATTTTGACTTTGTCTTAACTTATTGCAATTAATTCTAATTGTTAAAGTTTTTTTATACACTACCAAAAAAAAAATTAAAAAATAAATAAAAATTAAGGTTTTAAAAATCAAAATTTAGGGACAAAATTAATTTTTAGGAACCAAATAATTTTGTTGTAAAAAGCGTCGTCGTTATATTTTTAGCAACAAAAATTGGACATTAGTGATAAATTATTATCCTTTTATAACCAAATTTTTTGTCTCAAAAAATAAACCATTTTAAGACAATTATTTTGTCCCTAAAAGTCTATTTATTAATGACATTTTTAAAATTTTGTCGCTAAATGCCTTATTTTTTACTTTTTGAGACGACCTTTTAACGACTATCCTCATGACGATGGAAATTAATCCCTAAATTTTCACTTTTAAAGACCAAAATATTTAATTTCTAAAACTTTTATATATTGTAGTGATAACAAATGCGTACATGAACTAATGTGTCATGTTTTTAAGAGAAATTATAAACTTGATCAAATTTAATGATTTAGCCTCAACTAATTGAGTGAAAATTTTCTATAAAAAACTCTACCGTTATTAAAACCATTATTAAAAGAGGTAATTCAAGAAAATAAGAATTACAACAAAAACTCAATTGCCGCAAAACAACCAACTAGATTGGCACATTTGAGTATCAAATTGTGAGATCCATTCAGAAGCCCACATGGGAGGAAGCCCAACTTTAATTCTATACTTACCATTTTATTTTTAAGGAAAAATTCAAGACACAATTTCATAATACATAAGTGTAACGCACCAAAGGTAAATGAATTTCATAATTTAAATTTTTTAACATGCCTAGCTTACCACAAATCTGAAATCCCCAAACCACATTAGAAAACAAAGGATATAAGGAATTTTTTTTCTTCCTTCAATGGATAATAGATTGGTATTATGAAATTATAGATCCAATGAAGTTGTTCACCATTAAATTTTTTTTTTTTTTTTTTTTTTGATCGGCAAAGAAATCTTTATTGATGAAGTACGTACAGGGTACAATGGAAAACATCAATAAAGCATTAAATCTCACCAATGAAACTTATAAAATAAGAAAATTTTATTTCTCATCCAACTTACAAACCAAGCACACTCTTCCTATTCTTTCTCTTCACTTTCTTCCGTTTCGAAATTGTAGTCAGGTGGTACAACCAAACTTTCCTCATACATAATTGCTTCGAGAGAGCAACGATAGGTAAAATTTAGAATATCCCTATGTGAATTGTCATTAGGATTGTATGCCCTTATATACCCCTTCAACCCTGTGAAAATTTTCATTATAACTTCATCATTCTTTGTAGAACACAATGGCACAAAATAATCATAAATTTTTCCAGGCAAATACTCTATGCTAAATAGAACAATCCAAGAACTTTCCATACCATATTCCTTCATAACCAATACCTCAACTTTATTGCCAACAAAAATGCATGAAGAATGATTGAAGCGAGACATACAAAGGCATCCATTCAGATCTCCCAAACCAAGTATAGTATATCCATCAACATGCTTAGGTTGTGGCATTGGTACCTCCTTGAATTCATCTATCCGCGGATCAAAGTAAATAATTTGGTGGGATGGAAAGTTATCCGAACTTTCCTTAAACACAAACCAGTGTAGATATCCATTCACTACAGGCCCCGAAATCATACTACAAACATGGTAAGGGAATTCATAGACTGATGTCCAAGTTTTGTTTCGAAAACTACCAATCTTCACGAATTTACCACCATAATTTGTGCTATCATGAATAATCGCCATTACAACTTTGTACTCGTTATTTGAGGAGTCAAAGCAAAGCCCGGAAACAGCATAGTAGCCGCGATGCACGGATGTCATGACTTTCTTCGAACACCTAGTGAGCGGATTCCATAAAAACAAATCATCGGAAATCAGTATAAGCAACAACCCATTACATGAACCAAAGATTTCAAGGTTAAAATGAGTTGGGAATTTTTCTTTTGGTTCAAGAATGCTTTCCACGTGACCTTCTTCGTCGATGGAGTTAATTGAATTGTCAATACAAACAAAAACCTTTTTTCGTTGAATGCTTTTCGCAAAACCTTGAATCAAAGAACACCATTGCTTTGAAACACAAGTGAATTGAATGAGAGATTTGAGGGGTAATCTTGATAGTATGTTGAGAATGATTTCTTCAGGAAGGTTTGGTAGATTGGGCTCTAGTTTTGCTCTGATGTTCTTTTCCTTATTGCCTCTTCCTAGGGTTACCATTCTTTTCTTCAAAAAAAGATTATCAGGGCTAGGGTTTTTATCCCCTTTTTCTGAGGTCTGTGATGCTAGTAACTAGGGTTAGTTACATATAAACAAGGAGACTTCATAAACGAGAAAATTTTAAAAAAAAAACGTAAATTATTTGATTAACCATATAATAGAAAAAGGTGTGTGATGCTAATAACTAGGGTTAGTTACATATAAACAAGGAGACTTCACCAGCAAGAAAATTAAAAAATAAAAATAAAAATAAAAAGAGTAAATTATTTTATTAATCCTATAATTTAAATGAAGCATCACTTTAATTTCTATATTTTTTATTTGAAAAATTTAAACTTATGCTTTTAATTTGTTACAATATGACTTATTGCTCACTTTTTTCCTTTTTTTTTTGTTTCTTTTTTTTTTTTGTTTTTTTTTTTCTTTTGGCTCTAAATGACTTATTGTTCACTACCGCCAGAATTCGAAACAAGAAAATTTTCATTTTGATCCCTCTAATTTTTCACTTGATTTTTTTTATTTTTTTAATTAAAAATGCTAACAATGTATGATAGAAAAATCATATTATAACAAAAAAGAAAGTATAGAGTTTAAATTGTTAAAATTAAAATTACAATGACCAAAGTGAGAGACCATCTGACTCAAAATGTAGGGGTGTTCAGTGGATATTTCAATCTGCCTAAATCGATTGAATTGAACCGATCCGCTGTATTTTGGACGGATGCATGATGATGAGCAAATGGTTGCGGATTGATTTTTTTCAATCCACTTAGTATTGGATGGATGGTGAATTTGAGATTTTTTTGGCCGCAACTGAACCGTCAAACCGAGAGCACCCCTAGTAATTTGTAACTTTGTGTTTTTAATTTATTTAGATATTATGTTTATATTTTCAATTGAAAAATAGTTTAGATATTCTGTTGTGTTTTCAATTTGGAAATCTTTTTATCAAATGACAAGTGTTAATATTTGATATTTTTGTGTGAGAAATATAACGCTTAAATTTGTCATTTTAAAAAAAAATCAAATTAAATAGTTTTTGAATTAAAAAAAAATAGTAATGAAATAGTTTTGATAATTTATGATTTTCTTAAATGTATTTATTATTGGTATTTAAAAATTTACTTGATAATCTTTTGATTATGTTGAGTTTGATTGTTATCCCAAAAAAAATGTTGACAAGTTGTTGTATTATGTTCAAAATTTGTAAAAATTTAACCACTAAACTGATTCGCATTCATTCACCAATCCACTCAATCTGCATCCGCTAATCCGGTAGATGAATGCGACTTGATTTTTTCTAACCTGCCAATCTAGCGAATGGATGGTAAATTGAAGGTTCTTTAGCCACAACCGAACCGCGAACACTCCTATCATAATGTACTCTCGAAAATAGCCCATCCTATATAATACTCTCAAATTAAATTTGGTACCCCAAAAAATTTGAAAAGCCTAGTCTATATGATCCCAAAAAAATTAATTTGCCCTCTTATTAAATGTTGGTGGTAAGCACATATAAAAATAAAAATAAAATTATTTTAATAAATAAGAAATATTGTCTACCTTTATTTTTGATAATTAAAAATATAGTGTACTTGATTGGTGTAAAATCATATTAAACAATAGTCCATGACATCTAGTAAACAATTAGGATTAGCATCACTTTACTTCTTATTGCATTTTTTTTTTATGTTTTTTTTTTTTTTATTTATGCCTTCGGATATAGCGTTTCTAGTAGAATTAGCTGGTGATTAATCAATTAAGATTGGATCATTGTCCAACCTATCAAATAAGATTGAAGATTGCGTGAAAATCATACCCCCCATAGAAACACAAGGACTACAAGAATAATAACACAATTGTTCTAAAACTTAAACCATTCCATGATGATATCTATTTTTCTTACAAAAGCTCATAATGATCCTGCGGGGAAGTAAAAAATCATGATTTAGGGGTTAGTCCAAAGCAAAAGTGTGAAGAAAAAATTCAGAAATATCGAGACCTCTCGAGAGCCTAAAGACTTGGCATTGGCCCAGCAGCAAATCAGAAAGGAAATATCAAAAGAGTCGATCAAGGCAGATCGGGTAAAAGAAGCACAAGATAGTCGATCAAAGGGTAAAAAGGTGCATATCAAAACTTGATCATTGGATATCTGACAGCCCAGATGGGTGGCTAAATTTCTGCGTAAAAGAGCATACTTAGGCCTATAAACGACAACCAATCATTTTATTCAATATTATTTTCTTTTCCAATCAAATACTAACTTAGGGCATTTTGAAAAGTTTGTTAAAAGGTGACTTTTTGACTCTTTTTTTTTTTTTTTTTGGTGATTATTTTGTCCTTTTATAAATAAAAAATATGAGAGATAATGTGACTTAAAATGAATTAAAAACTACAAGCTGACTTTTAACTGGTTGCCGAAACAATCCTTAACCATCAAAAAGTTCTTCTCACCAAAAACCAAGTCAGAAGAGCCTCTAACGGTCTTGTTTGTTTTGCAAGTTAGAGAGAGGCGAAGGCATTCCATCTTGCTCTCAACTGGCGCGAGGCAAATCCGCCCTCTACAATCCCAACAATTCTTTTGTTTTGGAACTCCTGCTTAAAAGTATATCTTTTGGTGGAAGCATAATGAGTGTGCTCTGTTTCTCTTTACATTTTAATACATCAGGATATAGAAAAGGAAAGCAAAGCCCATTCTGCTTTGAACATAATCTTTTATTAAAAAAATAATTTAATAAATTACTTGTTTGATTCCAGTGAATTAGTCCTATAACTATTTGTAGGGTAACAAGTAATTATGCCAATATGCTGCTAGAAGTTGGGCAACTTAATCCTTACATTTTTTTTTTTTTCTTTCCAAAAATTCAAAAGCAACATTTTAATATTTCTTAAAAGTGAGTTGTTTTTATCATACTTCCATGTTTGAATGTCATCCAGTAGAGCACGGTATGGGATAACTTAACAACAATGCTCTTCTTCAGGGTTGCCAAATAGAGGACCATCATGCATCCAAACTGCTTTACTTGTTATTCTATTGTTAATTGGACCTAGCTCCTCTCCCTCCTCTCCGGTTACTGGAGATGGCTGTTCGGCATTGATGGGTCCTAATCCAAACTCATGTTGATAATTTAAATTATTCAATGTGTAAAACCCATCAAGTACATCATTCTTGAAAAAAATATGTTGATTGGATATTGATAACTAGTTGATCAGATCACATAATCAAAATAATTTTCAAATATAATTTTCGAAATAAATTGTCACAGAAATGATATTGAATCAAGTGATTATCGATATTAAATTAACGTAAAGATAATATACTTGACGGGTTTTATATATTGAATAATTTGAATTATCAATATAAGTCTAAATTAGGGCCCACTAATGCCAAATAGCCCTCTCCAATAACCGGAAAGGAGCCAGGTCCTTGTTTATTTGTCTATCATTGGTTTCAAGTTGGTTTGAAACTAAATCTATTGACTTAATTTTTTATTCTTTTTTCTTTTTTCTTTTTTTTTTTGTCGATTATTTATTTAGGTATGGAGAAAAAAAATACTATGTATCTAGAATTTGTGTCTCGAAAATGAAGTATATGATATAAATTTAAAATTAATATAATATAAATCACATTTAAAATGAATATGGTCTACAGACGTAATTTTTTGAATTTTTTTATCAATAATTTTTCTCCTTATGTAGTGTTATTTTCTAGTATTGTTGAGGGAGGAAGAGAAGCGTCCATCTCTCCAATATATTTGAGTGGTGATGAGTGGCCACTAGACTGCCACCACACATTTGACAAATACCACTGGACAAAGTTATTTCCTTCTCTGCCTTGTTTGTGTTGGTACTTTTCATAATAATATAAGAAATATATATATAATAAATTAAACAGATTTACTGTTTCTCCATGAATGCTGAAGGTATGTTAGCGTCTGTCTCGTAGGATACGGCAGTCGAAACCAACTAATGTAGAAGTACCTTCTGAATAATTTCGATAAACTTGAAAATGGTTGCACTCTTTCTAACAATAACCAAAAAAAGAGTTAGCAAAAGAAGATAGGAAATATTTTTTTTGGTAAAAAAAAACATCTCCAACTTTTTGTCTCAAAACATCATTTTCATTTTCTATCAAAAATCTCACCAAAATTATTCTTCCAAGTTGAAAGGAAAATGCATCTATTTATACAAGTAAGGGAATCTCTAACCATGATGACTATATATCAGTAGGATCATTAACCAAGGCCATCAACTCTAGCCATTAAGACTAGAGTTACAAAGGTTCAAAACTCCAAAACTATTATATAAATCATAATGTGTATATAATGCATAAGTTTTGAGAATCAAATTAGATGGGTTGCAAAATAGATACGGGTGTTGGGTTACAATCCGATCCAAATTCAATCTCAAACACAAGCACAAATTAAGTCGAACACAGCTCAGTCCAAAGCTTAAGAGTAGGTCTAAATTCAAGTCTAAGACCAACCCCAGCACATGCATAAGTACAAGTCTAGATCCAGTTCAAACCAAGACTAAGGCCTCGTTTGGAAAGCGACCGATTTAGCTAAAAATTCAAAAAGTTACTAAAAAAAATCAAAAATTCATACCAAAAAGTCAAAAAATTTCTTTTCTCTCTATTTTTTGCACATCTTTTCGTAAAAAATCAAAAAATATCCCAAACATACTAATTTTTTTTACATCACATTTTAGCCAAAAAACCAAAAAGTCATTAAAAAAGCATGTTCCCAAACGAGGCCTAAGTCCAAAACTAAACTCAACTTTATTGATGTCCACTTTATGAGACTATTCTCATTTACAACTTAATAGTTTCGGCTCATTATTTTTGTATTCCAATATTCTCATTTAATAGAATAAAAAATCACTCAGATAAAAGTTAAAAGAAGAAAAGTTAAAAGACGTCAAGTGCAATTAGATCCAATTTGGGGACAAGTTTCGGGCAGATGGAGCGTTCCTACCTGATTGTTCAATCTAGATATAAAAGTGAAGTTCAATCTTCAGAAAGTAAGGATCAATTAGGGACTAATACCTATGAAGTACATATAAAGAAGAAAAAAATTTCAACGAAGGAAATTCGTAAGCTGAAGTTCCAACACAACAATGACCCGAACAAAGAGAAAAAAAATTATTGTTGGCATTGTGATAGGGACCAAATTAACCTATAAATTATAAGGATTAAATTAATACATAATTTGACTTTTTATCCATTAAATTTAATAATTGTTATTTATTAGACTAAAATGACACAATTCATTAAATTAAGTAATAAAATTGAACAACAATAAAGACTAAGACCTCGTTTGGGAACATTCTATTTTAGTAATTTTTTGGCTTTTTAGCTAAAATATGAGTTAAAAAAATAGCATGTTTGGAGTTATTTTTTGACTTTTTACGAAAAAAATATGCAAAAAGTAGAGAGAAAATAGAATATTTGACTTTTTGGTATAGGTTATAAGCTTTTTGACTTTTTTAGTAATTTTTTAACTTTTTGACTAAAATGTTAACTTGCCAAACGAAACCTAAATTGACACATTATACAAATTATAGAGACTATTTATATAATTCACCCTATTTTATTTTTATGTAATTCTTTCCGGAAAAATAATACTCCCTCCGTCTCAAAATATTAGTCCCTTATTCTATTTTTTATTGTCCCAAAATATTAGTCCCTATTCAAAAATCAAGTACAAAAATAATATAAATTTCTTATTTTATCATTCTTTTAAATTAATAAACAATATAAAAAGTACAATTATGACATTGATATTCCCTAAAAAATGTACTATCAAAGGGTAATTTTGAAAAATTAACTTTTTTAAAGTGCAATAATTATATTACCAAAAAAAGTTAAATTCCCTAAAAGGGACCATTATTTTGGGACGGAGGGAGTACTATACGATTGAAACTATAGGTAACAAAATAAATGAAAATAATAATTACAGTCGTGCTAGGGAGCTTGAAAGCTCCCCCCCTCCCGAATCCCCCTAGTTCAAAAACGACGCCGTTTTTGTAATTTTTTTTTTTTCCAGAAGCAAAAAATCATAAGGAAGAAGGGAAAGAGAAGGCAGGATGAAGGAGGAAGGAGGAGGATTGGAGGGGGCCATAATCACAGGGAGAGGAGGAGACGGAGGCGATCAGAATGACGATCGAATCTAGAACAACGATCCATGCATGAGGCATAGAAGGGGCCCTCTCTCTTCTCTCCTCTCTCTTTCTCCCTCTCTCCTCCTCTTCCCCTCTCTTCTCTTTCTCTGCGTTTCAGACTGAAAATGAAAGAAAAAAAAAAAGAAGAAAAAATATATATATATATCCAAAACGACATCGTTTTTGGACATTAGGAGAATTTGGGAGGAAAAAAATTTCGAATTACAAAGCTTTATTCTAATAATTAAGGCAAGTGGGGGTAGGGGTGGGTCCCATTAATGAATTAGAGGGTCAGCATTCGTTTAGAACAACATCCAACAGTTTAGAAGTTGTTAGGAATGCATTAAAAATGTGTATTTTTTTATTTTTTTAAGATTATATTTTATGTGTTTGATTTCAGTATTTTCAATTTAGTTTTTTAAAAATTAAATTTTTTATTTTTCATATTTTTTTATTTTTAATGAATATTTTTAAATTTTTAAATATATTTTTTATTTTTTTAAATACATCTTACTTAGATATATTTAAAAAATAAAAATTTATGAAAAAATATTTCAAAAAATTAATAAATACACAAAAATAAGAAAAATATATTAAATTTTGTTTTTTTTATATATATATTTTTGATTTAGTAAGTTTGTAAAGATTTTTTTTATGAAAATTATACTTTTATAGTTTATTTATGTTAGATATGTTTAATATTTAAAAAAATTATTGAAAATATTTAAAAAAATTCAGTAAAGACAAAAAAAATATAATAAAATAATAAAATAAAATTTTTTTAAAAATAATTTTAAAAAATTCAAATCAAACAAAGTGATTATTTTTTTTTATAAAAAAATCAAAAAATATATTATCCCAATCAGCCATGATTCGTCCCCCGAATCCAGCGCCCCCGAATCCCCACAATTTCCATTTCAAGTAAAAAAAAACAGAAAAAAAAATAATAATAATTTGTCAAAAATAGAAATTAAGGGGATTAGGGAGGATTTTTTTTAGGAGAATTTTTCATTTTCCTATCCCAATAACCTCTTAATATGCTTTTCCACTATCACTCTCATGATCACGCGTCGCCCTATATGTGGTCCCACTTTCCTCAGTGGCGCGTTAGCGCGTTCTTGCTTTCATGTCTGGTCTGTCAAGCGAGTGAAGCATGGGTCCCACACGCGCGCATCCAGGCAAAAGGCCGAAAAAGCTCGTGGAACAGAAAATTCGGATATCATTAGTGTATTATAGTTGACTAAAACCATCCAGTCCAGTCCGTAGAGCCAATTACGGATAAAAATTACACTTATTTGATTATTTTTTAGTTTAGTTTTTAGCTGTTTTTTAAGGATAAATTACACTTACATCTTTTAAAATTTAAATTTAATACATATCATTCTTGACATTTAAAAAATTAAACTAACTTTCTTTTTATTATAATTATTTAGACAGAATTAACATTAATATCAAAAAGATATTAAATTCATATACACTTTCTTTCTTACTTTACTTTACTTCTTTTGTTTTTTTTTTTTCTTTCTTTACTTTTTTTTCAATATAATTTTATCTGTTTTTCTATTAAGAGTTTTTACCTTTTATATAAATAGGAGATTTGTGAAATGAGATTAGTAAGCATAGAGATGCAAATGTAATTTCCATAACGTTAGAGAGTGGGATGTAATCAGACCAAACTTCAGGAGTGTCAATGTAATTTACCGTTTTTCAAATAGTATGGGTTTGTTTGGAATGATTTAAATAAATATACTTTTTAACTTTTTACGAAAAGATATACAGAAAATAAAGAAATAATGTGACTCAAAAAAATAAAAAGATAAAAAATGTGAATTTGAATAGATAGAAAAAAAAAGTTATAAAAATTCAACAGATAAAAGAAATTCAACATATATAAGTTAAAAAATTCAACAGATAAAAAAATATTTGAATAAATAGTTAAAAAATTTGAACAGATAGACATAAATTTGAACAGATAGTCCAAAAAAGCCAAGTAGATAACAAAGTCAACAATAAATTAAGGGGTAAAATTGAAAACAAAATGTCTAAAAAGACTTTTCACCAAACTATTTTATAAAAAGTGAATCTTTTATTAATAAAAAATATTCACTGAACCTAATACCTTATACCCTTCTTATTTTGGACTTTTCAACAATTTTCTCTTTTAAGAATCTAGACTGCTCTTTGGCCTTGTTTGAAATGGAGGATATATCCTTGTGATCAGATTTAAGAAACAAAGATAAATATGTAGGTCGCACCTTTTTTGTATCCTTTGTTTGTTTACCAGATATGAAATTCGGTGGTATATTACATACCTCAAAAGTACATGATATGCAGCATCCCATCATAAGATATGAGTTATCATTTATCTAATAATAAAAAATAATTACTCTCTTCTTATGCTATGTCATATCTTATCTTAAGCAAACATAATAAAATAACTTTATAGTATATATAATTCATTACATATTCTAAGCATTTTATATCACATTCTATATTCCTAAGTATAACATATCATTCTCAACCCTTCATATCTAATTCGGATAACCAAACGAAGCTTTGGTTATGTTTGATTATTAGCATAAATCATTAATGCCCCATTTGTTTTGGGGTATGAGAGGGGGTTTAGGATTAAGATAGTTGTGGGCTCCATTTAATGTGCTGTTTGTTTACAGAGTTGAGGAAGGGACTGTTAAGCCAAAGTGCTTAGGATGGGACTGCTTAGGATGGGCTTATGATGGGCCTTACAGATGAGATTCGGATGGGCCTCCAGGACTTGGTATTATAAAAATAGTCCGGCGAACTAGAAATTATTATTTTTTATTTTATTTTTTACATGTCGGGTATTTTTTTTTTAACATTAATGTTTAATTTTTTGTATTTTTTGTTAAGTAAAAATCATTCTTTTATTTATTTTATTTATTTTTGAAAATTTTTTATTTTATTTTTATTTTTTTAAAATTTTTTACATATTGGTCATTTTTTTTTAAAACATTAAAGTTTAATATTTTTTTATTTGTTTTATTATTTCATATTTATTTTATATAAAAATAATTTAACAATTCCTACACTAACAACTATCATCAAAACAAACACAATTTTACTTAATCCCCTCACTATCAATTCCCTCCATCCTACTTCTAAAAACAACCGGGACCTAAGAGTTATTATATATGTTGGAGATCTAATACTAATTGATCATGTTCATTTCATATTTGTTTTGAACTAATTTGTTGGGATTAAATTTATAAAGTTTCATAAATATTTTTATTATATAAAACGTGATTTTGTCGTTTTTATACAATAGGTGCAAATTTGTCTTTAGCCGACTAATCTCATGGAATTATATTACCGTCCTGTGTGGTAGAGATGCGAAAAAATGATTATAAATTATAACTTAATAGATTATAAATTATAACTTAATAGATTATAATTTATAACTGTGAACATAAATTGTTAATCTGTTTGATGCAGCTGTGGGATTATGGATTTAAGTAGTAGAGTAGTGTTTGGCTAATAAGCTGTAAAATAACTTTTTGTTGTGTAATTATCCTTTTTGCCCTTATATGATATAATTATTTTGACATTTTTTTCAGTTTTAATTTTTTAAAAAAATTTTCATTAATAAAAGTTAATATAATTAGTATTATAAAAATTATTATTTTCATTAATTGTATCAATTAGTATAAAATTATTTCATTTTTTCATTATAAATTAATTAGTGTCAATTAATGGCTTAATTAGCATCATTACTTTTTTTATTTAATTTATTAATTTATATCAATTAATATCCATGTATTTATATTAATGTTGTGATGTCATTACATATTATTTTTCTTTATATTAATTTCAATTAGTTATTTAATAGAAGTTATAAGATTTTTCTTTGTATTTCATTTTTTTTTTTAAATTGTGATTCTGTTTTTATTTTAAAAAAAAAATTCATTACAATTAATAATATAACAATTGTTTTTTTTAATTTATTATTTTTTTCTTAAGAATTAATAACATAACAATCGTGCAATTTATTTCTTTATTTAAATTGTGCAATTGTGCAATTTATACCAATAATTGTGAAATAAATTTTGTAATTTATTTAATGGATATAAATTCCACAATTTATTTCAATATTAATTGAAATATTTTTAAAAAAAATTAAATGGAAGTTAATTGAAATAAATTTTTTTTTCCTTTTTTTTCATTACAATTTTGCAAAACCCTAGATCTGATTTTGCCGGAGCCAGAGCCGTCGCCGATGGTCTGCACAATTCAAATGAAGCCCACTACTTGTTTGGCAAGATTAATGGACGACGACAACAACCATCTCAACATCCACTCTTACAAGTTAGGAATTGGCAAAAAAGAAAAAGCAATCTTCCATTAAAACCCACAAAAATTTACACTTTGAAATCATACCCACAAAAACAATAATCTGGAAATATAAACATATAGATATAGATACACATGATTGGAGGTAGAGGAAAGTACGAACTCGATTAGATGGTATTCTCTGAAGCAACTTTCTTCAGAGAATCTCCATTGTAACCTTCTTGCCCCTCCACTAATCTCGTGAACTTGGCTCCTACGTGTATATATATATATAACACATACAATCCTCGTATCAAAAATCCTCTGGTTATGTTCTTGTTTTTGTTCGTGAGAGAGAGAGCTTTGAAAATCGCCTCTTTGCCAGAAATCTCTCGTCGGAAATCGCCTCCTCGCCGAAAATCGCCTCTCATCTCTCTTTTAAGTGAACAGTGATAAAAAACTTTACGGAACATAAACTAAAAACTATTAAGGATTCAATTCTATACATGAAAACTATATGAATTTCTACAATATAACTTAAGTAAATACATACCTTGATCCATGATAGTATGAAATCCTCTTACAAGAAAGAGAAACCTTGAATGGAAAACCTTGATCTTTAAGTTTTTGACTTGTCTAAGATCTTCAAACCACTTCTCTCTCTCTAGGCAATGGGAGCCTTCTTGTGGTGACAACTTAAGTTTTTGATGGAGAGTATGGTTTGGGACCTTACACTATTTATACTAATATTTTTCCCATCAAAGAACCATTCATTCAATGAACTTCATTAAATAAATTAATGTATCTTATACATTCATAATACATAATGCATCTTCTATATTAATGAATTCATTAGATAAGATTAATGTATCTTACATATTCATAATAGATACATAATACATCTCTAAGATTCATTCATAATGAATCCATCACATTCAATGTGCATTAGTATTAGTCTTCTATACATTGTATATGTAGGTGCATTCATCAACAATTAGTCACCATCTAATTAATGTACATGTATCTTACTTAATGAGATGAATCTAGTATAATCATGCATAAGCCACATTAAACCATATATTGTTAAAATTCTTTTGAGAATATGGGGTTTATATAGTTTGGTTTTTGGTAATAGTTGAGATTGACTAGAGGCATTTAAGTAATTTTGTCCTTCAATTTTTAGCTTCCCACTTAAACTCAACCCAGAAGCACCTCGAAGGCCACTCAGCCAAAAATTACTTTTTTAGTTTAATTTAAGTTACAAAAAGTGATTTTAAGCTCTAACAAACATACCAAAATAACTTCAAATAATCTAAAAATTGAAATAAGCAGCTTTTAAGTTCTACCAAACAGCCCCTATGAATACCTTCTCCTTCCTAATTCTAATCCTTCCATTTTAGAGATTTATAATCCAATTAAATTGTTAATCTAATATTTTTACAACCAAATATAAATTATGCAGAGTCTATCGAATTACTAATCCAATCCTTCTTACCACTATCACAAACATAAAAATAAACACCTTAAAAATGTGTAGAAACGGAGTCGTGGCTAAGCAATTGTGCGGGTCAATCAAATGAAAAAAAGAAAAAAAAAAAAGAAAAAAAAAGCTGTTATCATCTTAGTTTATATAATTTTCGTAAATAGAAATAGACAACTAGTTATAATTAAGAAGTAAAAATAAAAAAAATAATATATAAAAAAAAGGAGGAGGACTAGTTATTCCATGATTATTAATGTGAAGATATACGATTTTCCACAACATTAGTAGGACAAAGAAATACATACAGATGAATGCTATAGATTTATAATTTTTCGTCTTCAAATTCACTTATAGTGATATGGTAAGAGAGTTGACCTTATATAAGTGTAAGACAAATTAAAAATTAACATTTAATCTATCACATTATTGTGAGTTAAATTTATTTATTATTTTTTATTTTAAGTTTCAAACATTTTCCATATATATATATTAGTGAGACAAAAGATTCCCTGGTTGAAAGGCCATGTGATGCACATGCAACCGACACAATGCTGCAGTTGAATGGTGAATGCTCCTCCATATATATATCTACACGTGGTATATATAATAAGATGGAATTGATCCAAACACTGCACTTGCACTTTCAATTCTTCTTCATGAATGTGTGTTTGCCTTGCTTAATTTCATGCAATTCTATACATAAATGCATTAATATTTGATGGATTCAACATCTAATATTATATATTATCTTCCTTAAACCCACATTTCCAAAGGTAAAGGAGTTTGCTTTAAAAAGAATCATAAATCAGCATAACATTTTTTTGTTAATTTTTCAGTTTTCAATATATTAAAATGTATGCTCAAACAAACAAAGCGTTAGTATAAATGAAAATAATTAATTCATGCATGTGTAGATTAAAATGATGAATTTTGATTCAAATGGTTTGGAGAAATGATTTGACAACCTTTTGTTTTTTGTTGTAAAATGTCTGTTAAAACGAACAAAAACTAAAATGAAAACAATTAATTCATGCATGTGTAGATTAAAAGGATGAATTTCAATTCAAATGGTTTGAAGAGATGATCTATTAACCTTTTGTTTTCTATTGTACTAATGCCTGCTCAAACAAATGAAACGTTAGTGTAAAATGAAAACAATTCTGCATGTGTAGATTAAGGACATGTTTGATTGGATGGATTGGAGTATGGGATTGAGATTATTAATCTGTGGACCCAATTATCCTATATTTGTTTTAACATTTTAGTTTAGGATTATTAATCTAATAGATAATTAATCCAACAAATTTGTAGGATTATTAGTAATTGGGTAAGGGTAGGATTATTAATTCAATGTATATTAATCCAATGGGATAGTGAATACCACACTAATTTAATAAGATTATTAATACTTCACTATTAATTTTGTGAATCCAACACGGCCTAAAAAGATTAATTTTGATTCAAATGGTTTGGAGAGATGATATGTTAATGTTTTGTTTTTTTGTTGTACTAACGCCTCCTTTGGAAACATGATTTTTTAGTAATTTTTTAACTTTTTGATTAAAATATAATGTAAAAAAAATTAGTATATTTACAATGACTTTTTGATTTTTTTTTACAAAAAGATGTGCAAAAAGTATTGAAAAAATGAAATCTTTGACTTTTTTGTATAAGTTATTGATTTTTTGATTTTTTTTAATGACTTTTTGACTTTTTAACTAAAAAATAATGTTGCCAAACGAGGCCTAAATGTATGTTCAAACAAACTAAGGCCCAGTTTGTTTTCAGAGATAGAATGGAGAGGATTGATAGTGAGGAGATTAATAATGAGGGGATTGTTAGGCTCCGTTTGACAAGGAGGTTTGGGGTTATTTTAGCCACAAAGGACAAAATAAGTTATTTTGGTCACAACAAACAAAACATCACATCCAATCCATAATCATTAGGGTAAACTACCAATAGGTTCTACTTTTGAGACTTATTACCCATTAAGTCCTATTGATAAATTTATTAAGTGATAAAAATAAATTTATCAATGTTTTATTTTTATAAATAAATTTATAGTGATAAATTTATCAGTCTCTTTGTTTTTATGAATAAATTTATAGTGATAAGTTTATCAATTTCTTATTTTTATAGTGTTAAATTTATTAGTTAGGACCTGTAAGTAAATAAGTCTAGTTAATAGGACTGATTGGTAAGTACTCCTAATCATTACACTATTCTCTCACAAAAAAAGTCAAAAAAGCCAAAGAGCCAAAAAGCCCTTCCCAAACCAAGCTTTTTAGCCCAGGCTAAAATAGGCAAAAAAATCAAAAAGCCAAAAAGCCAACCCACTTCCCAAACGGAGGTTGAGGGGATTGATAGTGAGGGGATTAAGTAAAATTGTGTTTATTTTGATAATAGTTGTTAGTGTAGGGATTGTCAAATTATTTTTATATAAAATAAATATAAAATAATAAAAAAATACAAAAACATTAAACATTAATGTTTTAATAAAAATACCCAACATGTAAAAAATTTTAAAAAAATAAAAATAAAATAAAAAATTTCCAAAAAAAAAATAAAACAAATAAAATAATGATTTTTACTTAACAAAAAATACAAAAAATTAAACATTAATGTTTAAAAAAAAAGTCCGACATGTAAAAAATAAAATAAAAAATTTTTAGTCCGCCGGATTGTTTTTCTAATACCAAGTCTTGGAGGCTCATCCAAATCCCCTTGGGAAGGCTCATCCTAATCCGAAACTCACTATCAATCTCCTCCCCATCTCTCAAAACAAACACAATATTAGTGGGTCCCACCTCACTATCAATTCCAATCCCCCCCTCTAACTCTCTAAACCAACGGGCCTAAGCGTTAATATAAAATGAAAACAATTAATTCATCCATGTGTAGATTAAAACGATTAATTTCAATTCAAATGATTTAGAGAGATGATCCGTTAACGTTTTGATTTTTGTTATAAATGTATGTGCAAACAAACAAAGCGTAAGTGTAAAATGAAATAATTAATTCATGCATGTGTAGATTAAAAGGATTGATTTCGATTCAATTGATTTAAAGAGATGATCTGCTAAAGGATTGATTTTTACTGTACTACACCACTAATTGAGAGCTCTAAAAGCAGCTCTATTGAGTTGGTAATCACTTTTTTTAATAAAAAAAAAAAAAAAAAAAGGGAGAAAGACAAAATAAAAGAAAGAAAAAGGCAATTTAATACTAGTTTAGAGCTACTCTTTTAGAGCTCTGAAACAATTTTGATCTGTTTAAACAAACGACGTGTTAGTATACAATAAAAATAATTAATTCATGCATGTGTAGTAAAAAGATTAATTCCGTTTGGAAAGAAGATTTGTGGCTAAAACAGCCATAAAAGACAAAATATGCTATTTTAACCACAGTAAACAAAACATCACATTCAACTCATAATCATTACACTCTTCTCTCATAAAAAAAGTCAAAAAAATTAAAAAGCCAAAAAGTTCTTCCCAAATCAAACTTTTTAGCCTAAGCTAAAATAGCAAAAAAAAACCAAAAAATCAAAAAGTCAACCCACTTCCCAAACCAACCCTCAAATGATTTGGAGAGATGAGTTACCAAAAAAAAGAAGAATTAACGATTGGTTGAATGTGAACCAAGCGAGCTTTTTTAAGATTTTAAAAAATATATAAATTCACATGTGAGACTAAAGTTACAATTAAAACTTTGATTATACATACATATATATAATATATATAATAACATACTAAAAAAAGTCCATATTTTGAGAAAAAAAAAAATTTAAAAATGAATGACTATTGTTATTCCCTTAGTTCTGGGCCAACCGATTGCATTAATTTTGATTCCAATGGATAATTGACTTAATTTGTTATGGGAAATCACCAAAAAAATTGTGTAGTTACTCATAGTATGATAGTAATACTACATACATTCACATTTTACACCAACATTTTTTACTCTTAAATATAAAATAATAATAATTATTATTATAATTATTTAGAATTTTATACGTCACGTGGTCAAGATGATATGATATCACATTTTTACTTGTTAATTGACATTTAGTAAAAATAAAATCAAAATTCGATGTGACTGAATATTCAGATCGAGCAAAAAGTGAATTATCAAGTCTCATTTAATCACATGTTAATTAATGAGTAAAAAATGTATCACATTATTTCAACCACATAGCTAACCTGTTACCTAAAACAATACTTTCTCCCACACCCATTGCTATCAATAATAGATAGAATAGAGAATTATATTATATAAATGGTGAAAATATTTATAATATGTTTGATTATGATAGGGATACAACATTGAATACAAAGGAGAGGGTTATTAAAAGACAAAAATATATGAGGTTATTATCGATGCCCATTTCAAGGAGCCCATCAAACAAGGATTTTATCTTTAAATATATATATATATAAATTACACATTTTATCTTTGTATTTAAAATTTATTTTATTTTACTATCCACTATTTTAATTTGAATAAAGTTAAATTCAATTTCAATGTAGTCTTTTCATTTAAATTATCATTAATTTTTTTTTATATGTACCTCTCATGTGTCTGAAAAACAGTTTTAATGGTCAATTTGAACGGAATAATTAAATTAAAATCAAGCTTATAGTTTAGATTTAAATATTCAAATTAAATTAATAGAAATCATAATAAAAGTTTAAGTCAAATTATAGTAGTAAAAATGTAACTTACTCAAAATATATTTTCACACACAAAAAAAACAATATAAATTATTTTAAAAAAAGCTTAAGAAAAAGAAGTTAAATCAATTTGAGAATAAATTACAATAATCTCTCTTTAAACTATGATTATTTGCACTTTATTTCCTTGAATCTCAAAATACAACAGTTAACCATCTCGAACTATTGTCTTTTTACACTTAACACCTTCCGTTAGGATTTTGTCTCGAAATTTAAACGGAATCAGATCACGTGTAAAGCATATGACACACTTATTGATTTTTAAAAATAATAACATTAGTGATTAATTTTTTAAGACAATAATACCCTTATTTACACTTTGTTTCTCTTGTCTTAGTGACAAAGTGTATATGAAATCACAAAATAAGAACATTATTACTTTAAAATTTTAATAAGTATGTTATGTGACTTAAATATAATATGATTTTGTGCAACTTCCTAACATAATTCTCACTGAAGATATTAACTGTAATGTTAACAATGGCCCTGGGGCACTAGTTATGGTCCATTTAATGATAATATTAATTTGCATTAGTTTTGATAAATTTCTAATTTTAACTACTCATTAAATTAATTAATTTTTTATATTTGGCAACCCATTAATTAAATGCATTTATTATTGAATGTTTTAATAACTTATGAATGAATTTGTATATTAGTAGTACTACATGCACCAATTAGTGTACTAACTAGTGTATCAACACTAATTATGATATTATTATTGATCCTACTCATTAATTATATTACAAATACCAAAAATCTCTTAAATTATGACACATCATCAATTGGTATACTAGTTAGTACAATAATTGATGCATATAGCATTATTCTTTGTATACAACATGAGTTTCCACCAATTAATGTACCAATTAATACATTAAATAAGACACAAAATATACGTGTGATTTTAACACGATCCTACCTAATATGATATCTAATTGGTATTACTTGGTATACTAATTAGTGTTTATAACATTATTGTTATATAAATAATATTTTACTTTTATATATAAAAATGATAATTTAACAAATTTTAAGATTCATTACATCCAATTAAACATAATTAATTACAGTGGTGTAGTTAAGAATTTCACTTGGTGGGTCACTCGGAGAGAGAATAAATGAAGGAATCCATCAATGGTAATGCAGCAATGGTTGTTAGAAAATGAAACATTGATTGAGTGAATGAATGAATGAACGAACACTAAAATATTATGCAAAGTAATAAAATTTACTCACTAATATGACACTATTATATTATTGAAATGAGTTATGCTTTAATTTCTAAAAGTTTCATCATTATATAAGGCATTTGCTAATAACAAATTTGTATGACATTTTTCTTCTCAAATACTAACTTCATTGGGTCAATTCGTAAAACTCTAAAATTTTATTTTATTTTATTTTATTTTTTGTTTCTCAAAAAAGCTAGGCTTCTAGAATTTGGGATCATAATGTATCTAGAAATAGGTATGTGTAGAGAAAATTGAATTGATGAAATGTGAGTTTACATATGAAATGAATTTGAACTATTAATGTGAAATTTTAGATCATTTCTAAATTTTTATGTGTAAATCTTAGCATTACTATTTGTTTCTAGATTCGTTGGGGTCATTTTGCTAAAACCGAAAACTATTGGATAAAATTCCATATGTATTTGAAGAAAATTTGAAATTTCAACAATATCAATTGACACCACCAAATAATGAATAACTCCGCCTCGATTAATTATTAGCATGGAATAATTTTATGTAACCACCCTTATTTATCTTGAATTTATCTCAAATGAGATTGTATAGTTATTGCAACAGGGATTAATTTGGGCCCATTAAATTAATTGGGTCCAATCGAAATGCTCAAAAATTAATAAGTCTGGAGAAATTATTACCAAGTGGCCTCAAATGAATTCTATTGAATGGACTAGTGAGAAAGTCAACAAATTGATCCGAGGAAGACCCATCAAGCTTATATCTATGGAGAAAGTCCAACAAGTCCATCCAAGGAGGCCCAGATTATACAGGCATCTGAGAAGGTTGATCGTTGCTTTCAGAAAAGATGAAACCCTCGGAGGAGATCCATTCTCCGAGATATTTGCTTAGTTTCGAAAGGGTTCGAAACCACAAACTTAGAGACCTATTTGAGCTTGGACTCGAAAGGGTTTGAATCCATGAACCTAGAGATCCGAAGCGCTTGGCTTCAAATGAATCCAAATGCAATCTAGAAATCACTCCGTTAATGAGTTCCAGAATACTTGCAAGCTTAGAACTTTTCAGAATCTACGCACCAGAACTATGGGCATAACGGAGTCTGGACAAATGACTCGATCTTGAGGATGGTAAATGGAAATAAATTCACTCTTCATTTAAACTGGCCTATACACGGCTCAAAGTGGCACAATTTAGGAGACCCTAAGACTCGGTGATATTTGCAGCAGGGCATTCTCTTAAACTACCACTGACCCTTCTGCAAAAGGGCATCCTCTAGAACTACCCATGACCCTTTCGAATGATTGGGGATCATTGGTTTGATATGGCTAAGAAGAAGAGTTTGCTAAGAGGTTGATCTCCTCATTAGGATTTTTCTCATTCTTGGAAAGGTTATCTCCTTGAACAAAGTGGTTAGAAAGAATATTCTCTATGTGCTTTACACATGGACTCTATCTTATATCATGAGGTGCCTATAAATAATATCTACCCATTACTTTGTAGGTTGATTTTGGAGAAATAATTTTTGGAAGAGAACTGATTTTCCTTCTCCATTATCTACCTTGAGAGTGAAAGTGGAAGATTTATGAGAGAACCTCGCCATTATTTACTCTCTAACTACTTTATCTTTTTCTTTACCCAATCTCTTATCTCAATCATCTCTTTACTATTGTGTTTTTGGTTGCAAACATTGAAGAATCTAAGTCTCTCATCATTTTTAGAAGATTCAAAGTTTCTGGTGACATTCAAATTTTCTGACAGACATTCGAAATTCTAGCAACCTTTGAATTTTCCAATAAGGTCCCCAGATCCTCATATACAGTTGTAATTTATGTGATATCAGATTCATTTGTAAAAATAAAATTTGCATCATAAGATAATAATTCTAAAGGTAAATTTATAATATTACTCTATTATCATAACGCACAAAATAATATTTTAAAATAATTAATTGTTAATTTTAAAAATTTAGAAAATGCAAATTGCTGATCATTTAAGGGATTTACTATAATTTAAAGTTTGTTTGACTTTCCTTAAATAAATACATTTATTTAAATAATAATATTTATTTAAATCATCTCACTTTTTTGTTTTCCTATAAATTTTTTTAGATCCAACCAAATAACTCGTTAACCTTAATTTAAACCGATAAAATATTTTTGTCCCTTTCCTGTTGCTCCTCTCACTCCGACCCTCAAAGCAGAGGAACTCACCGTTCTTCCATCATCTCTCTCTCTCTCTCTCAAACTATATTCTTTGCGTCCCTTTTTCTTCAACTACCTTTTAGGCAGAAAACCCAAGAGTTCTTCTATTTTTTTCTCTTTCATATATATATATATATATAGTATATATTTTCATAATACCGAGATTATCGTTGTCCCCGATCTGGAAACTCTCCTTTCCAGCTACCCATTTCAAAGTAAACTACATTCACCCACAAAGTTTACACTCTTCCGCCCAATTTGATACTTTGATATATGCTTCATTTTGTTGTCTTTTGAATCATTTTCAGTTCAATTACTTCACTCATACCAATACCCTTTCTCTCAATCCAAACAACTTTCCATTTCTGTTCCAAGTTGGGGTTTCTACTTGATTTGAATTGGGTCTCAAGCTCTTTGTGATTTGGGTTTTTTGCAATACTGTGATTTTGGAATATTTGATTTAATTTTTAGTTTAATTTTTTATTTTTATACTAGCTTGTGATCTATCAGGGTTGTGCTCTTGATTTGGAGTTTGAAGTGTTTTGATGCTCTGCTGCTAAGATGCAGCCTGATCAAAGAAAAAAGGTGATTTTTTTAATTTCCAACATGCATATACATACATAGCCATTCATATGTATCTATCTCTGTTTATTAGAGCTGATATTTATGGGTGAAGCAAGATCTAATTAGTTATTAAGGATGTGGACCTAAGAAATGTGTCTTTTTGTTAGTTTCTGATTGCTCTCTCTGTATCACTCATTGTATGTATGTATGTATGTATGTATGTATGTATGTTCATACATTTTTTTACCTTTCCTAGTGGATATTTTGTTGTAATTTGTGGGAGGAATACCTGTTTTTTTGTGTGGATGGGATCAAATGGTTTGGCCTATTCATGCCTTGGCTTCTGTGGTGCAGACTTTTTCTTCTTCTTTTATTTATTTGTTTATTTATTTTGGGAATATGGGTATAAGTGTTTGATGCGGCTTCAATTTATAGTTTATGATCCAAGAGTTGCTTAAATAACCTAATTAGTGGGAATTTGGGGAGAGATGCATATTTGCATATCCATGCAACTTTTCACATTGTGGGCTGTCAAGGATGCTCTACGAACTGAAGCTTTTACACTGACAATTTTGAAAATTGATTGTTCCCAATTAGCCTCGAGTTACTGACAATTTTTTTTACTGATTTCCACCACCAATTTTACAATGTTCTTCTGAAATATCATACTTCCGGATTTTGCAACTCCCAGTCATGTAGTAAATGCATGTACCTTTTGCTAGAGACTGACATTGATGCCCTTGTACTAATTTGCAGCACATTTTACATTGATTTGGCCCTAAATTTCATCTATTTTGATTTTATTTTCTAAATAGAAAATTGTGATACTGATATATTTTACTTAATACAAAGGTATTAATGTCTGTCGTTTGAGTTATTGTAGCTAATTTAGAATAGTAGAGCAAGTAAACCAAATAGTTTCACCATGAATTTGTCTGTCAAAGCTGGAAAGTTATCTTACATAACATATGGGTTGCATTGCTAGTACAAAAGTTTGTATAGGTCACTGAATGTAATGGGCATGGAAAAACTGGAATTTTTAAAGCCCAATTTAAGCACTTACTGGACTTTGTTACGTTTAGCAAGTAGAGAATTTTCAAATAAGTTTGCTCCGGTACTGTTTCTCTTCCATGGCTTATATTTTGGACCTCTAACGTTAATATTTGATGATATAAGGCATGGTTATATCACGGACACTTAATAATTTTCCAACTGTTGGTGTAAAAAACTGCATCAAGCATGGCTGATTGGTTTTTTGGCTGACATTTTTTTGACCATTCATGGCATGTTTGAATGTGTCCTTGCAGGTAGCTGCGGATGTAGAATTTTTCACAGAATATGGTGAAGGGAACAGATATAGAATTGAGGAAGTAATTGGCAAAGGAAGCTATGGTGTTGTCTGCTCTGCATATGACACTCATCTCGGGGAAAAAGTAGCTATTAAGAAGATTAATGATATTTTTGAACATGTCTCTGATGCCACACGCATTCTTCGTGAGATTAAGCTTCTTAGACTCCTTCGACATCCAGACATTGTGGAAATCAAACATATCTTGTTGCCTCCTTCCAGAAGGGAATTCAAAGACATATATGTCGTTTTTGAACTCATGGAATCTGATTTGCACCAGGTTATTAAAGCAAATGATGATTTGACGCCAGAACATTATCAGTTTTTTCTTTATCAGCTTCTTCGAGGTTTGAAGTATATACACACAGGTCATTCGTTGCTACTATCTCATTAACCAATTTTATGACTTCCTTTACATACTTGGTTGTATATAGAACTTATAATAACTTGTATGATATTCCTAGTTCTGACTTGGAACTTTTAATGAATGGTTTTGCAGCAAATGTCTTTCACCGAGATCTAAAACCAAAAAACATCTTAGCAAATGCTGATTGCAAACTCAAGATATGTGACTTTGGTCTTGCAAGAGTAGCCTTTAATGATACCCCCACTGCTATATTTTGGACTGTAAGTTTCTTATCTGTTTCTCTGATTAAGTTTGCAACCCCATTAACTTGTACTTGCTTACGGGCCTAGCTAATAACATGTACAAATGCACTTGCGAAGGTTTGCTAGCAATTTCTCTGTTGTTGATTGCCTTCTTTGATTTGTTCATAGGATTATGTGGCAACAAGATGGTATAGGGCTCCTGAATTGTGTGGATCCTTTTTTTCTAAGGTGCAAGAGTTATTGCCACTTTCAATTCCTTGAAGCAACCCCTTTTCCAGTTTTTTTTTTTGGAAGAACTTTTTGGATGATGAATTTTGTTTCTGACGATCATGCGTGGTGGTCTATCTTGTTTTCAGTACACTCCTGCTATAGATATATGGAGCATTGGTTGCATATTTTCGGAACTTTTAACTGGAAAGCCTCTCTTTCCCGGGAAAAATGTAGTCCATCAATTGGACTTGATGACTGATCTGTTGGGAACGCCATCTCCTGAAGGCATTGCCAGGGTCAGTTTACCGTGATAAATTTGTTCTTACAATGCAAGCAGGTTAAATATTTTAGGTATTAATTTTGTTTGATCCAACTTTGAATTTTTACCTACAGATACGGAATGAGAAAGCTCGTAGATACTTAAGCAGCATGAGGAAGAAAAAGCCTATACCTTTTACCCAAAAATTCCCAAATGCAGATCCCCTTGCACTTCGTTTGCTGGAAAGAATGCTAGCATTTGATCCCAAGGATCGACCTTCTGCTGAAGAGGTATGAAATGTTACATTTTATGATTTAGCTTGTGCAATGCATGTTTCTCTTCTAATGGTGCATATTGCTTTGCAAGTTGTTAGGCTCTTGCAGATCCATATTTCAAGAACTTGGCTAGGGTTGAGAGAGAGCCTTCTGCTCAACCAGTTACAAAAATGGAATTTGAATTTGAAAGACGAAGGGTGACAAAGGAAGATGTTAGAGAACTAATATATCGAGAGATTCTTGAATACCATCCAAAGATGCTGAAAGAGTACGTAGAGGGAGAAGAACCTACTGGATTCATGTATCCAAGGTAATTTAACTAAAATAAATAAATGGTCGCTTGAAATCCTTTTTTATTTTTTATTTTTTTTTCCCCGCAATGCCTCCCTGGCTGGTTTTTACTTTGAAGCATAAGCTTGACACTTGACACCCACTGCCCCTTCCTCTTCCATCGCTCTTCCTTTTTCTTAAGTGACTAAATGGGAAAGATATATATTGCATGCTATTCCACTTACTTGCAACCTATGAACCAGAAAAATTGTGTCGTTAATGTTAGTGCCTATTTTGGTTCAAATAAAGACTAAATATTTAAAAGTGATAATAGCCAAACTGCCGAGTTTTTTACATGATATAGAACGAATTAGACTGATGATCCCTCTGATCCCTAGCTGCACTTTTGAGCAAGTTATTTGCTGCTTTACCATAAGTCCTGAGATAAATTTCTTGACATGTCTGGAAGTGGTTTTTTTTTTAAGGTTATTTCTCTGTCTCTCTCTCTAGGAAAGTATGGTATTGAAACACCTCATTTTAAGGAACCTTTAAAAAGACCCAAAACAATTTCTTTCTTTCTTTCCTTTTTTTTTTTTTTTTTTGGGTGAGATCCTTGTTTACCAGCAAAGCGTCTTTTGTTTTCGTTTGGAGTGAGAGAATTAATCGAATCTTATCTCTTTTTTTTTTACAGTGCTGTTGACCAATTCAAGAAGCAATTTGCTTACCTTGAGGAGCACTACGGAAATGGTGGAACTGCTGCTCCACCTGAGAGGCAACATGCATCTTCATTACCTAGGTATCATCTTTAGTAAATGCCTTTTACATGCATCTGTACTTTCTTCACGACATGTCTTAAAGATTTTGTTTATTATCTCATGTCATCACTGATAAGAGAATTTGAATCCAGGGCATGTGTATTATATTCAGATAACTCTGCACAGAACTCAACAGAAGTCACAAATGATCTCTCCAAATGTTGCATCAAAGAGGTTGAAAGGCCACACATGGACAGGACTTCTGGGATTCCTATGACAAGAATGCCTCCCCAAGTTCCCCCAAGCATCCAAGGTTTTTTCTTCATATACATTTTTACTGTTAGTTTGTCAAGATATATACTAAAGGGTGTACCTAGTGCACGAAGCTCCCACTTAAGCAGGGTCTGGGGAAGGGTTGATGTACGCAACCTTACCGTGCAAGCGGAGAGGCTGTATTCACAACTCGAACCTGTGACCTCCAAGTTACCAAGGGGTAGCTTTACCGTTACACTAGGCCCGCCCTTCATGTCAAGATATATACTCCGCCCCAAAAAAATGAAAACTCATGTACTTGCATAAATAGGTGCCTTTGTACCTTAAGGTATATAAATGATTGCACTTGCATAATTGTTCTACTGCATTGTCATCTCTTGACTTAGTTATTGCTAGTTCTTAGAATCCGACTCCTTAAACAATATGTGATCTTCACAGCAGGTGGTGCTGCAAGGCCCGGGAAAGTGGTCAGCTCAGTGTTGCGGTATAACAACTGTGGAGCAGCCGCCGCCGCAGCAGAAACTGTCGAACAGAGAAGGATGGTTAGGAATCCAGCTGTTCCTACTCAATATGCTGTTTCTAGCTCTTCATACGCAAGAAGAAACTCAGCCTGTAAAAATGAGAGGGGCGGAGAAGATGGAGTCGAAGGATCCAACGGTCTGCAGCCAAAGCCTCAGTATATGCCAAGGAAATTAGCTGCCGCTCAAGGTGGATCTGGAAGCCAATGGTATTGATTCCTACAAATGTTTTTCTTGTGAGTTGTGGCAGACCCACATGCCCGAATGCCATATTCAAGTTGTGGTGTTGATCTCTAATCACATCCCATCCAAAATTGGTTGGCTCCAATTGTAAACTCATCAAATGTGAGTGGAGATTGAATCAGCGCTAGCTTACACACACATGTCGAAAAGACTAACATGTAAGACTTTCCTGCCCATGATAGATATTCTGTGATCCAAATCAATGACAAGATTGAGGAGGTGAAGATATGATCTGGGGAGACGTGGAAATGACACCATTTACTTATTTCTGTTTCCTTTCCATTCTTTGCAAAACTGATTTATGCGTTTTTTGAATAATTTATTAGAACCTAACAATGTCAGCTTGGTAAACTTTCTCATCTATGTTGTTTTGTACTTAAAATTATGACCTTTGTTCTTGATCCACTTGAACTCCTAATGTAGGGTGGGGAAACATGTAACTTTTGCTGAAGACAGGAATTTGCTCTATGAACCATACTTTGTATCAATTATAATGTATTTTTTTTACAGAAAGTTGTTTGAGTATTCTCAGATATGTGTGATTGTTTGTTGAATTGTAGTTTATGGGTCTTTGTATAAGTCATGGTATGGTTAAGTTTTCAGCTCCTGGGTGGCAATGAATTCTGTGGAAAAGACAGAATTACCCACAACCTGGCGTTGCAATGAACAATTCTTGAAGGCTACCCTTCAAGAAATGAATCATATGGAGTCTAATAAATAGAAACACAGAAAGATTGCAACACATTGGCTGCTCTGCTAAGCTGAATAGTGAAGGAGGTCCCAAATGAGAATACTAAATGATTAATATTGGAGAGGTGAAAATGACAATCTCCCTTTTTACCTAACATTATTTTTGTTATTGCGTTATAAAACGCTATAAAATGGCAATTAATATGGTGATGGGATGTATGAAATATTCTTTTCTTTATATTCTTGATCGAGGCAAAAGAAATGTAATTTCTTCATGCACTCCCTCTTAGAACCTCTGAATGTCATTCTTGGAGACGCTACTCGATGATCTTTTACTCTTAGTTATCAGGCCATTTAATTCTCAACATTCCAATATGAACTATAGCATGGCCTCATATTATTAGCACTATAGTCGCACACCAAGACTCGAGTGACCTCCTAGGTCTTGCCATTCAACAGGACGGACTCATTTCTGGGTGATATATTTGAGAGGAAGAGTACCTCATTCTTAGGTTTCATTTTACCATCTTTAAGGAAATCATGAGTTTGAAATATCCTTTAACACAATTTAATTTCTTGGAGAGTCATTTTTTAACTTGAGACAATAGACATGATTATTTATTTATTTATTTTTGTTCGTTTGTCATTTTTTATATCTCAGAAATATATTTAAACCTGAAAGGCTTGAGTTATTCAAAAAGATTAGACTACGACTTTACATAAATATTTCGAATGGAGTTTTCATTAAACTTCTATAGAATGGCCTTAGCGCTTTTTAGTAACTTTTACAATCTAAGTTTTATAATCTCTCATTTACATTTTTTTAATTATTCATTTCTCATCTATATTGATACTTTACTTCCTCTTTAATTTAAGAGGTAAGAATTGAAAAAATTATTACCTACTTCAGTTTAAATTAATACCTTCAATCCAAGTTCAGATACTCCAAATCATATAGAAAAGTGAAAAATAAATAAATAAAATAAAATAAAATAATGTGAAAATTTAAATGAGTTTTGACTAAAAATTAAGGCCGTGTTTGGTTATACTTTCAAACTATAATTCCATCCCTACATTTCAATGTCATGTTTGGTTTGAGTTTTCAAAAGTTAATTCCAGCGCTCATTTGAAAACATGCTGAAATGTGTGTTTGGCAAATCTTTCTCGCTCTGTCACTCTATTTTTATGTGTGTGTGAGATGACAAATTCTGGGTATTTTGACTCTCTCCCCTTTCTCTCTCCCTCTTTCCAACCAACCCATAGTGTGGAATCAATATATGATGGTGTCTCGAAACTGGGTTCTTTTTATCAAATGCAGCTCTGAAACAAGCCAGATTGTGAGTTTTTTTTTTTTTTTTGAACGAAAAGAGTTATACAAAAGCCCTCACAAGAGAAAAGCATCAATCGTAACAATTTCAGAGAGAGCCATTGGAGGATTTGAAACCCAACTTACATGAGGGTCATTATATGGACACAGGCTTGTGCTACCCAATGGGTAGCCCTACTGTTGGTTCTATTATTCCATCTCAACTGTAGATAGGTAGATTGGGAGTTTGAATATGGAATTTGCTCTTTGAGTCTTCCGCCCGGTCAACTGGCTGGTTGACTGGAACAATGGTGCTTCTTTTTTTTTTCTTTTTTTACAAAGGGCACTTATTATTTGGAAAAAAAAATAGGAATTTGTTTTTGATTTTTTTAACAAAAAATAATATATTTTTTTATATTTTAAAACAAAAATATTTTTAAAAAATAATTCGAATCAAATGTACAATAAATCAGTAATTGAATATTTATTTTGAAAAAAAATTATTTCATTTGTAATATTTTCAATTAAAAAATTTGATTATTGTCATTTTTTTGTTAATAATTAATTTTTTAAAAAGAGTTTGATTATAAATGTTGATCAAAATTTTTAATAGAGTTTTGAGTAGTGTATTTGGTTATAAATATTTTAATTTTCGGAATATTTTTAATATTTTAAGTTTCTAAATATTTTTAATATTTTAATTTTCTAAATAATTTCAAAATATTTTTAATATTTATATAGGCCTAAAAAATGAATTGACAGAAAAATTAATTGACATAAAATAGTTGACATAAAAGTTATTTGAAAAAAAAATTATTGAAAAAAATTACTTAAAAATAATTAATTGAAAAAAAATTTATTTTTTTATTTGAGTATTTTAAAAATAGTTTGGTTATGACTGTTGATAAAAAATACTGATATCAAGTTATGAGTTGTGTGTTTGATTATCAATTATAGGTTGAATTAAGTTTTGAAAACTATTTTGAAAACTCATCACCAAACAAATTTTTTTATTTCACATGTCACATCAAACTTTCAAAACTTAATTCTATATACAATTCAAAACTCAATTTAACACTCTATTCAAAAGTCATAACCAAACAAATTTTCTACACTCAAATCATAATTCTACAACTTATAAACTCAAAATATAACTCATACTCTCAAATCATATTTATAAAATTCTACCAAAAGCAACCTACAATTTCCAAACAAGATCTCGTTCATGTAGAAAGTATTAAATAGGATAACATTTTGAGCATGTTTGTTTTGAGGGATAAAAGGGTGGGATTGGACTATTAGTCCCACCGGACTAATAGTCCATTATTTGTTTGAAAAATTTTGCTTCGGACTAATAGTTCCCCCGGACTATTAGTCCCATAAATGTGGGACTATCCTATCCCATGGGGGGTGTGGGATAGAAACCATGGGATTGGTATCCCATGAGATTATTTTGTGAAATGTCTATTTTACCCTCCATGCTATTACTTAGTAAACAATTAGAAAAGGATAAAATAGTCTTTCGAACATTTATAAATTATTTTTTTAGTGTTGTTAATTTAAAACTATATATTAAATAAAAAATTTAAATTATAAATTATAAATTATAAATTAAATTAAAAATAATAAATTATAAATTATGGCCTTATAAATTAAATTTTTTTAGTGTTGTTAAAAAATTAAATTTATATATTAAATAAATTTTTTTTAGTATTGTTAATTTAAAATTATATATTAAATAAAAAATATAAATTATAAATTAAATTTTTTTAAAAATAATAAATTATAAATTATGGCCTTATAAATTAAATTTTTTTAGTGTTGTTGAAAATTTAATTTATATATTAAATAAAATTATTTTTTTATTGTCGTTATTTAAAATTATATATTAAATAAAAATATAAATTATAAATTAATTTAATTTAATTGAAAATAATAAATTAAAAATTATGGCCTTATAAATTAATTTTTTTTAGTGTTGTTAAATTATAAATTATAGATTATAAGGGTAAAATAGTCTTTTAAACATTTATTCTTATCCAGTCCGTCTAACCAAACATTGAATTTACTAAAAATAGTCCAATCCAAACATCTAATCCCATGACTAAACAAACATAGGATACAAATCCAATCCAATCAAATAGTCCGGGACAATGTATCCCAGGACTAATAGTCCGTTGAATTACAATCCCCATTTATCTAGTCCGTCCAAACAAACACACCTCTCTTTTTTTTTTTTTTTTTTTTTTTTCTGTTGAAAAAAAAACACCCTAATTAAAACCCTAGGTCTAGAATCCACTACTAGTTACTAGTACCAAATTACCAGTTCCGGAGTCCTAAAGTCTCACAGATTGGCGGCAAAAATCTCTCTAATTTTTCGGTGCAACACTTGAATCTCTACTGTGCCCGCAAAAGGGTTGCGTAGGAATGATTGAATGAAGGACCTCTTCATATCCATATTCGTATTCTGGCTTCAATTCTCACCCATAGATTGAGAGTAGAAAACGAGCATATTCATATTCATATTCTTATTCTTATTCTTACTCAAATTAGCCCTCTTTCGAATCTTCTCATCACCCATATATATCTATACCTGTATAGAGTAATTTGCATATACACAAAACACTCGTATTTGTTTGGTTTTTCAATGTTCTTTCGAAGGCTCTGTACCTCTCTCACTCGATCCGACCTAAACCCTTGTATTTGCCCCCAAAAATTCACCAACCCATTATCTGCTTTCCAGTCAAAACCCCAATTTCTCAACCGAAATTGGTTCAAATCGCCCTTTCAATCGTCAATTTCAGCAACCCACCTGTTAATTTCGTCGAATTATAGAATGGGTGATTCCCGGAGACCGCCCACCGTGCCGATACCGGACGTCGAGACTGCTGACAAGTCTGAATTGTACAGAGCACTTGAAGCCTCACTGGGTTCATCATTCAGTTCTAACCCATTAGCCCCCAATCCAAACCCTTTGATTATAGTGATTAGTGGCCCAAGTGGGGTTGGCAAAGATGCAGTGATTAAGGAATTGAGGGAGGTTAGAGAGGGAATTCATTTTGTTGTCACGGCAACGAGCCGAGCGAAAAGACCTGGAGAAATGGAAGGGAAAGATTACTTTTTTGTGAGCAAAGAAGAGTTTTTGTCAATGGTGGAGAGAGATGAGCTTTTGGAGTATGCACTGGTGTATGGGGATTATAAGGGTATTCCAAAACAGCAAATTCGCGAATTTATGGCGAAAGGGCACGACATTGTGTTGAGGGTGGATATTCAAGGGGCTGCTACATTGAGGAGGATTCTTGGGAATTCTGCTGTGTTTATTTTTTTGGTGGCAGAGAGTGAGTCGGCTTTGGTGAAGAGGTTGATTGGGAGGAAGACAGAGACTAAAGAGACGTTGCTCGTGAGGGTTGCCACGGCTCGTGAGGAGGTGAAGCATTTGAGGAATTTCGATTATGTGGTTGTGAATGCAGAGGGGAAGCTTGAGAGCGCGGTGAAGTTGGTGGAATCTATTATTGACGCAGAGAAAGCTAAAGTGTGGCAAAGGACTGCGGTTATATAGGAATTTGCAAGGTTAGGCCAAATGCTTTGTTGATTTAATACTTGATAAAACTAGGTTTGTCATGAAAGATCGTTACTTATTTGTTATAACTTTAGGTGAAAGCATATTGTGTGGGTGATTCAAATTTCATGAATTTGGATCTTGAATGGGGTTCAAAGCTACATTATGATTTCTCAATTTAATACAAATTTGAGTGAAGGCATGGGGCTACATTTTGCTGTATTCCAGGGGTTAATAAAAGCTGTCTTTTGATGGTCACGTGCTATTCAGCAAAACATATCTTCTGTACTTGTCAGCTACACAGATCGTTTTTGTTAGAATTCTTTTGTGTAAAGATGCAATGATCTTTTTTTAATGATGTGATCAAAGTTATTTGGTATGAGTTATTCAATGAATCAATCAATCTTTATCAATACTGGCAGTTTTGTAACCAATGTATTGAAACCACCAACAACAATTTTCCTATGTCACTATAAGCTTGTAACCATTTTTGCTTTGACAAACAGGCAATTGATGCCAGTTTTGGGCCTTCTTCTAGTTAATTGAGGTGAATATCTTTTGGTGTTTGAACCCATGCATTACCGACTTACCATGCAAATAAGCAATGAGAATCTGCTTGAGTGGATTGTGATGGTTTTGTTGATGGTTTAGGATTTTGGACTCACTGTCTATAGGAGTTGGTTATGGCACAAGTTTCTTACTAGTTAAACCTAGTTATTGCCTATAACAAGGTTTTCTTAAAATGTGTATATTACAGTTAATTGTAATTCAATCCAATTATGGTTTTTTTTTTTTTTTTTTATAAATGAAATTTTATTTCCATAGCATCAAGAAGATGCCAAAAGAATACAAAATCAAACCCCGCAAAACGGAAGCCTAACCAACTATATCATCAACAAAGTTTAAGAGAACAAATAAATTTGGATTCACCCTTCCTGACACCCAGTTGTACAAAACACCAAAAAACCAAGCCTCTAAACGTGTAATAGATTGAGCACTACCTTGAAAAATCCGACGATTCCGCTGCAGCCAAATCGACCACATCAAACTCAAAGGCACTATCGACCAAGCCTTCCGCTGCCGCTTCCCAACTCGACCACCCCCCCAACAGCGCAACATGTCCATGACCTACCTCAACTGAACCCAAACCACACCAAACAGAGAGAAAACAAGCACCTACAAACGAGAAGCAAACAGGCAATAGAGCAGCAAATGGCCCATTGTTTTTGCATCCGCACAATACATGCAATACCAATTAACCAAAATATGATGTCGATGGATTAGATTATATAGTCCCTCCTTGTAAAGGCAAATCCATCAAATGCAACTCGTCGACCAAATCAGAAAAAGTCTGCATCACACCCGATATCCGACCCCCTCCAAACCTTTCCCCTGACCATCTCACCATATTAGAGTCCCCCTCTACACACCACGATAACTCCCACCGAAATGCAACATACTCTAACTCCAGAAACATCCGCCTCTCACCGCTCCCCCTCACACCGGGCCATACACACTTGTAAACACCCAACGGAAACCATCCGCCACACATCTGAACAAACAAGACGTTGAAAAAGCCCCAACCTTTGTCTCCTCTCTCACTACCACCCTACTATCCCAACATTTAAGAAGCCCCTCCTGCCATACTTGACGCTGGAAGGTACACCCAATCAATACACCGACCACGCCAAATTTCCCTGATAACCTCCCTACCCAGACACTCCATTTTGGTCTCTTGAAGACAAACCACATCTGCTTTCACACCTCTCAACAATGATCCCACCGCCACACGCTTCCCCCTGTCATTCAAACCACCCACATTCCAAAATAAAATCTTCAGTCTCATTTCAACAAAAGTTGCTTCTCCCTCCCACGCCTCCCTTTCTTCCCAGGCTCCCCCACATGACTATCATAATTAATAGAACACTCCATATTACGCAACTCCCTTTTCCCCCTTCTGACGAGGAGCCCCACTTCGAACCACTTCCGTTGACGAAACCCCATTGCGCCAAGACATATCTACTGCCGAGAATAATCTCATAGCCTCTGCCTCATGCCCCTCAAAAGAAATCCCTAACAACTGACTGACCTCACTAATTCTTCTCAAAACCCAATTCAAAACCTCTGAAACTGAAGGCTCTAAAGCCCCAAAACTGTCTCCATCAAGAGGCCTACCCCCGCCCATCCCCTCATGAAACATAGCAAGCAACTGAAGAAGACTAGGACTGGCAACCTCCTCATCCCCTAACATACCCAGACCATCATCTGTACCTTCCACCAAATCCTTCAACCTTTCCGGCACTTACAGTTGCACACCAGTTGCATCGTGTGCCTTCCGCAATAGAACCACAGCCCAAGCCGCACTATCCTGAGACTCTATCATAGGAACTGACGCCTCTGCCGCAGCCACACCTATCGGCCCCTCCGGAAGCTCCCGACAAACATCAGCATCCCTCATCACAAAATGATCAGATCCATCTCGCCGCACCCCCTCATCTCAAACAACTGAAGATTTGATAGATCTATTCATGTGTTCTGTCAGTTGACGCTCTTTCGACGTCTATCGAACTGTCTCCCTCCCGGCAACTTTTGCAGTCGCCTTGCTACCACTCCTAAATGCTCCGGATCAGTGTTTTTAAAAGCTCAAGGTGCACTAAGGCGTTGAAGGTCTCTCGGGGCCTAGGTGCAAGGCGCAAGGCGAGGCGCGGACTTTATTGAAGTAAGGCGCATAGTCTTAGTAAAAAATAGAAAAATTAGCATAGACTAATCATTCATAGTACTAAGACAATTTTTTTTTAAAAATAAAAAGTAATCAAGATTCAAGACAAAATATAGAATAATTCTCAAAGCTATGAAAGTGCATATTACATAACATTTCAATTTTCAAAGATAAAATAATCCACATTCAATAACATAAAAATAAAAACATAAATACTAAACATCCAAAACATAAATATCCAACAAATACTAATAAATGTCTTAACACTTTAAAACATCAATATCAAAAGAAATGGTAGGTTAGGTCGGTCAGTCAATCATCATCCTCAACATCAATGGCAAGCAAACTATCATTTTCTTCTCTATCAGTTGATTTGTATCCCTCAACATCTTCCTCCTCTGTGTCATCTGAGCCCGCTTCCTTTTCATCTATTAATTGAAGTGGAGTTAATCTTGATGATTTAGATGTCCTCGGTTGTGCCTTTGAGCGTGAACTTGTTGCTCTACTTGCATGGCTACTTTCTTCTACTCCAGAAGCTCTAGCAACAGTGGCCCACGTCAAGCCATCATCATCATCAAACACAGGCTCATTATTTTCATATGATTCTCCATCCATCCTCCCAAGCAACCACTCATTACTTTCATCAATATTTTGCAAAGATATGGGATCAAGAGTGTTGCGCATGTCATACCTAAATCTCAATGTTCTATTATATTTGACAAATACTAAATCATTGAGACGTTCCAATCTATTTCTTTTCATGCTATGAAGCTGCAAGTATTAAAAATATATTAAATTCTATATAATGAGAATAAAAAATATTTGAATTGAACAAAAAATTAGTTAGAATGTTAAATACTCACATGTTCAAATACACTTCAATTTCGTTCACAACCCGATGAACTACATGTTAGGCTAAGGACTTTTATGGCAAAAGTTTGCAAGTTTGGAGTTTTAGAACTATATGATGCCCACCAATCAGCTGTGATAATCCACTAGTTAGAAATAATTATTACCAAGTATTGAATTTTACTATAGCATTACTAAAAATAAACTTTATGAGTTTATAATATATTACCTGGTGCCCTTGTATTTATTTGCCTAATCGCAATAGACTTGCCAAAAAGACTCTCAGCCTTCATATAAATACTCATCTCATTAGTGATCAAATCTTGAACAGTGACATCCGGGATTAACCTTTGCATGCATTCATAAAACCCATTCATCACTTATGATCTTTTTGCACCTCTAACGCTTTTGGGTAAAAGAATTTTGAGTTAAGAAAATGCGCAGCTGCATGTAAAGGCTGATGCAATTGGATATCCCATCTTTTGTCGATGATTTCAAAGATTTCATTATATTTATCTTCTTTATGATCAAATGAACTTGCAATGCATTGTTTTGCCCTATCCATTGCCTCATAAATGTATCCCATAGGAGATTTCTTCTCGGTATCAACCAATCTAAGCACTTTGACGAGAGGACCCGAGACCTTAAGGACAAACACAACAGTACCAAAATGAAGGCATCAACAAAGTTTGTGCCATTCTTTTACTTTGTGGCTCCTTTGTCCATTTGCTTGAGGTCCAGTCTTCGGAGGTGACCATCTTTCTCAAATTGTTTTTTTGTTGATGCATCCTAGACAAAGTTAAAAAGGCGGTTGCAAATCTAGGTTTTGCAGGCTTGATCAAATTCTTCAGATTTGTATAGCGCTTCATCATGTTTAGCAACGTAGGCCGGTTGTAAATGTAGCTATATATTGCAATATCCCTTTCAAATGTCTTTTTTAGTCTAGGTATCTTGAAAATGTCTTCTAACATCAAGTCCAAGCAATGAGCAGCACATGGTGTCCAATACAAGTGTTCATAATTGGCTTCCAAAAACCTCCCTATAATGTAACAATTACGAAAAATTATTATTTTTAAGTTTTTAAATTTTAAATACAAAACAAACTACGAGTAAACAATTTTGACGTAAGGAAGGAGGAAATATTCTTACCCGCCAACACATTAGCTGTAGCACTATCAGTGATAACTTGCACTACATTCTCTTTTCCAACTTTCTCCATAAACTTGTCTAGTAATTCAAATAGCTTCTGCCCATCATTTGAATAGTTAGAAGTATCAACCGACTCAACAAACATGGTTCCTCTTGGACAATTAACTAAAAAGTTAATCAATGTCCTTCCTTTCTTGTTGGTCCAGCCATCAGCCATTATGGAACACCCGTATTTTGCACAATTTTCTTTATGATTCTTCATCAAATCTTCAGTATGTTTCACCTCTTTTTTGAGTTCGGTAACCCGCACTTCATGGTAAGTTGGTGGCTTTATACCGGGACCATATTACCCAATGGCTTCAATCTTGGTCCAAAACTCTCATAATTTATTGCATTAAAAGGGATACCAGCATCATACATTCACCGTGCAAATCTTTACACTGCCTGAGCTCTCATTTTTTTTTTGTAAGGGTCATTCGCATCAATTTTGGTTTGCTTCCCTTTTGCTTGGTCTCTTTGATTTTTCACCACTCATTCAGGGTTGGGTGTGAAGTAAACATCCATAGGCCCTTTTCCCTTTTCTCTTTGGCATTTTTAAATGGGTTTTGGATTTGAATGAACCTTGGCTGCTACTTGTCAACTTATGGCGTTGATTGACATTGATCTCAACAACATCTTCATCTTCCATGTCCATGTCATCAAAATCAGGCAACATGTTCATTTCTTCTTTTTGTGTCTTATTTGTTGACATGAACTCTCTAATCTCTTCTCTTACATGAGCTGGACACTTCTGGCAAGCGGTGACATTCCTATAACCTCCCACGAGGTGTTGTTTCACCCGATAAATACCTCCATTTGATACTTTACCACAAAAATTAAACTCAAACTTGTTTAAATTATTCTCCTCTACCAAATGGGCATGTTGTCATGCCGGATCTTTTCTATTACTTTCCGATGATGTCATTTTCTGCACAACAAATTTAATAAATGGAAAATAATTTCAGTGTAATGTAAGTGTGATTAATTGTGTAATGTAATGGAAAATAATGTGTAACGGAAAATTACACATTAGCATAGTGTATTAATTAATGAAAAATTAATTAATACAATGTAATGGAAAATAATGTAATGTAATGTGTCAATTTAAAAAATAATTAATGTAATGTAATGTATCAATTTAGAAAATAATGTAATGTAAAAAAAACAGAGACCAATAGCAGTGTGTTAATTAATTATTTGTAAAAAAAAAAAAAATTAGTGTATTTTTTTAGTTAATCAATCAATAAGATGAGTCTTATTTTGTATTTCTATTTATTTTATTTTATTTTTTTGTTTTTAACAGAGACTCAAAGGCATAAATAATTGAAGAAAAAAAAAAAAAAAACAGAGAAGAGCTGGAAGTCGAAGAAGAGACTCAAAGGCATAAATAATTGAATCAGCGAAGAAGAGAGAAGAAGAAGAAGAAAAAAAAAAAAGACCCATCAGATCAGACGATCGAAGTCGAAGGAGGGAGAGAGAGAGAGAGAGAGAGAGAGAGAGAGTCAGAGTCGAAGAAGAAGAAGCCGAAAGAGAAAAAAAAAAAAAAAAAAAAAAAAACAGACGACACGGATTAGGGATTCGAACACACACTTGGAAGTTGTAGCGCACCTCGAAGTCGAAGTCGAAGTTGAAGTCGAAGTCGAAGTCCAGTCCAAGTTGAAGTCGAATCGAAGTCGAGAGATGAAGAGACGACACAGATTAGGGCTTTTGTTTCAGTCGTATTGGGGTTGTAGTGTATATAAGTTGTAATCCTCTATGGTTAGAGCCATTCCGAACACACACCACAGCCGTTAGATCAAAAATTAGGGCGTAAACATCAGTCGCGCCTAGGCGCGAGCCTTGCGCCTCTCCCGCATGCTTGAAGTCGCGCCTAAGGCGTGCGACTTCTTCAAAGCGCCTCGCTTGGGACCAGTTTAGGCGCACAGGTTGCGCCTTGATGCGCCTTGCGCCTAGGCGCGCTTTTAACAACACTGCTCCAGATAAATACTCAAAAACTTGTCGAACAGACGGGTTCACGTTTGCTACAACATTTTGACGAGTCGGACCTCCCTCTGCTCTGCGTCGAAGACTTGGGTCCAAACCTGGTGGCCTTGTAGATCTGTCAAAAACCCGATGGCTCCATCGACGAGTGGGACGCCTACCTGGCCCAAATGGCTTGGCCTGCCCAAAGCCATTGGGTGTGTTTGGTTTGCTTTTGAGAGAGTGATTTTCAAAAAAAGTTTTGAGGAGAGAGTTTAGAAATTTTTTTAGTTTGTTTGGTTGTATATTTTGAAAGTAGTTTTAGAGTTTGGGAGTTTGGAATGATTTGATAGTTTGTTGTAATTGAGTAGATGTGTGTGAGAGAAAAAGTGATTGAAAATGAGTGTGGAGAAAAAAAAAGTGATTGATTGATGTGTAAGAGAGAGAGTGATTTTGAAATTTTTTTAAGAAAAATCTCAAACCAAACAATTTTTTGGAAATTTTTTCCCAAAACTTCTCTCTAAACCAAACACACCCATTATTTCTTGAGTGGCCCAGTCCATTTAGCCACCCACAACTTAAATTTTGGCCCAACAACGTAGGACCCAGAGAAGTCTGCTTAGCCCATCTTAGCCCCTGAAACCCAGGCCCAAATGACTTACCAAGGCCCACTCTCCTCTGCCCAAAACTACCACCTGTTGACTGATTAAAGTAGGTTCGAGATCGTCGCCCAAAATCTTGCTCCATGAATCTCGTGCGAATATCACAACCCTGATCTCGCCCCATTCTCCTCACCTTCGGCAGCCACTTCTGAAACCTACCCCCACGACCACCAAGATTGATGACGGCACATCCACCTCCAACTTGTATTGAAACCCTCAAGCACCAAAGCAAGACCTTCCCAGCCTCCATCCGCCGTAGGAATGAACATCTGTTGACGATGTTGCCCCGTTGACATGACCACCTGCACCACTCATGCATCTTGCTCAAGCCTCAGCCAAGTTGCCACACTTAGGCTTCCGCCTGACATGCAACCCAAAAACAAACCACACTCCTCTGACGCCTCCGCTGATGCTGATACTAACGCCGACGCCTGCCGTTATCGTGCTACCAACCATTTTATCTCAGTCCCATACAGAACTATCTCACTGCGTCTACCCTGTCCACGCTCCACCACAGACACCCTACGTTGATCTTTGTCATCCGCACCAATATCCTGTATCTCGTATGACTGTGGCCCTAAAAACTGCAGTCGTCGTCGAGGCCCATGTTCTGACGCCAACAAAGGATTGCCTAGTCTCCCTCTTCCTCTGACACTGATGGCCTCCATCAATACCTCTTTTACTCGTCTTTTCCTTTCACCCTCATCTACCAAGCCTTGAGCCCTTGACATTGGGATTGTGAGCTTGTGAAGCTACTTGAGTTGAGGGAGGCTCAATCCAATTATGGTTTGCTGCATGGTATTTATTTGATCATTCAATTATTTTACTTTTTTTGGTCAGCAATGAAAGACAATTTCATTAAAATAAAATAAAAATATAAAGGGAGGACAAGATGTCCACTTAAAAAGAAGAAAAACCAAACAAAGATGCAATTTAAACATCAAAAATTGCTTTCCAACTTCGATAGATAAAAAAAAAAAAAAAAGAAGAAGAAGAAGAAGTGGAATCCCTTCAAAAGGAGTCGTAATGGAAGCCCAAAGCGATGCCAAATGACACACTTTATCCCACAAAGACTCCGTGTCATCAAACTTGTCTTCAAAGATACTTGCATTCCTTTCCAACCAATTGACCTGAGAAGACAACACATTACCATGTCACTTTTGCTTTCCTTGTACCTCCAAAGTCCCGAAATACATTCAAATCATAAGTAAACAAGTGTCCAGTGAAGATGAGTTAGAGCATCTCCAACTTTACTCTTTTTTTTCAATCAAATTTCAGTAAAAACTTCATCTGGTATCACACGTTCCAACGGAGAATCTTGAATTTTCATCAAAGCACCGGTCGACCGGAAGGACGACTAGGCGGATGTCCAGCCAATCAACCAGTCTGGTGTAAATTGACCACAACCTGCAGGACAATTTTGTAAGTCCGGAAGGACATCCAAGTAGATGTCCGGCCCAACGGCCACCTACAAATTTGATCAACTCTCCAGGCATCCTCAATTTGATGGGACTTTTTTCATCAAAAGAAAAGAGTAAGCGTTGGAGACACTCTTAATATATTTCTCTTATATGATACCCTTGCTTGCTTCAATTTTACCCTGATACTGCTAAAAACATAGAACTGAGCATATAGTGGGGAATGGCAAAAAAGTATTCATGTAGCAGACTCTAATTGATTGGTACACAAGGCTTAGCTTAGTTTAGTTTGGTTTGGTTTGGTTTGGTTAGGTTACTACTGCAAACATAGAGTTATTCAGGCAATAAAAGCAGCCAACACCAAGCAGATGAAACAAGAGCCACCTAAGTTACAAAATAGGCCAAGAAGTACAAAAATGGATCATGGTTCGTTTTTACCAAAATTTTGTTTCATATCCCAGGATCCAAATTTTGTTGACTTTAGCTTCTGCCACAACTAAATCTGAAATTTGACTCCCTTTATGATTTTCTGAAACTTGGACAGAGAATTTTATCAGGATTGTCTGTCATTTTTCTAACCCTGCAGCATTAGGCTGTTTTGGATTCGCTCAGTTTATATTTGTCATAGATTTGGTGCACCTTTGTTGGATTAGATAAACTTTCAGATGATGTTTCATTTCTATGTATGTCTACTCTCAGTTGTCTTGAATTATGCGTCCTATTTATTGATTGAATATGATGGTGATTAACTTGAGTCTTCAGGATATCCGAATGGTAATATTTTTGGATGAAATACTCAACTAATCTGTATTTATCATCGTAAGCTTGCAGTATTATTTTCGGTGTCTTTCTTCTGTCTTACATTTTTATTGAGCAGTCAATTCTATTATTCTTGTAGACCAGTTTTCATGATATATTTGTGTTACTGATTTATATTTCGTGGATGGGCAGTTTTGGGGATTATGGCTTATATGGAGGCTAATGGTCTTAATTCTTTGACCATGTTCAGTGATTACAGAACACTGCACTGTCTAGGCACTGTCTAGGTTCTGAAAATAGCCAACTAATCTTGCACTGTACTCTTGTAGCCTTCTTGGGATGACTATTCATTGTGACAGAGCTTTCTTTAAGCACATTTGAATTTGATCATTCGTAATTACATTGATATTCTTCAATATTCTTTCCTATAGTTTGCTAAACCCTTCTCAGCTTGTCTCGGTGTTTTTCTGTTTTTCATTCCTTCTTTGGCCCTTTCAAAACTCACCCGTAAAATCTTCTGTTTTTCGTTCCTTTTTTTGCCCTTTCAAAACTCACCCTTAAAATCTTCACTTCATATGCCGTATGTTCAACTGCCTCTAACCTAAGACATGTACATATTTAAATTCTCGCTTGATATGTCCTGATGTAATAGGAGCCATCATATTTGGATGACGAACATACAGAACTATCATTTTTTTTTTTTTTTGGTTGATCAAAAAAAAAAAAAACAATTTTGATTTTTTTTTTTTTACCAAACCCAAGCCATGTTAAATCAAATTTTCCAAACTCAAGTTGTGTTGAACTTATTTATGAAACCCAAGTCATTTTTTAAGTCATGTTTTCAAAACATGATTTTAGACCAAATTAGAGATTGAAGTCGTGTATTCATATACCACTTCAGTGAAGTGGTGATATTCAGAAAACTATATTTTGTATTGGCTTTTCCTTATAGGGGTGATGGATGGATAGTATTATGGAGCCAATTGAGAGTCTTTTACATATTTATTATGTTTATTGGGCAAACAATACTGGAAAACTTAGTAAATGGATAATGTAAAATTTTAGTAATTCGTAAATGAAATTTTAATACAAGGAACCCAGAGAAAGAGAGTTTTGAGAGAGAAAATGAAGCTATCACTTTCATATCTGTTGATTTCCCTGCTGCTTTGGTTTCATTCATGATGTATTTCCCATTACAAGACAAGAAAGCAGACAAATTTTTATGAGAGAATTGGGGTTGCTGATTTCATTGTGATAATAGTGGGTTAGTTGGCTGTTACATAGATATACATATAATATTGTTTATGTTTGTATTTAGGGAGAGAGGAAGAGAGTGAGAAATGGTGGTGGCGCTTTTGCATAGAGAGGTTGGTGTAATCATATTTTATGTCAACTTGGTTCAAAAAAGAGACACCAAATTGAGAATCTTCTTGCATAGTGTTGGAGGAGACTGAAGCTGTGGCTTCGTTGCACTCCATTGAAGTCATGAGATAAACCCATGACTTGGTTCGAAGTCGTGTTTTTCACACACACAGCTTCAAGTTCAAAGTGGTGTTTTCAAAACATTAATTCAAGAAGTACTTGAATTTGGGATCACATACACGTAAGATGTTGCTACACTCGGCTAGAATCTTATGATAGGCACATGGATCTATAGCTTGACATTAAAATGTTATCTAAATAGACGTAGCTCGTCCTCGGAAGTGTCCGTTCTACCTAAAGTTTGCTTGCCTTCTTTACTCTAGATTAATTTGCCTCACATTGTTCTTATATATTTGGATTGACAAACTACTGGTTTTGCTTGAAGAAACAACGCCAAGCCAGATTAAAGAAGTCATGTTTTCACTATTACATATTTGTTTTGACGTCATTTTTGTTTATTCATGTAGGAGGATATGAGAAGATGGAGAAATGATCAAGTTGTGATATAAAACTGCAGTCTTTGCACTTTATCAATCTTCTTGTCAGCTACTACTTAGCAGCAAATTGAGGCATAGCCAAGTGCCATTCACAAGACGCAAAACATAAGAAAAGAGATTTGTTTGGTAATTTGAAGTGGTTAATGTCAATGTTAATGCAAATTTGGTTGTAGTGCAAGTACGTTTATTGCCATAGACTGATTTAGTTTTAACCATTCATGTGATTCTTTTTATGATATAGTGATCAATTAAATGCTGGTATGGAATCTTTATGAGTGAGATGGAATATTTCATGTTGTCGTATAATGTTTGCCTTGTTGGTATCATGATTGTGGGAAAATTATGATTTTTATAGGTTTATTTTGGATAAATTTTGAGCCCAAAATTGAGCGGGTCCCACATGTCTTTTGGGGTGAGTCTAAAGAAGTGATGTGTTTCTTACCGCATGGCAAGTCACATGGTGAAGACAGCTCGTCAAAATCATTTATGAGTGAATGGGAAGTTGACGTCATTTTTGAATTCGTGGAATGGACAATTAAAGAAATAAATGTGGGTTTCTTTGTAAGGTTTGTTCCACATTGAAAATTTAAGAAAACTTATATGTGTATAAGTTCTACGTGGCAACACCTAGGTTGGACTTCAAGGGACACCCCAAGTTTGTAGAAGGAATGAGTTATGAACAAAGTGAACTTTGACTCAAACTACCACACGCACGTTGTCGCCGGTCGTCCGACTAGCTGGCTGGCCAAGCCGTGTCGGGTATGGGTGTGGGTTGGGTCAGTTCTAACTTTAATTTTTGGATTAAAAAAAAAAAATTATCGCAGGAAAATTCTTTTGAGTGAAATTAATTCAAATTTTGTGCTAAATTTGAATTCAAATTTACTGTCCAAATGTGTGCTTCCTCCAGTTCAAAATTTCCAACAGATTAATTGCTTTAAACTGCCCGTAGATACACAGTTTTAAAACTGCAGAAGTTATCTGTTTAAAACAGTCTGTATTTGTTCTAATTTTGAACTGCACTTGTTCATTTCTTTCATATCTGTTCGGACATATCTGAACAGTCACCATTTGTACTATAAATAGAAAACTTTCCAACAAGTTTTTCACAATCACAAACATCCAGAAAAATTTGAAATTCTCTTGATTCCCTCCATGTTTTGCTTCTTTGCATAAATTCTCTTCATATTAGTTTTTAGGAAAAAATTAAGAGAGTATAAAACATAGGTTTGGGTCGCCGTACAAATTGTTTGGAGTGCTACTACAATTTATGAAGATCATTGTATTCTGGGAGATAGACGTCTTTTATCTGTAAGTACCGTAGCGGGGCGAATCTGTCTTAAGGACAGAGTGTCACACACTCGACTTGATCTTTTAAATATTTATTCATTTCGGTAAAATGAAATTCTGTAAGTAATTTATTTTTATTTATTTGATATATTTCAAGTTATTTATTTTATACAAAAAATTGTTCCAACAATTTTAAGACAGATTCAAATTATTCTGTTTATACAGAATTTTTTGTTTGTTTCCTTTTATCTTTCTTCTATTACAGAAATTATTTTCTATGGGTTTACAAAATAATATTCTGGTTGAAAAAACAAATAGTAGTAATATACTGTTTATTTTCTTTGACAACCAGTAGTAATATACTAGTGTCATTAACAATTCAGAATATTTATTTGTGAAGTTGGTCAGAAATTAATTTTGATTTTCAGAAATAATTTCTGAGTGTCCATTAATTAAAATTCTGTTTTCAGTATTTTAATTTTTGAAGTGTTAGAGAAATATTTTCCTGTGTGGAATTAATTTGTTTAAATACAATTTTATTTTATTTTTAAATTAATTGGAAATAAAAGTTATAATTCTTGTTTTTTTTTTTTATTTTTTACAGAACTTAATTTTATGGTTTTGGTTTAAATTTTTTGTGTAGTATAAAATTATAATTATAATTTTGTTTTATAATTTAGAATTCATGGCTACTGAAACTGAACAAACTAATGCTCAAACAAGTATAAGTATGGTGGCTGCAATTGTGCCAACTCTTCCTCATGTTGTGACTATGCCAATCAATCACAGTGAGAAGCTAGAGAAGTTCTCAGGAACTTATTTTAAAATATGGTAACAAAAAATATTGTTCTATTTTACAACTCTAAACCTGTCTTGTTTTTTTCGTGAGGATGCTCCTATTCTGAACGAGAATGAAACCGACCGGCAAGTGATTGTTGCGGTCTATGCCTGGAAACATGCTGATTTCTTTTGCCGAAACTACATCTTGAACGAATTTGACAACACATTGTATAACGTCTATAGTCCTATCAAAACGGTAAAGGAACTTTGGGAGTCTTTGGAAAAAAAGTATAAAACAGAAGATGCTGACTTAAAGAAATTTGTGGTTGGCAAATTTTTGGACTTTGTGATGGTTGATTCTAAGACTATGATCAGCCAAGTTCAAAATCTCTAACTCATTCTGCATGACGTTCATGCAGAAGACATGTCTATCAGTGAATCCTTTCAAGTTGCTAGCTTAATTGAAAAATTACCACAAGGTTGGAAGAAATTCAAAAACTACCTTAAACACAAGCATAAAGAAATGACTTTGGAAGAATTGATTATGCGTTTGAGGATTAAAGAGGACAACCGTAATTCTGAAAAAGGGGTTGATAAGCATCTAATAAAGTCTAAGGCAAATATGGTGGAACATGCTCCAAAAGCAAAGAAACGGAAGTTTTCTGGAGAAAGTTCCTCACAAGGCTTTAAAGGAGGGGAAACTAAAAAGTACAAGTTTAATGGCAAATGTTACTGTCACGACCCAAACTCGGCCCTATGGGTTTAGCAATCAGAATCGCCAATAATCCGAGATTATCAAGGCCTCAACAAGAATACGCTTAAACAGTATGTGGCTGGCGGAAGCCAATACAAGAAATAACTAGTGTCCATTGAGTCAGGAAAATCAGATGCCAAAAACATTTTTCATGCATTCATACGTAATCCTATACAATCATTTACAAACATTCAAGACGGGACCTAATCCTCGATAACAAAGGCAAAGAAAACAAGAGATGCCTATACAAGAGTACAAAACAAGAAAGAGACCGATAGGGGACACAAACACCCCAAGCCATAGCATGGCAACTCGGAACCTCGCAAAGGAGGCACATAGGTGCTTGACAAAACTGGGACCAACCCACGCTCCTAGCTCCGGCCGCTACGAGAACCTACATATATATATAAACAAAGGAGCTAAAGCCCAAAGGAATAACATAAAGCGTAAAGAGGTTATGAATGGATGTCCTAAGAATGAAATCGATTCATTAAACAAGATTTGATTTTCAAGATTTCACCAATCACCATATGTGGTACATCCATTAGCCTATAAAAGAGAGGTCCAAAGGACCGCCTTACTGCATCTAACAAGAATGATGGCCATCAACAAGAACAAGATGGTTCCACAAGGAACCGACAGAGCTCAGAATAAAGAATTGCTAAGGATGCCACAATACAGTCTGATTACAGACATACATTCATTCAGTAAACAATAGCAGTTCAATAAACAGTTCAGTTCAGTATTCAAAAGATAACCATTTTGAACATATCTTTACACGATTGTTACTCACAGAGATTGGGCTAATAGCAGCTAGAACGCGTCCCCGAGAGCCAACCCTAAACAGTTAACAAATGAACACACTCTAAGTTTCACAGTTGGGAAGGATGATAATTAACTCCCTATTATGCCTCGGTGTGTTCTACATCTATCCTCATTAAGATGTCTTAAACTAGGCCTAAGAATGCCTAGGATGGAATGATGATGCAAAGATGCGCATGGGAAACAATTTCAGAATTTCAGTGAAACAGGGTCTCCGCTCGAGCTCAGTTTCTCGCCGAGCGCAGTAAACAAAGGTCCCTTCGCCGAAGCTTCCGGAAATTTCGAGCGTGACACACAATCCTCCGCTCGAGCGCACATTCCTCCACTCGAGCGGACTGATGAATAGTGCAAGATGCTGGATGCTCGATTTCTCCGCTGAAGGCCATTTATCCGCCGGCGATCGCAACAAGCCAAAAAATGCCGAGCTTGATTTCCGCCGAGCAAAGATTTCGCTGAAGTGACGACCAAAATCTGGAAATTCCAGATTTGAGTCCCAAGCTCAAAATCAAGTTTTCAACCACCAAAATCGATCCTCTTGGGCTTATTTTCCGGAAAACTCTTGTAAACACACAGGATAACATGTTTCAAAACTCATTGTAAGAAATTAAAGCCCAAGGGTGTTTAATTCAAGCCCAATTTCCAACCATTTTTCAAGAACAACATTCAAATATGACATGCATGCACTTTAAACCAAATTCAAGGTTCAAATCTTGCTCTATTGAGCTCCAATCTTTGAAAACAATGTGGAAACATGGACTATGATAAAAACATGGACATGCATGTATCATTCTCCAAGAATTTAACTTCAAACTCACTAAACTCAACATGCATGCAACAATTAAGGTCCAATTCAACATGTTTGCACTAAAGCATGGCCTAGCTCTCTAATTGGGCATGAACCATGCAAAATGAGGCTCAAAGACAACAAGATGGAGATGAAGTCACTTACCTAAGTCTTGTATTCAAGGTGTGAGAGGTCAATTTTGCCAATTTCTTACAAGTTCTTCAAGTAATTTCCTCAAGATTAAGTCAAAACTCTCACTCTCTCTCCAAACCTCTTCTATGGTCGGCTATGAGTGAAGGAAAATGGCTGATCAAGTGTGTCTCCAGGTGTATAAGGCATAATGATAACAATAACAAAATGTCCACTATGGGTGGCAATGTGGTAAATAAGTCAATCTTGAAAATTGGCTCGTTTTTAATCTAACTTAATCATTCCTAATCAATTTTCAGATAAATATATCATTAAATCACAAATATTCTACTGATTATAAAACACTAAACGGTTCCTAATTCGGCCGCCGATAAGGCTTTCAATTAGCAGTTTTAAACATATGGATTCAAACAGATAGTCATTCAATCAAACAGATGCAATATGCAATTCAATAGATAAACTTATTCAATTTCAGTTTCGATTTCAATCAGTCCAACAAGATTTTCGGTTAGTTCAATTATCGGTCATTATCGTCAAATTAACAAAGAATCAAGAGCTAATTCATGGTTTATCGATAATCAAACGAGGGTTGTTACGCCTCTCCTTATAAGGAGTTTAGTCCTCTAAACTCGAGTTACCTTCACCGAAGAAAACAGGTCCAAAGGGAAATAAATCAGGATATCTTTTAGCCATGTCATCTTCCCTTTCCCAAGTGGCATACACACCACCATGGTTCTGCCAATCAACTTTCACTAGCGGGATCTCTTTGTTTCTCAGTTTCTTGATCTGTCTGTTCACAATCTGTATAGGCCGTTCCTCGTAAGTGTAGTCATCACTAAGCATTATCCGAGTAGGCTCAATCACATGAAAAGGATCCCGGAGATAGTCTCTCAACATCGAAATATGGAAGACGTTATGCATATGCTCCATTTCGGGAGGAAGTGCAACTTGATACGCCACCGGATTGATTTTCTCAATAATCTGATACGGTCCGACATATCTCGGCGCTAACTTGCCTTTGACTCCAAAAGCGAGTCTGGCCTTTCATTGGTGTCACTTTCACAAACACGTGATCACCCACTTCGTACTCTCTATCCCGTCTTCTGACATCTGCATAACTCTTCCGCTTCACTGTGCGCCTTCGGTCTCTGTTGTATCAGTTTTATCTTTTCAGTTGTTTCATATACAATCTCGGGCCCAAGCAAAGGCCCATCTCCAACTTCTGCCCAGCAAATTGGAGATTTACACTTTCTGCCATACAATGCCTCGAAAGGCGCCATTCCAATACTCGAATGATAGTTATTGTTGTAGGCGAATTCAGCCAACGGCAAATGGCTTTCCCAGTTTTCCTGAAAGTCTAGGACACACATTCTCAGTAGATCCTCTAGAGTCTGGATGGTCCTTTCCGATCCCATCTGTTCGAGGATGATAGGCACTACTCACCTCAATTCAAGACTCCAATGCGGTCAGAGGCTTTGCGTAACCTCGATGTAAACTTCGAATCCCTATCAGAAACAATAGATACAGGCACTCCATGCAATCTCACAATTTCGTCAATATAGATAACGGCCAATTTATCTGCATTATAAATTGTCTTGACAGGTAGGAAGTGTGCAGATTTAGTCAATCTATCAACAATAACCCAGATAGAGTCCATACCTTTCCTGGAGCGAGGTAATCCAACAATGAAATCCATCGTGATATGCTCCAATTTCCACTCTGGTATGGGTAAGGGTTGCAGTAATCCGGCAGGTCGTTGATGTTCAGCTTTAACTTGTTGGCAGTGAAGACATTTGGACACAAAATCAGCGATCTCTTTCTTCATTCCTGGCCACCAGAAATTCTGTTTCAGGTCTTGGTACATTTTCGTATTTCCCGGGTGGATAGACAATTTGGAGTTGTGGCCCTCTTGCAAGATTTTCTTTTTCAATTCAAAATATTCGTACACAGTCTTTCTTGAAATTTCAATACATTGTTCTCAAATTTGAACCCCGGTCTCGGTTTAGAATCTCTTTCTTCAATAATCTTCTTCAAGTAATCATCCAGTTGTTGTTTCTCCTTAATCTCTTCAATTAATGCTGGTTGAGCAGAAATAGCAGCTAAGGTTCCACCTTGTTCTTTCAAAACAATTTCGATTTCAGACTTTTCCAGATCAAGAAGCAATTCTTTCTGCCCGGTAAGCAAACAGGCTAAGTTGGCAATAGACTTTCGGCTCAATGCATCGGCAACGGTGTTAGCTTTCCCCGGATGGTACAATATTTGTAAGTCATAGTCTTTGATCGGCCCACCATCTCATTGCCTCATATTCAGTTCTTTCTGAGTGAAAAAGTACTTCAGGCTCTTGTGGTCAGTATACACTTCACATGTTGCTCCATACAAATAGTGATGCCAAATTTTCAGTGCAAACACTACTGCAGCAAGTTCTAAGTCATGGGTAGGGTAGTTCTTTTCATGTGGTCTCAACTGTCGGGAAGCATAAGCAATAACTCTCCCATTCTGCATTAAAACACATCCCAAACCCTTATGAGAAGCATCACTAAAAACAGTGTAATCATCCGTACCTGAAGGTAGAGTAAGGACCGGTGCAGTTACAAGTTGGGTTTTCAACTCTTGGAATGCCGATTCCCTTTGGTCAGTCCAATCAAACGATATCCCCTTCTGAGTCAACTGAGTCAGTGGTAAGGCAATTTTGGAAAAATCTTTAACAAACCTTTTGTAATATCCAGCCAATCCCAAAAAGCTTCGGACTTCAGTTACATTCGTTGGTCTAGGCCAGTTCACTACCGCTTCAATTTTCTGCGGATCAACAGAGATTCCATCTTTGCTAATAACATGCCCCAAAAACATCACATGATCAAGCCAAAATTCACATTTAGACAGTTTAGCATACAGTTTCTGTTCTCTTAAAGTCTGCAGGGCAAGTCTTAGGTGATGTTCATGTTCTTCTACAGTCTTAGAATAAATCAATATGTCATCAATGAATACCACAATGAAGTCATCAAGGTATGGTTTAAAAATTCTGTTCATGAGGTCCATAAATGCAGTAGGGGCATTCGTGACTCCGAACGGCATAACTAAAAATTCAAAGTGGCCATACCTCGTTCTGAAAGCAGTTTTATCAACATCTTCTGGTTTAACCTTCAGTTGGTGATACCCCGATCTGAGATCAATCTTGGAAAACACTTGTGCACCTCAGAATCGGTCAAATAAATCATCAATACGCGGTAATGGATATTTATTCTTTACAGTTACCTTGTTCAATTCCCGATAATCAATACACAGTCTCAGTGAGCCATCTTTCTTCTTCACAAACAAAACAGGTGTGCCCCATGGTGCAGTACTGGGCCTGATAAACTTCTTATCTAACAATTCGCACTGTATACTTTCAATTCTTCGATTCGATTGGAGCCATTCTGTAAGGAGCTTTAGATATTGGTTGTGTACCCGGAACTACGTCAACGGTGAATTCAATCTCCCTGTCAATCAAATCCCCTAGTAGATCATCTGGAAATACATCTGGGAATTCTTTAACTATAGGAATGCAATTCACATCAGTTTTAACATTATCATTAGCGTGATCATCAATACGTAACAGATATCCTTTACACCCCTTCCTAATCAGTTTGACAGCTTTTACAGAAGAAATCAGATATGGAGGAGGTACTACTCCGCTCCCACTAAACACAAATTCCGGCAAACCCGGTGGACGGAAAACAACTTGCTTGGTCACACAATTGATAGTAGCATGATATTTTTGTAACCAATCCATCCCCAATATCACATCGAAATGATCTATGTTCAACGGTAGTAAATCAATAAATAGATGCATATCCCCAACAATAATCTCACAAGTAGGATACATATATGCACATGTCATGGATTATCTCAGAACTTGTGGGGGAAAACAATACTTTCTACTAATTATATACTTAATAAAGTACCCCAAAAGAAAGTGAATCAAACACCTTATGAAATGTAGCATGGGAGAATACCATCCTACAAATACTTAAAAGTGTGTGGATGTTTGGCTAAAGTGGCTATTCCTAATTCTAAAAAGACTAAGATAGGTCGTAACATTGTTGATTGCATTTTCATTGGTTATGCCATGAATAGTAGTGTATATCGATTTTTGATTCATAAGTCAGAACATTCTGAAATGCATGTAAATACTATTATTGAATATCGGAATGCGTCTTTCTTTGAATATGTGTTTCCAAATAAAACTGGACAAGAGATTAGTACTAATAAAAGATCTTATGATATTATTACTTGTGACGCCCCAAATTTTGATAATATAATACAACGATAAACCAGGGTTTAACTAGCAGATACACATCATTTCTAAGCACAAAATACAAAAATTATACTAAAAGAAAATATTAATAATAATTACAGATAAAATTCTTCAAGTCTTTAAATACAGATTAGTTCCTTGATACAAAAAGATTATCCAAAATACAAGAATTATAAAATCTAATTTCTAAAGCAGCCATGGTTCCTTAAAGCTTTTAGGGATTTCGTTCTCGGTGTAAAACTCGCCTTTACCTGGCATAAAACGCCATGAGCTTGGAATGCCCAGTAAACATACACATCCCGACCCTTTTCCCATTCCAAATACACAAGTAACATAGCAGCACGATCATAACATACAATGAAAGCAATAATTAAGCAGAGCTTATAATTAAATTTCAGTTCTCATGAATAATAGTCAATTTTAGTTAGTTCTAGGCAACTCCCTACGGAATGCCGTTCCTACCCAACCACTAACACTGGCCACGGTCAATTCTGACTGCCCCTTGGTTAATACAATACCAATGTGTCGCTTACCGCATAACCACCAATGTGTCGTTTACCGCACAATTACCAATGACGCCCACACACCTAGGTTACATACTCGAGTGGTGACATCACGGTCTGCCCTAAGGGAACGGGCTTCCAGGGATACTCTCCCTATGTGAGACCCTCACTGCCACCCTTATGCCTCCCATTTTCGTTAAGCAGTCAGAATACCTCCCGTGCCATGTTAGGGTTTGAAAACACACTTGCGCAAGACTTCACAAAAATGAAATACATTCCACTGTATCATACTCTTGAATCCATTGTTCATTATCTCATAAAATTTAATACAATGATCGCAACCCATTACCATTCCATTTGAGTTCCCCTTTATCAAGTGCATTATGTTCTCAGTTATAACAAAGCATGGTCAGTATAATTACGAATTCAAACTAAACAATAAGCAATTTATTCATGGTAAAGCAAACTCACAATTTATCATAGATTACATATTGAGACTAAAACATTCAAGAAACATAGAATATAAGAGTTGCAAACCAAATAAGAGCATGTTAACACAAATTTCCAGATTTCCAGATTTGAACCAGTTTGAAAATAATTATCAAAAAAATACTTTTATTGGTCCTAAGTACCTGGCCTTGTGTGAGTTTGTCGATAAATAAGTCTAGTTTCAAACTCAAATTACAAAAGTATGATAGATATTTTAGATTTTAAGATAATTCAAAATTACCAAGATCTGTCCAGATTCGTTGACCGTTACGCAAATCGATTTTTCTCTCAAACCCCTCACTATCTTGAATTCAAACAAATTTTAGTTAAAATATAACACCAAGATTAAGATTTTGACATAAAATTGAACTCAAGATTATTTTTTTGGAATTTTATAAAAATAGAGAAAGTTGACTGTTTTTCTTGTTCTGTGAGTAGCAAACTTAGAAAAATTGTTTAGGTTATAAAAATACATCCTTAGGTCCTACCAAAATTATCACATACTCTAGACATACCAAATATTACACCCTAAAAACAGATTTCTAGTTTATGGAGTTTTGATAGGAAAATAAATTTAAGAGAGGGAAAAGATTTGCTACTGAAAATTTAAGAAAAAAAGAGAAACACACTATTTCTTGATTAATACACATTTATACAAGAGTGTAGGCCTAGACTACAACATATATATACAAAGAGCATGTATTAGGAGGGGAAAAACAAGTGGTAAGAGAACTTGAGAGAAGAAGTGATGTATGTTTACTCTTGTTGTACAAGACTCAACAATTCTTCTTTTTCTTCTTCTCTTCTCTCTCTCTCTCTCTCTCTCTCTCTCTCTCCCTCTCTCTTTTTTTTCCAAGATCACTCTCTCTCACTCTAGTGCATGGCTGAAAATGTGTAAAATGAGGAGGAGAAGTGTGCATATATATAGAGAAGGATTGGGAGGTTTCTTAGGGACCAAGTTATATAAGTGTAATTTGTCAAAGTTGCCATCAATGCCATCAAGGCTATTTCAACCCTCACATGACTAGCAACTTGGGCTCCAAGAAATATATATATATATATATATATATGATAGTTGTATTTATAAACATAAAATAATAGGCACAAGTATATTAATTAATAAAATATTACAATTAAGGGTTTGAATGAAATAAAATAGAAGTATATAGGGACCAGGTCTAAATTTATGAAACCTTGATATTTAGTATACAATTTGCTAACATTAGAAAATAGTTCGAATAATAAATTTGGATCTCGTTAAATTAAAGCGTAAACAAAGGTGAGAAACCGAGCAAAAATGGCATTACCGGGAATTAAGATTTTAAAGTGATTAATCTATAATTATAGAGTCTAATAGTTAACAATAGGGTTTTAAAGGTGATTATTAATCTACGGGATCGATTATGGTTTACTCGAATTAATCTAAGGTGCTTCCTGATTCTAGGGTTTAAAACACAATTAAGCGAAAATTCAAGGGCTTTTTTTGAAATAAACTCAAGGTTTGGGATTTAATGGTACTTACAAAAATTAGGGTCTCTACATTACTAGTCATGATTAAGAACAAGAGTAAGAGATAGATCAAAATGAGAAAGAGGAACCTAGGCGTAGTAAACGTGTTAGAATCTCAAAATCTTTTGATCTAGATTTTCTAACATTTTTGTTAGAAAATGAGTCTTTAACTTTTAAAGAAGCTATGTTCAGTCCTGAGACTCCTTTATGGAAAGAAGCTACAAACAGTGAAGTTGAATCCATCCTACAAAACCATACTTTAGAATTGGTGGATTTGCCACCAGGTTGTAAACCTCTTGGGTACAAGTGGATTTTCAAAAGAAAAATGAAGGCGAATGGATCAATTGACAAATACAATGCAAGACTTGTGGTCAAAGGTTTTAGATAAAAAGAAGGTTTTGATTATTTTGACACATACTCACTAGTTAGTAGAATAACATCCATTAGAATGCTAATTGCCATTGTATCTCTGTACAATCTAGAAATTCATTAAATAGATGTGAAAACTACTTTCTTAAATGGTGAGCTAGATGAAGAAATTTACATGGAACAACCAGAAGGATTTTCTGTTCTGGGAAAAAAAAAGTGTAAATTGGTTAAATTATTATATGGTTTAAAACAAGCGCCAAAATAATAGCATGAAAAATTTGACAAGGCAACGATGTCAAATGGATTTAAAATTAATGAATGTGACAAATGTGTTTATATTAAAAACACAGACAAAGGTTATGTAATAATATGTCTTTATGTGGATGATATGCTCATCATAGGTAATAATAATGACATGATTAAAACTACGAAGAAAATGTTGAATAAACATTTTAACATGAAAGACATAGAGATTGCTGATGTAATTCTTGGTATGAAAATTACCAAAACGTTAGAAGGTTGTACTTTATCACAATCTCATTACATTGAGAAAATACTTGACAAATTTAGCAAAGATGATAATCATCTTGCTAGAACACTTGTAGATGTTAATTTGTTTCTTTATAAGAATGTACAAGAAAGTATTTCTCAATTAGAGTATGCCCAAATTATTAGAAGCTTAATGTATTTGATGAACTGCACTCGCCCAGATATAACTTATGCATGAAGTAAATTAAGTAGATATACGAGTAACTCAGGAGTAGAACACTGGAAAGTAATTATAAGGGTTCTAAAATACCTCAGATTTACTCATAATATTGGGCTTAACTATACTAGATATCCAGTAGTACTTGAAGGATACTGTGATACAAATTGAATATCGGATACTAGAGACTCAAAATCCACCAGTAGGTATGTCTTTACTCTTAGTGGGACGGCTGTATTTAGGAAATCTTCCAAACAGACTTGCATAGTTAGGTCTACTATGGAACCAGAATTCATAGCTTTAGATAAAGCTGGGGAAGAAGCAGAATGGCTTTGTCACTTCCTTGAAGATATTCCACTATAGCCAAAACTGGTGCCTGCTATATGCATACATTGCAATAGTCAATCAACAATAGGTAGAGCACAGAGTCATATGTATAACGGTAAGTCACAACACATTCGTCGTCGACATAACACCATGAGACAACTACTTTCTAATGGAATTATTTCTATTGAATGTGTGAAGTCTAAAAGATGACATAGCAGATTCATTAACCAAAATGTTAGCAAGAGAGTTAGTTGAGAATGCATCGAAGGGAATGGGACTTAAGCCTATTATGAGTTACCAACCCAACTTAGTTGACTGGAGATCCCAAAATCTAGGCTCAAAAGGACAACCGAGTTATGTATGACTCATAAAGATCACTGGGGAGTCAAACTCCTTCCATGATAAAATAGTGATATCTGCAGCGTTTTAGGTTTAAGTAAATACTTTTAGTGATTCTTATATTTAGGAATACCTAGTGGAGTATGGCAGGATACTCTTCATAAGAATCATCTATATGAGTGTGAACTGGGCCGGTTCTATAACATTTGTGAAGGGCTATAATTATCTAAAGCACTCATAAAAGACCAGGTTGTTTAAGGCCAAAATGAACACAATAGTGAGAATTAAATTGTGTTTGGTAATATACTATGTGAGTTCTATTGTCTTGGTTTACACAAATGGCTGAATAATTTAAGACATCATGTTTACTTATTAGCTAATAAATCCGATAGTGTCTCACAAGGGAAGGTTCAAAGCTAAAAGCTATCTATCCTTTGTAGAATATTCTCAATTTCTATACTCTCTGTAATTAGATCATGTTGTTTCATTTTCTCTCCGTAAAAATTTCATTCATGTGGGGGATTGTTGGAAAATTATGATTTTTATAAGCTTATTGTGAGCAAACTTTGAGTCCAAAATTGAGTGGATCCCACATGTCTTTTGAGGTGGGTTCAAAGAAATAACGTATTCCTTACCGCATGGCAAGTCACACGGTGAAGATGGCTCGTCAAAACCATTAATGAGTGAATGGGAAGTTGACGTCATTTTCGGGTTCGTGGAATGGATAATTAAAGAATTAAATGTGGGTTTCCTTATAAGGCTTGCCCTACATTGGAAACTTAAGAGAACTTATGTGTGTATATAAATTCTAGGTGGCAACACTTGGGTTGGGCCCCAAGGGGCACCCCAAGTTTGTAGAAGGGAGGAGTTATGGACAAAGTAAACCTCGGCTCAAACTACCACACGCGCGCCGCCGCCTGTCCGGTTAGCCGAGTTGAGTCGTGCGGGGCGCCGGTGTGGGTTATGGGTCGGGTCAGTTCTAACTTTAATTTTTGGATAAAATTTATTTTGAATTTTTTCCAAAAAAAATTCTTCTAGGAAAATTAATTTTTCTAAGTGAAATTAATTCAAATTTTGTGTTAAATTTAAATTCAAATTTGATGTCCAAATGTATGCCTTCTCTAGTCTGAAATTTCCAACAGATTAACTGTTTGAAACTGCTCTAAATTGCCAGTAGTTACACAGATTTAAAACAGAAGCAGTTATCTGTTTAAAATAGTTTGTATCTGTTCAAATTTTGAACTACACCTATTCATTCCTTGCATATCTGTTCGGATAGTTCTGAATGGTCACCATTTGTCCTATAAATAGAAGACTTTCCAGCAAGTTTTTCACAATTACAAACATCCAGAAAAATCTAAAATTCTCTTGGTTCCCTCTCTGTTTTGCTCATTTGCATGAATTCTTTTCATACTAGTTTTTAGAAAAAAATTAAGAGAGTATAGAACACAGGTTTGATTCGCCGTACAAATTGTTTGGAGTGCTACTACAATTTGTGAAGATCATTGTATCTTGAGAGATAGATGCATTTTATCCATAAGCACCGTAGCGAGGCGAATATGTTTTAAGGAAAGAGTGTCACACACTCAACTTGATCTTTTAAATATTTATTCATTTTGGTAAAATAAAATTCTACAAGTAATTTATTTTTATTTGTTTGATTTATTTTAATTTATTTATTTTACATAGAAGATTGTTCTAACAATGACTTTGCTTCAAAAAAAAAATGTGTTTATGAGAGAGAGAGAGAGAGAGAGAGAGAGAGAGAATGGAAATTCTCCTTTTTCTTTGTATATTCTATAATTCTGCTGATCAATTTTCAGCTGGATAGTAGCATAAAACTGGATTGATAGTATGCCTTGGAAAATTATTCAGTAGTTTAGAAAGTACCATTATAGTATTTACATCATGAGACCGCACGAAAGAGATGGAAGGTGCTAATTTTGTCTCTCAATCAATCAAGGTTAAGCCACGAGTGATTCATTCATGGATAAAGGAGTGGGATTCAATTAAATTACTCTCAAATGAAATAATTGTATATTTGATTGAAACTTTCTAATTCAAAGATTATTTTATCCCATGAGTAGAGGGGACAACTTATTTGAGATGACAGTTTTGTTGTAAAATTTACAAAATCTTCTTTCAAGTAACCTTTCTCTAGATGGTAATTCCTTAATAATTTATTCTGCCTAATTTAACCCGAATAAAAAATAACTTTATTACTTTAAGAACATCTTAAGGCAACATGTTGAATTGGTGTTTGTGATGCCCATTGGGATCATGACGTCTTGTCCTAGGCTACAGATCGTTTAAGCTCCCTGACAAGTGGTGACAGATCATGTAATCCATTGTTCATATTAAAAAACATATATATATTCATGACATTCATGCATGGCTTCATGGATTGCATGTCTTATTTAGAATTTTAAAATACAATTATACTATAATGATATGATAATAATTTTTTTTGGGCAAATTTCTTTATATTTGATCACTTTCTCACTTTAATCTTTATATTTTATTTTTTCTCACTTTCACCGTTTATATTCCAAATTTTTCTTACTTTACTCATAAAGTTAATTTCTATTCAAAATTAAACATAAAATGCCATAATAACTGTCACATAACATAAAAAATATATTATTGTATTAAAATTTAAATTTATGTCAGAAATGTGAGTTATATATAATAAAATATTTTATGTCACGTGACTGACAATGTGTCGTTTTCTGTTTAATTTTGAACATAAATTAACTTTAAGAGTAAAGTGAGAAAAACTTGAAACATGAAGAAGCAAAGTGAGAAAAAATAAATTTCAAGAATCAAAGTGAGAAAATAGCCAATTGTAAAGGGCCAAAGTGTAATTTACCCTTGTTTTTTTCCATAGAAATCACATAGATAAACTTCTGTTTTTAAAACGATAATGAAAAATTCAAGGCTGCCATAATATTTTACATAAAAATTATGTATAAAATTTCTATATAAAAAAATTATGTATAATTTTTGTTTGCAGAAAGTATATGTTGAGTTATTTTTAAACAGGTGATGTACCTCTGTGCGCACATTTTTAACAAGAGACAAAAATAAATAAAAGAAAAAATAATCAATAAAATTTTCCCTAGCATCTAAAAAAGAAAAAATAACCAAGAAGCAAAAAATAAATAAATAAAAAGAGACTTCGTAAGCAGAAATCCCTAGTTTGAGTCATTTTCATCCTCTGCGAGATCCTAAATTTGAGTCGTTTTGTTTGACACCATTCCTCTCACATGTAATTTGTGGATAGAATTAAACACAATGACTTATTTTGAAAATGATATTTTGCATTGGATTCATCCACTAAAGATCTTTGTGCTATAATTTTATTATGATAATCTGTAGTCTAGGACTAAAATTGAATAAAAATGATGTTACTTTTTGATGTATGGTTTAGAAAAAATGCAATATTCTGATTACAATTTAATTCTATTTCAAAATCAAATCTTTTCATTTTATATTTTACTGATGTCTCACAGCAAAATCACAGTAGAAAAACCATTATAGAAATTGACATAGGTGGACCTATAGGAGCTTTTGACCCACCACTTAGAACCCAATACATAATTCAAATACTAAAGCCCAACGTTGCTGGAGCCCAATGTTGCATCAAGGACCAATGATATCTAAACACATGTCAAGAGAAGAACCAGCCACATAAGCAGACAAAGATCCTGCAGAATTATTGCACCACACATCAGCCATTAATGAGGTTTCCTGCAGCATTTATTACGATAATCCTTTCACGTCAGAACAGAACAGCCTCACCATGAACAAGGCAAACTAGAACATAGACTTTCGGCCAACATGACAGGTCGGAGTGGATAAGGAAATGATGAGCAAAGGATATAAGCAGGCTTCTTAGATAAAGAGAAGGTTAAGTTCTTTATCACTATCCTATCTCTATACTCCGTTGATCTCTTTTCTCTAGCTTGCTCGTCGGAGGGTTCGCTGGGGGACTACCGTTCCCGTTGAACTCTTGTGCAGGTTTCTCAGTAGGCCAGCGATTGGACAATTGTATGGGGGGCCTAGATCAGCCCGACCTGTTACTCAGGGAAAAGTAGTATCATCAGTTGGCGTCGTCTGTGGGAAACCTTTCGCTCCGTGTGGCAACTGTGCTCATTGTCCCCAGAGACCCATTCCCGATAATCCCTACCTGCCACCCACCAAGGTGGATAGTCACAACTAGATCCATAGCTTTTCAACACAACGTTGTCAAACCCCAAGCCGATCCTCCTAACCCAAACAACCCACCGCAGTATTTCACAGAACTCACCAATAGCATTAACCGCCTAGCCGAACAAAACCAAGCCCTGATCAATGCTTTGCTTTAACAAGACCTTCCTATGTCTCCTCCACCACCTCAAGGTATCCCACCCAACCGAGAACGAACCCCAAGCCATCCTTTCCAACAATCCCACCATCCAACTTGGAGGGTTTGCGACTCCCTCTCCAAGATATGAACCTGCCACCTCAGGCTCCATATCCATCAATCCAAGCACCTACTCCTGAGGGAGAGGCCAGTAGTATCCAGCCTCTATTGCATTCTAGTGGTGACAACGTCCCTATTTGGGATGTGGAACTCCGAGCCATGAAACTCCAGCTTCAAGAAGTCATGTAGAACATACAGAATAAACCTTCCACCACAGCCAACTCACCATTCGTCGCCTCCATCAGGGACAAACCCCTACCTCCTAAGTTCAAAATGCCCTCGATCGGCTCTTTCAACGGTACAACGGACCCAGTTGACCACTTGGAGACTTGCAGGGCCCTGATGGTCTTCCATGCATTCCCTGATGAGATCATGTATCGGGCTTTCCTCGTAACACTTAAGGGGTCAGCCCGACTGTGGTTTAGTCAGCTGCCGACGGACTCTGTCTCTACTTTCCAGCACCTAAGTGACTCATTTCTCAACCACTTCATTGGTGCCCAGCGCCAACAAATGTCTCAAGAACCCAACTCCTCAACATTCGTCACAAGCGGAGGAGTTGCCTTCACACTCACTTCAACACCGGCCTTGGCGAAAAAACGATGATAAGATCATTCTCACAGCTTTCATGGTTGGTCTACGATCATCCGATTTCCTTTTCTCCCTCTCAAAAACCCTCCAACCTCTATGGCAACCCTCCTTTCCAAAGCCTAAAAATACATGAATGCCGAAGACTCTCTGCCCGCCCACCAAGATTCCACAACCAAAAACCCAACCCTCAGAGAGAAGAGGAAGGAATCCGAAACGAGAACCACCCAATACACCCAGCAACCACCTCAGTATATCGACCGAACCACATGAGCCGACCGATCGGCACCTACCCAACTGCCCGGTCGGTTCGAATGATACGCCCCCCTCAACTACCCCATGGAGCAAGTCTTAAACCAGATCCAACGAGATTACAACTTGAAATGGCCACAACCTTCACGGTTCTCTTCCAACCGGCGAGACCAATCCAAATACTGCCGTTTCCATCAGAACCACGGCCACAACACCGAGGAATGTGTTAACCTTAAAGACTAGGTAGAAAGCTTGATATGCTAGGGGCGCCTTAGTCGGTTCACGACAGCCCGTCCCCAGCAACGGCCGAGGATCGAACTTGCTAGGGGCAACCGCCGACACACTCCTCCCCGACAACCCGCACAACCTAACCAAGGCAATGATCGGCCCCTGCCCCAATCCCAAGCACAAGGCAACCCTGCTCCCCTAGTCGGAGAGATCAGAGTCATTGCTAGCAGACTTGCATGCGGAGGACCATCCCGTTCGGCCCGGCAAGCCGAACTCAGAAAAATCAGGCAAGGCTTTGACAAAGAAGTCGCGACTTTGGATCGCCCCCTCAAACACCCAAATAGTGGATGGAGCCCATCACCTTTACGGAGGCCGATTGCACAGGCATCCGTTACCCTCACGACGACCCCATCGTTATCTCTGCTCTCCTGTCCAATTACAAAGTCAGATGAGTGCTTGTCGACAACAGTAGCTCTTCAGACATCATCTTCCTAAACGCTTATCGCCAGCTCAAGGTCGGGGAAGAAAGTTTGTCCCCTCTCCAAACCCATTGGTCGGCTTCACTGGGGATTGGGTGACCTCCATAGGCTCCATTGACCTTCCCATCACTATCGGAGAGTATCTGCGGCAGACCACCAAGTTACTTACTTTCTTTGTCGTCGACTGTCCCTCTGCTTATAATATCATCCTCAGTCGCACCGCCCTTAACGTTTTTCAAGCTGTCACATCTACATACCATCTGGCCATGAAATTCCTTACCGACCTCGGGGTCGGCACCGTAAGGGGAGAGCAGACTGTGGCTAGAGAATGCTACGTCGCTTCACTCAAAGAGGTCAAGCTGAAGGAGGCTATGATCATTGAAGGACTCGACGTCAGAGACGAAGACGAGTTAGTCAGAGGGGAACTAGTGGAAGAACTTGTTGAGGTCCCCATCGACCCCACAAACCCAACAAAAATAGCCAAGATCGGCAACCAACTATCCTCCCAAGCCAAGGCTGACCTCACAGCCCTCCTAATCGAGCACAATGATGTGTTTGCCTAGACCCATTCCAACATGCCGGGTATTGATCCCTCCTTCATCACTCATCGTCTCAGCATCGAGCCCCATTTCTGACCTTTCCGCCAAAAGTAGCATATCTTTCACTCAGAACACATTGCTCTTATTGCTTCTGAGGTAGACAAACTACTGGAGGCACGGTTTGTCAAGAACATAGACTACCCCAGATGGCTGTTAAATGTGGTCCTGGTTCGTAAACCAACAGTTAATGGTGACTCTGCGTCGACTACTTCGACCTTAATCGGGCTTGCCCCAAAGATAGTTATCCTCTCCCCCGCATAGATCTACTTGTCAACGCCACAGCCGGACATTAGATGCTTAAATTCATGGACGCCTTCTCTAGCTACAATCAAATTCTGATGCACCTGGCTGACCATGAACACACCTCCTTCATCACAGACAGAGGAACTTATCACTATTGTGTTATGCCTTTCGGATTGAAAAATGCCGGAGCCACTTACAAACGGTTGGTTAATGTCGTTTTTCACCATCAGATAGGTCGGAATATAGAAGTCTATGTCGATGATATGCTTGTCAAAAGCAAACTCTCCTCTGATCATTTGGCAAACCTGCGAGAGACTTTCGAAACCTTACGTAAGTATCAAATGAAGTTGAATCCGGAGAAATGCGCCTTCGGCGTAGGATCTGGGAAGTTCTTGGGTTTTATGGTCAGTTAGCGGGATATCGAGGACAACCCTGAAAAGATCAAGGCCCTGATAGAAATGCAGTCACCCAGAACGGTTAAAGAGGTTCAAAGGCTTATCGGCAGAGTCGCCGCCCTCAACCGTTTTATTTCTTGTGCAACAGACAAGTGCCTCATTTTTTTCAAAGTCTTTCGGCAGGCCTTTGAGTGGACCACCAAATCCAAAGAGGCCTTCCAATAATTGAAGCAGTGCAGGGCCAACCCCCTTACTCTCTCAGGCACTCTCGGGCAAGACCCTCTTTCTCTACTTAGCCATATCGAACACTGCAGTCAGTGCGGCCCTCATCAGGGAGGACGGTTCAGTACAGCGTCCGGTTTATTACATTAGCAGAGCTCTCCGGGGGACATAATAGAACTACCTTGTGCTAGAAAAAATGGCCCTCGCCTTGGTCATAGCCTCACAACGACTCCGACCTTATTTCCAAGCTCACTCTATAGTGGTCCTTACTGACCAACCTTTGAAGAAGGTAATGCAATAACCAGAGTCGTCCGGCAGACTTATGCAATGGTCTGTCGGGCTACCCCAATTTGAAATCTCTTACTAACCTCGAACGACGATCAAAGGACAGGCTGTCACCGATTTTATCTTGGAATTCACCAATCCCACTCCAACCAGACCCCCTCATCCTAGACAATTCAACACTGAGATAGAAAATCCCCACTCCTGGACCCTCAATGTTGATGGATCATCCCGTAAAGAAGGTAGTGGGGTTGGTCTCATCCTCACCGCTCCTGAGGATGGTTATTTCAAGTGTGTTCTCCGCTTCTTGTTTGACGCAAGTAATAATGAGGCCGAGTATGAGGCCTTGATAGCAGGTCTTCGCCTAGCTAGAGACATTTGTGTGAGCCATATCCAAGTATTCAGTGATTTTCAACTGATCGTTGGACAGATTACAGGGGAATTCGACGTAAAGGAAGACATAATACGAGCCTATAGGGATATTGCACTCCCTTTTGTTCGCTTTTTCAACACTTTATAGGCCCACCACTTAGAGCCCAATACATAATTCAAACACTAAAGCCCAACGTTGCTAGAGCCCAATGTTGCATTAAGGACCAATGATATCTAAACACATGTCGAGAGAAGAACCAGCCACATAAGCAGATGAAATGGCCCAATTAGCCTCGGCTGACCAGTCATACCTCAGCCATAGCGTCCGTCTTGAATACCTAGCCCACCCGACTATTTCACTAACCCGGCTACTTCGCCAACCCGGCAGGAGGTCCACTTCCTCCAAAATGAACCTATCCCATGGGTGGCGGACATCCTTCTGTTTTTGACAAGTGGAGAGTTGCCAAATGACAAACAGCAGGCCGCTAAAGTCAGAGCCTAGTCGTTCAATTACATCATCATCAGCAGCCTACTGTACAAACGTGGATTTTCACACCCATACCTCAGGTGCCTCAGTCTTGCTCAAGCGACCTATGTGATGAGGGAAATCCACGAGGGTATATGTGGTAATCATTTGGGTGCCAGGTCGCTGGCTCATAAAATACTTCGCACTGGCTACTTCTGGCTTACTCTCAACCAAGATACCACTGAATTCGTGGTTAAGTGTGATAAATGCCAACGCTTTACCAACATCCCCCATGCTCCGCCTACAGAACTGATTACACTCAGCAGTCCCTACCCATTCGCCAAGTGGGGCATCGACTTAGTTGGTCTATTGCCCACCGGTAGGGGCCAAACCAAGTTCGCTGTGGTTGCCATTGATTACTTCACCAAATGGATGGAAGCGGAACCTCTCGCCACAATCACTGAACGAAACACAACCAGATTTATTTGGCAGTCGATCGTATGCCGATTTGGAATCCCTCAAGCCATCGTCTCAGACAACGGCAAGCAATTCAACAATGCCAAGTTCAGGAAATTCTGTGTAGAGCTCTACATTCAACCATGTTTCTTTTCCCTAGGCCATCCCCAAGCCAATGGGCAAGTCGAGGTCACCAACCGCTTTCTTTTGAAGATCATCAAAAATAAGTTGGAAACCGCTAAGGGACTCTGGACTGAGGATTACCAAACGTACTCTGGGCCTATCGCACTACCGCTCGAACCCCTACTGGGAAGACCCCATTTTGCTTAACATACGGCACTGAGGCGGTCATCCTAGTAGAAATCGACTTGCCGAACCCGAAGGTTTTTGTAACAACCCTCATCACTGATCACCGATTAATTACCGATTACTGCTAAAGTGAGAATGATTATGATTGGTAATTGAACTAACTGGATTACTGAACTGACTGACTGAAATCTGAAACTAAATTGATTGCCTGTATTTGTTTAAATTGCATTTTATCTGTTTGACTGTTTAATTATCTGTTCAGTTTGTTTTGTTTAAACTGTTAATTGAAGGCCTTATCGGCGGCCGAATCCAAAATTGATTGATGTTCCATGATCAGTAGAAATAATGTGATTTTTTGGTGTATTTATCTGAAATGTGATTTGGTATGATTAAAGTAGATTAAATATTGATAAATTGCACAAATTGGACCCAATTACCACAATGCCACCTAAGTGGCCCACTACTTGAACCTTTTTGATCTTCACATACACTCAAACAAAACATTTCTTCTCCCATTTCTTGCTTATAGCCGACTATAGAGGGAGAGAAGGAGAGAGTTGAGTTCCTCCTTGTGATTTGCTTGGTGAATTAAAGAAATTGAAGTGTAGATTGTCAATTGAGCCTCCATACTTCTAATTCAAGACTTAGGTAAGGAAATTCATCTTCTTCATTGTGCCTTTGAGTTGATACTTGCATGCTTTATGCTAATTTGAAGAATTGAGCCTAGGATTGGTTAAAAGTGTTGCATTAGAAGCTTAAATGTTGCATGCATGGCTATATCCTTGCATTTTGAGGTTGATTACATAGAATTTGGTACATGCATGCTCATGATTATGTGTAAGGTCCATGAACTCATCTTGTTTTGGAGGAAATTGGCTCATTTGAACGTGGATTCAAAGCTTGGAATTGTTTTAAACTCATGGATGTCATGTTTGTAGCATGTTCATGAAAATTGGTTTGAAATTAAGTTTGAATTAAACACCCTTGGGCTTTGATTTACCAAATTGATCTTTGAAATATATAATGTCATGTGTTTACAAGTGTTTTCCAGGTTTTTGGCCCAAGAGGATCGATTTTAAGGCATTTGAACTTGATTTTGAGCTTGAGGTTCAAATCTGGACTTTCCAGATTTTGGACCCACGCTCGAGCGAGGAAGTCCACGCTCGAGCGTACACTCTGTGATCGTGCCTTCCGCTCGAGCGAGAAAAGTTACGCTCGAGCGTGAAATGCGTGCATCCAGTACTTTGCATGAGTTCACAGTCCGCTCGAGCGAGGAAACTCACGCTCGAGCGAGGACTTGTGTCTCACGCTCGAGCGAGGGTCAAGCGTCCATCGGGCGTAAATTTTGAGCATCCAGTATTTTTACTGTAGCACACAGTCTGCTTGAGCGATGGAATTCACGCTCGAGCGGAGACCCTTTGTCTGCATGTCCGCTCGAGCGTAGAAAGCCACGCTCGAGCGAGATCCCTGTTTTCTGGAAATTTTGTTAAGTGTTTAAAAGTGCATCTTTGCATCCTCTTTCCATCCTAGGCATTCCTAGGGCATGTTTAGGACATCTTAATGAGGATATAGAGATAGAACATACCAAGGCAATTAGGGATTGAACTATTGTTATCCTTCCCAACTGTGTAGCTTAGCGTGTGTTCATTCTGTACTGTTTAGGGTTGGATTACCTCGCTCCAGGAAAGGTATGGACTCTATTTAGGTTATTGTCGATAGATTAACTAAATCCGCACACTTCCTACCTGTCAAGACAATTTATAATGCGGACAAATTGACTGTTATCTATATTGACGAAATTGTGAGATTGCATGGAGTGCCTATATCTATTGTTTGTGACAGGGATTCGAAGTTTACATCGAGGTTCTGGCAGAGCCTACAGACTGCATTGGGTACTGAATTGAGGCTGAGTAGTGCTTATCATCCTCAGACAGATGGGCAATCAGAAAGGACCATCCAGACTTTAGAGGATCTACTGAGAATGTGTGTCCTTGATTTTCAGGAAAACTGGGAAAGTCATTTGCCGTTGGCTGAATTCGCCTACAACAACAGTTACCATTCGAGTATTGGAATGGCGCCTTTCGAGGCATTGTATGGCAGAAAATGTAGATCTCCAATTTGCTGGGCAGAAGTTGGAGATGGGCCTTTGCTTGGGCCCGAGATTGTATATGAAACAACTGAAAAGATAAAACTGATACAACAGAGACTGAAAACTGCACAGAGTAGACAGAAGAGTTATGCAGATGTCAGAAGACGGGACAGAGAGTATGAAGTGGGTGATCACGTGTTTGTGAAAGTGACACCAATGAAAGGCCAGACTCATTTTGGAGTCAAAGGCAAGTTAGCGCCAAGATATGTCGGACCGTATCAAATTATTGAGAAAATCAATCTGGTGGCGTATCAAGTTGCGCTTTCTCCTGAAATGGAGCATATGCACAACATTTTCCACATTTCGATATTGAGGGACTATCTCCGGGATCCTTTTCATGTGATTGAGCCTACTCGGATAGTGCTTAGTGATGACTACACCTACGAAGAACGACCTATACAGATTGTGAACAGACGGATCAAGAAACTAAGAAACAAAGAGATCCCGCTAGTGAAAGTTGATTGGCAAAACCATGGTGGTGTGTATGCCACTTGGGAAAGGGAAGATGACATGGCTAAAAGATACCTAGAACTGTTTCCACTGAACCCTGTTTTCTTCCAGACTGAAGGTAACTCGAGTTTAGAGGACTAAACTCCTTATAAGGAGGGGAGATCAGAATAACCCTCGTGATCGATTATCGATAACCTACCGAATTAGCTACTGGTTACTGTTAAACTGAACTGATAATGACTGATAATTGGATTAACTGAAGTACTGAATGGACTGATTGAAATCGAAACTGAAATTGAATAAGTTTATTTATTGAATTGCATGTTGCATCTGTTTGATTGAATGACTATCTGTTCGAATTCGTATGTTTAAATTGCTAATTGAAGGCCTTATCGGCTGCCGAATTAGGAACCGTTTAGAGTTTTGGGATCAGTAGAATATTTGTGATTTAATGGTATATTCATCTGAAAATTGATTAGGAATGATTAAATTAGATTAAATATTGATGTAATGTCAAGATTGACTTAATTACACTTAAGCCACTTAGTGGACCTTTATTTATTATTATCACTTGAGCCTATACACTTGATCAAAACATTCCAAGGCCCTATTCTTGCATTCCAACCGACCAAACTAGAGAGAGTGAGGGATAAGAGAGAATTGGACTCAAATTGTTGAAATTGCTAGAAGAACTTGAAGATTTGAGGCATAGATTGTATAATTGAGCTTGTCATCTTATAATTCAAGGTCTAAGGTAGCATTCCATCTTCTTATTTTAGTGTTTGAGCTTAATCTTGCATGATTCATGCCCAATTAGAGAGCTAGGCCATGATTTAGTGCAAATAGGTTGGATTATGCTTGAATTGTTGCATGCATGCTTGAATTGGTGCATTTTGAGTTGAGTTCATGTGAAGAAGGTACATGCATGCTCATGTTTCTATCAAAGTCCATGTTTTCATTTTGTTTTCCAACTATTGAGCTCATTAGAGCAAGATTTGAACCTTGAATTTGGTTAAAAACTCATGCGTTGCATGTTTTGGAATTGTTCTTGAAAATGGGTTTGAATATTGGATTTAATTGACTCACCTTTGGGGCTTGAATTCATAAATTGGCTTTTGAAACTTGTTATACATTGTTTTGGGATGTATTTTCCAGAATTGGGGCCCAAGAGGTCGAGAATTGAGTTGAGAATGCTTGGTTTGAGCTTGGAAGGCAAATCTGGAAATTCCAGATTTGGCTTCTTCGCTCGAGCGAAGGATTGGTGGCTCGAGCGTAAAAATCGAGCATCTAGTACTTTTACTGTTTCATCAGACCGCTCGAGCGAAGGATTGTTCGCTCGAGCGAATCCTTTGATTTTGCAACCTTGCTCGAGCGAAGGAAGGCTCGCTCGAGCGAGACCCCTGTTTTCAGCAACTTTTGAAAAATGCCTTCCAACTGTATTTTTGCATCCTCATCCCATCCTAGGCATTCTTAGGCCTAGTTTTAGACATCTTAAATGAGGATTTAGACAAAGAACCACACTGAGGAAATTTAGGGATTTAATTATCATCCTTCCCGACTGTGAAACTTAGTGTGTGTTCTATTTGTTAACTATTTAGGGTTGGCTCTCGGGGACGCGCTCTAGCTGCTATAGCCCAATCTCTGTGAGTAACAATTGTGTAAAGATATGTTCAAAATGGTTATCTTTTGAATACCGAACTGAACTGTTTATTGAACTGCTATTGTTTACTGAATGAATGTATGTCCTGTATTCTGAACTGTATTGTGGCATCCTTAGCAATTACTGTTACTGTTATAGAGCTCTGTCGGTTTCCTTGTGGAACCATCGCATTTCTTGATTGATGGCCATCATTTTGTTGGGTCTGTTAAGACCGGTCCTTTGGACCTCTTGTTTATAGGCTAATGGATGTACCACATATGGTGATTGATTGAAATCTTGAAGATCAAATACTGTTTAATGAACTGATTTCATTACTGTAAGGACACTCATTGATAACCTCTTTACGCATTATGTTATTCACTGGGCTTTAGCTCACTGTTTATACATATATGTAGGTTCTCAGCAGCCAGACCAGAGCTAGGAGCGTGGGTTGGTCCCCAGTTTTGTCAAGCCAGCCTATGTGCCTCACTGCGAGGTTCCGAGTTGCCATGTTATGGCTTGGGGTGTTTTTGTGTCCCCAGGTCTCCTTCTCGCTTTTGTACTCTCAGTATAGACTGCTCTCTTGCCTCTCCTATCTTGTATCGAGGGATTAGGTCTCCGCACCGAATGTTTGTATATGATTGTATAGACTGTACTGTTCTGAACTGTATGAATGCATGAAAAATGTTTTTGGCATACAGATTTTCACAGCTCAATGGACACTAGTTATTTACTGTATTGGCTTCCACAGCCCTCAGACTGTTTAATCAGATATCGTTGTTCAAAGAGGCCTTCGGTAATCTCGGATTACTGGCCAGTTACGGTGCTAAACCCATAGGGCCGGGTTTGGGTCGTGACATACAGACTGTCACAGCTCATTGGACTTTGTTTATTTACTGTATTGGCTTCCGCCAAGCCCTCAGATCAGATTATTGTATTATCATTAGCGGGCCTTGGTAATCTAGGATTCTTGGCGATTCTGATGCTAAACCCATAGGGGTGGGTTTGGGTCGTGACAGTTTTGCATCCGGATCCAGCACTAACCGAAGAATTGCGTCGGGCTGACTTAGACTTGATTGAAGAGCTCCGTGACACCACTGCTATCAAACAAGCCTTATATCAACAGAAAATGAGAACACACTACAACCACAAAGTCCGACCAAGAGAGTTCGTAGTGGGGGACCTCGTCTTGCGCGAAGTGACTTTTGCCACGAAAAATCCCGCCGAGGGAAAGCTAGCAGCCAAATGGGAAGGACCTTACGTAGTTAAAGCCAGACCTCGCCCGTGCACTACTTCAAGACATGGAGGGCAGAGACCTCCCCCATCCATGGAACGCTGAGCACTTGAGCCACTATTTCCAATAAAATGGCGTCTCCTATTTTTGTATTGATCAATTGTTGTATGTTTTTTTTGGCGATCTACACGCTTGTTCATTTTTTTCCTTTCCATATATGGTGTAAACTTGTGATCAATAGGCTACGCCTTAAATGACAATGATTTATATCTCCATTATTTGTTGTGTTTCAATAACGACTTGTTAACTAGAGCTCGGCCAGACTGAGTTGATTAAAGCGTCAGCCAGACTGAGCACAAAGAGCTCAGTCAGACTGAGTTAGCTAAAGCCTCAGCTAGACTGGGCACGAAGAGCTCGATCAGATTGAGTTAGTTAAAGCCTCAGCCAGACTGAGTACGAATAGCTCAGTCAGATTGAGTTAGCTAAAGCCTCAGCCACACTGGGCACGAAGAGCTCGGCCAGACTAAGTTAGTTAAAGCCTCAGCCAGACTGAGCACGAAGAGCATAATCAGACCGAGTTAGTTAAAGCCTCAGCCAGACTGAGCACAAAGAGCTCAGCCAAACTGAGTTAGTTAAAGCCTCAGCTAGACTGAGCACGAAGAGGTCAGCCAGACTGAGTTAGTTAAAGCCTCAGCTAGACTGAGCACGAAGAGCTCAGCCAGACTGAGTCAGCTAAAGTCTCAGTCAGACTGAACGCGCGGAGCTCAGCTAGACTGAGTTAACCTAACCTTCAGTGCGACAGAGCCCTCTAAGTCTTAGTCAGAACTCGAATGAAAAATTCGGCCAGTTCATTTTCACAATTTAATATTACAACATGGTTGCCATACTTAGTTAAAATCCAAGTTAATGACCATCTATTTTCACTAGTCATACAAGTTAACCTATCTGTCCATTTTTAACATTTTTCACCTCATGGTTTACTTACGAAATTTCAAATTACTTAGCCCATTTTTAACATATGGTTTGCTATTTTTAACATTTTCACTAATCATCTATATATGCCAACCTGATTGCCCATTTTGACCATTTTACATCACAATTTTTTACCATTTTACATCACAATTTACTTACAAGTTTCACAATTTACGCACAAGTTCCATTTTTTTTGCTTAGTCATTTCTACCATCCCAAATTTGTAACTTAAAATAACGACAACAATAATATACAAGGAAACTCATTGTTTATTCATAACCTTACGCTTTCATACAAATCGTTGCACAAAATTACATACAAACAAAAACAAAAACATAAATCACTCTTTCTCACTAGAGGCAAGATCTTCCTCTTTAATCCCCTCATCCAAGGGGGTCTGGGCGACGTCGTCTTTGTCTACTTTCACGAGGCTAAAGTCCATGTCTGGGAACAGCTCTTGCGCCTTATGTTTGAAAGTTATCCAGCTGCTGTCCCAGAACTCGCTAGAAGCTCTGGATCACTTCCTCTTCACTCCTATCTCCAGTGGCTGCTCCCGACGGCCTAGCCCCCCCATCCCCCTCCCTCACCAAGCTACTGGCGACAACGACATCGATGGCCATCTGGAAGTTGGCGAATCCCTTGAATTGCTCTACGGCCGCCATACACAAGTCGGGGTACGCCGCCCTTTCAGATGCTAATTTGGCCCTCTCCTCCGCCAGGGCCTTCTCCAATTCCGCGATCCGACCATCAGCCTCTTTCTTGTCCTTGACCATATAGTTGTGCAGTTCTTCATTGTTGGTCATAGCCTCCTCCCACCTCTCATTAGCAGTTGTACAGGCTTGTTGGACCTGCTCTAGTTTCCTGTTCTCACCCGCCAACTCGAACTCTAACGATACCGCCTTGTGGCGCTCCGTTTCGAGCTCTGATTTGGTTGTGAGGAGCTCGACACTAGCTCGCCCGGCTGAGTAGCTCTGCATCAATGCCAACATTTCCATATTCTTCATCATTTGTGCATACTCTAACCCTTTTGTGTATGCGCTCCGAGCGACCCTCCTCCAGCCCGCTGTCTCAACCCTTAGGTTCTGCAGCCGTGACTTCGCTTCTTCCAGCTGGGCCCTCAGCGGCTCCACCTCCATCTTCGAGCGCACTGCTTTGTTCATCAAGGCAGTCGCCAGGGTCACTGTCTCCATCTGGGCTAAACAAAACCCCCTCAAGAGGTCGGTCTCTATCAACCGCGCCATTGACTGTACGGCCGCATCTTCTACCACTCCAACAAGGCGGTCGGCTGCGACCCTAGCTTCCTCCCCTTCTGCCGAGCGACCTACTAGCGCACGCGCATGGTACAACACAGTCGCCAGTGCGGCACTCGTCTTTAGTTTGCTGATCTCACTCTTTCATTCACTAGGTCTGGGGGTTACTTCTGGTGCAGGTACCACCGTCGTCGCCATATGAGCACTTGGGCCCAAGTGTTCTTTCAATACTTGGGCGCTCGGACCCTTGTCTTCCTTCGTCACTTGGGCGGTCTCCCCTTTTGTAGCTGCCTCCACCCTTTCCTTTTTCATCTTCTCCACCATAGGGGCATCCTCGCTCCAAACCTTCATCTTTTTCAAGACAAGGGCGTCTTTTCCCCCTCTACAGTCGCTCTCTTCTTCCTTGTCTTCTTCAACACTGCCTTCACCTCCTGCTTGCCCCTCTCCTTCAGCCGGTCTACTAGGGACAGCAATGGGGCAAACTCAGTTAAGTCTTTATCTCCCAACGGTTTGGGATGCGGTCGGACCCGCTCCCTCATCTCCAGTTTAGGGGTAGGCCCTAACTGTGTCTCTTTATACTTGTCCGCTTTGGCGAACGCTCTCCTATCTTCCGCCTTCCTCTGCGCCTCGAGCTCTTCCGTCGCCGGATCCCCCTCTGTCGACTGCGGTCCCAGTCTCAAGGAAAACAGGGTTGAAGGAAGGATCAGCTCATCCCACTTCACCCCCTTCTCTTCCCTACATGCCTTCACCTTCTTCACTTTGTTTTCGGTCCCCACATCCAACTTTGGTTCCACCGATTTTGTGGGGACTTTCTATGTCGTCCGAACTCCTCTCCCAACGTTTATTGATACATAAAACCATCTCGGTCTCTACCTCTTCACTGAAGATGGCAAGTCTGCCACTAGACCTCGACCCGCCATTGCCTGCAAGGTCACCCACGTCTCCTGTTGACTGGAGGCCTTGTAAAAGAATTCTTCCACCGTCATGGCCGCCCCTCTGATAGCCTGCTGCCAGGCGCTCGCATAGGCCATTAGTATTTTCCAGGCGTTTGGCATCAACTGCCCTGGCGCCACCTCTAGCTTGTTAATCACATTTACAACTATTTGGGGGAGTGATAGCCTCAGACCCCCCCTCCCCGGCAGTGCTTCATCATGTAAGTTGAATTCGTCCGATCGTATATTTGACGCCTCTCCTTAGACGTGGGCAACCTCAACCCTATTTCCGTAGGAATTTGGTACTTCCTCCATACCTCCTCCAATTCCTCTACCGTAAACATGGATCTGTTTAGCTTAGTGTGCCAGTGGTCCGGCTCCACTTGGCTAATTGGTCTGGCGGCCGCGATCATCGTTGTCGGACGAGCTCGCATCCCTTGCGCAGCTCCCCTCTCATCCTTTCGTTCTGCTCGATACTGTTCCGCCAACTCCACTACGTCGTCTTCCCCTAAAGAGTCTAGTCTCATGGTTGTCATCCCTCCTATGTGTCTGCGTATAGCTTCGGACGCCGACATAAGGAAATTCGCAAAGTGTTGCAGAGGTGTATCACACGAAACAAATGAGTTCACTTTTGGAACGTGTTGGTTTTTTGCAAAAAGGTAGGTAAAGCGAATAACTCAAAATGCCCACGGTTTGCCTATATTCCAAGGGTCAAGATTAAATTTCGCCAGTTTGAAAATTTTCAAAAATTTCTGACCCCACATCTTCAACGCCCTATATTAGCCTATCTCTTCATTTCCTGCTCACGCCTCACTTCTCTTGTTATGAGATTGTGCCACGTGTATGACCACGATCCACTGTTTTCTCCCTATTCCCTGTCTATTCCACTTTACATCATTACGTGCCATGCCGCGCCTCGAGCCCCGTAGGCCACAATTTCCCCTTCTCACTCGGTCACCCTTCGCGGTTGACCTCCCTCACAGTCGGCCTTCTCACTCGGTCACCCTTCGCAGTCGGCTCTCCTTGCAGTCGGCCTTTTCACTCAGTCACCCTCCGCGGTTGGCCCTCCTCGCAGTCAGCCTCCTCACTCAGTCACCCTTCGCGGTCGGCCCACCTCCCAGTCGGTCTTCTCTCCATCGACCTCTCACAACCCCTGTCTTCTTCCTTATTCTCTTCGTTGGACTGAAGCTGTACTTGGGAATGGGGGACTACTGACATAGGTGGGCTTATAGGAGTTTTTGGCCCACTACTTAGAGCCCAATATATAATTCAAACACTAAAGCCCAATGTTGCTGAAGCCTAATGTTGCACCAAGAACCAAAGATATCTAAACACATGTCAAGAGAAGAACCAGCCACATAAGCAGACAAAGATCCTGCAGAGTTATTGCACAACACATCAGCCATTAATGAGGTTTCCTGCAGCATTTATTACGATAACCCCTTCATGTCGGAACAGAACTGCCTCACCATGAACAAGACAAGCTAGAATATAGACTTTCGGCCAACATGACAGGTCAGAGTGGATAAGGAAATGATGAGCAAAGGATATAAGCAAGCTTCTAAGACAAAGAGAACGTTAATTTTTTTATCACCATCCTATTTCTATACTCCGTTGATCTCTCTTTTCGAACTTGCTCGTTGGAGGGTTCGCCAGGGGACTCTCGTTTCTCGTTGAACTCTTATGCAAGTTTCTCAGCAGGTCAGCGATCGAACAACTGTGTGGGAGGCTTGGATCAGCCCGACCCGTTACCTAGAGACAAGTAGTATCATCAGAAATACTCACCGGATTTTTTTTTTTTTTCCCCATTTTGCAATACAAATCTCATCCCAAGAAAAGATGTTTCACTTTTTTCTAAGACAAAATCATATTGCGTATGTAAGATTAAAGAACATTTGAGATAGTTACGGTGGATCAGAAATTCTAAATTTGTTGGTTGTCATTCTTCATAAAAGACTTCTTAATGACTTTGCATATAATTTATCAACAAACTTAATTATTTTAGGACAAATTACGTTATAAAGAATGTCTTTAAATATACCTCAAGCCTTCAAAATTATTATTTTATTATTTTTCTATGTTAACAATAAGAATCAATTTCATTCTTGATTTAGGCCAAGTTTGGAAAGTTTAGAATAAGTGCACTTTTTGACTTTTCTTATATTATGTGTAGAAAAAGTAGAGAGGAGATGTTGATTGATGTGACCCAAAAAAGATAAAAAGATGAAATAAGTTCACTTATATTGAGATGCCCAACTTGACCTTACTCTAAAATCATATTAATCCGATTCATAAACATCCTACGCCATGTAACCTAGTTCCATAGAGTTTGGATGACAAATGGGGTATTGAAAGACCTTAGATTGCGTGGAGTCAAGCCATACCAATTAGTCCCCATTTCTTTTGGATCACCCATTTTTGATAATGTGGGACCCAATTACTTGATAAAGTCCATATTTACTATAGTCCGTCTTTCTTTTGGATCATGATCACCCATTTGATGAATCATGTGGGACCCAATAATTGTTAATTGATGATGTCTCCACATCATTTATTCATTCATTCCATATGTATACATTATCCAAATCCCTTCATGCCAATGGCACCATGTTAGGTACCCAAAAATGAAGGAACATTCCAAACTAACAAAAACGACATTTTAATTCAAAGATGTTTGGGTTTATTAAACAATGCATACAAGCAAAAGTAAAAAAATATTCTATTAGAAGCCGCCTCTCTTTTGGCTCCCAAGGTGTGGGTGACGATTTTCTGTCATCCTATTTTACATTATATTTTTTTTGTCGCAAGACGGATTTTATTCCACTATCATGTGTTATCTCACATACCTTCTCGGAATATATATAATATATAATTTAATTTGTTTTTAAATATAATAAAATTAAAATATTGACATATTACACTTAATAGTTATTTTTACTTATTTAATAATTCGTAATATATCATATTATTTTTTTATTTTTATTAGTATTATCATTCTTAAAATTAAAAAATCAACTCATCCTAATATCTTTCCGATTTATTCTGTCCCTGACATGACACGGGAGAAGGGTGAAATACTATAAATTCACCGCTTTCCCATCCCATTGCCATCTCCTAACTTTTGAGGAGACACACCGGTCTCTTTTGACAAGTAGGTTAAAAGTCAATTTATTAACTTTTAAACTTTTTTGAATCACATCACTTCTATATTTTTTATATGTTTTTTTAAAAAAAAAAGAAAAAAAAAATCAAAAAAATTAACTTTTAACCTACTTCTCAAAATAGGCTGCCTTCTTTTTTTTTTTTTTTTTTTTGGTCTCATTTTTAAGAAAGTGGCCAAAAATCTCATCACATTGCATATTTAATCATAAATCAATCAAATTGAATTACAGGCAACAAATTCTAGTGCTTTAACATAGGCGGCCCTGATGATCTATTATAATCACACAGTAGGTCACGTGTATGATCTAATTTGATTATACTCAGCTTGTTTGATTTTGATTTTTAAAAATAATTTTTAGAAAATTTTATTTTTTATTTTTTATATTTTAATGTTTTCAATAATTTTTTTTAATATTTAAATTCTTTTTTTTAAATTTTAGACACACATAACATAAATACACTTAAAAAGTATACTATTAGTAAAAAAAATCTTTAAAAATACACTAAATGCCAAAAAATATGAAAATTCAGTATATTTTTCATTTTTTTTGTGTATTTATTAATTTTTTAAAATATTTTTTCACAAATATTTTACTATTTAGATACATCTAAATAAGGTGCATCTAAAAAAATAAAAAAAAATTACTTAAAATTTAAAAAATATTCACTAAAAAAAAATACACAAACAAAAAACTTAATTTTTTAAAAATTAAATTTAAAAAATTAAAATCAAACACAATGATTAATTTTTTTTTATATCTCTAACTAGATCAGCCATTACCACTGCTGCTCCCCTCACCTGCCTTATCACAAGGACAACAAAAAGCACCATTAGTTTTAAAGTTACAATTAAATACAACTTCCTACAACCACTTGCTGCTGCCCTCACCTGCCTTATCACAAGGAGAACAAAAAGCACCATTAGTTTTAAAATTACAATTAAATACAACATATTTTCTTATAATTAAAAAAAAAATCATAAAAAAAACAATAAATAAAACATATCAAAAAAAAAATCAAGAAGTAATATGTCATGTGATCAAAACAACAAAAACAATCGTACAATCAAAGGAACGATGAAGTAGGGGAGCATGGGTCCCATAGTTGCCTTTAACCTAGCACAAGGAGACTTTTGTTTTAGCCAAGCCTGCAAGCCACTACCAGCTAAATTGCTATTATTGCACATTAAACGGCTTTGACACAATACTTGGTCACCTTTAATATTCTAGGGCCCACACCAAGATCAGTCAGAAAAAGATTTTTTTAATTATATAATGAAAAATAATAATAATAAATGTTACTATCACTCGGGTTTCTCTCTAATCCAATTTCAGACGGGAGTGTATTTTGGATTTCGTAAGTCCATCATAAAATCTACATCGATAATTCAAATCATTTAATATTTAAAACTTGTCGAATATTTCATTCTTGTAAAAAATCATGTTGATTGAATATCGATAGTCACTTGATCATATCAAATTTGTGTTAACAATAATTATAATTTTAAAAATAAATTGTTAACACAAATGTAACTGATTAAATAGTTATTGATATTCGATTAATGTGATTTTTTTACAAGAATAAAATATTTGACAAGTCTACACATTGAATAATTTAAATTATCGATATAAACTCCATAACGAGCTCATGGAGATCCAACAAGACACTCAAGTTGAAAAACCTAATTAGAGACAAGCTGAAGCCTTCCTAGTTTCTATATTGACTCACAAGACAAATTAATGCTCATGTTATGGATAACATTTAGATGATTCTCATGCTATGACTTTTCAACATCCAATCAGAGTTGAGCAAACTAGCCTCTTGATAATGTTATATACCTATAAAAAAAAAAAAAAAAGTTAGTATCAAAATGCAACATGATAGCACTATATTTATCTTAATAAAGTGTGTGTCTCGCTCAAAATGAATGTAAACATGGTATTCTAAATGCATTTCTACAAAAATTTCTAGATCTTATTTATGCTAATCTTTTGGATACGATTGGCCTATCCTCACCTAATTGAGTTTCCATCAACCATGCTAAATACCCCCATTGGGGGTCAACTCTCAGTGAGGTGGCGGGCCTTGATTTGCTGAAAAAAAAAAAAAAAAAACAATTTTCTTTTAGCCAATGGAAGGGCAGCATCCACGACCCCCAGTGACCCCACTGGGGGTCTGAGGCATTTTCCAGTTTCCATTGGGCAGAATAATTCCAACCTGTACCTCCAAGAAGAACTTGATATAAATAGTTCAAGGTCAATGCTTCCAATTAACAAACCATGGAAAGATCAAAATAAGATAAAAGAATCCAACTCGCAGTCTACCAAACATGACCTTTGCATCGCCTCTATGTGAATAGTCCACCTAAGAGACTTAGTATGGCAAAATGGTCATTTCACAAATGGGTTTCTTTAGGAAAAGAGGAGATCAAAAAGATGAATAAAAGAGGAAAAATTTAAGTGTCGTTTGGTAACACTTATGTTTTCAATTTTTTCTTTATATTTATAAAATTTTTAAAAATTGAAATAAAAATTTGTTTGGTAAATTTTTGATTTATAAATCAGTGGTCTCAGTTTATAGATTTGGCTAAAAAATGTAAACTCAAAAAATGTGTTTTCATTTTTTTTTTTTACCACTCAACATTAGTCACCACTTGCTACCATTTTTCGCCACCATTTTTCACCACTACCACCACCTCCCACCCACCCCCCACCACCACTTGCAACAATCACTCACCACCCACCTGCCATCACCACCCATCTGCTATCCACCAGCCACCACCCACCTGTCATTCACTCGCCACCACCACCCACCCCTCGCCACCACCACCATCACCATCACCACCACCACCATTACCCACCTGCCATCCACCTGCCACCACCCACCACTCACCACCCACCTGCGACCACCATCTATCACCCGCCACCACCACCCCCACCACCACCCACCACCACCCACCACCACACCCACCCACCTCCACCACTACCACCACCACACCACCCACCACCCACCACCACCACCCACCACCACCACCACCACCACCACCACCACCCACCCACCATCACCACCACACCCACCCGCCACCACCACCCACCCGCCACCACCCACCACACACTCGCCACCACCCACTCGCTACCACCTACAACCCGCCACCGTCACCTACCCACCCACCACCACCACTCGCCGCCTACCTGCTATCACCACCCACTCGCCACTACACACCACCACCCGTCATTTGCCACCCACCTGCCACTACCACCCACCACCCGCCGCCACCACCACCATCGTCACCCACCCACCTACCCACCACCACCACCTACCCGCCACCCACTACCCACCAACCACCGTCACCACTTTCCACTATCGTCTTCCGCCGCCACTTATCACCACTTGCCATTTCTCACTCTTTTTATCTTTTTAAATTTTTTTTAAACATTTTGTCAATTATCAAACGCGTTTGTAGTTTATGTTTTTCTAAAAATAAACAAAAAATAAATAAAAATCAGTTTATAAAATTTTTATAAATATAAACTGAAAACATAAACGTTACCAAACAGATTCTTATTGATTTTTTGTTATAAGAAAAAGGGCTTTTAATCCTGAACTTATCCACGAAGGAAACAGAGGGAGACAGCACAGCTTGAGACACAGAGAGTGTGTATTGCTGAAGTTATAGAAGAGAGGCAACATCAAAAATAGAAAACAGCCTTCCTAGAAGAAATTGGGGAAAGAGGTGTTTGGTGGAGCTATTGAAACGTAATTTCACACTGTCTTTTGAGTGTTATGTTTGGCTATTGATTTTAAAAATTGATTCCACACTTACTTTTAAAAATATATTTATCCGATTGTCCTTTCGCAAGTCCTCCTGGACGTCCAACAGGAATAATATTTTTTGTTTTTTATATATATTTTTATTTTTTATATTTTAAGTAAAAAATATTTTTGGATTTTTTAAAATTTTTTTTATGAGTTTTAAATAGAATTTTGGATTGTATATTTAGGAATGAGTTGTAAATTTTTGAATCAAATATCATGTCAAATCACTCAATTCAAACACTTTTCAAAACTCATAACTAAACAAATTTTATACATTCAGAGCATGTTTGTTTTGAGGGATAAGGGTGTGGGATTAGACTATTAGTCCGGTGGGACTAATAGTCCATTGTTTGTTTGAAAATTTTTGTTCCGGACTAATAGTCTCCCCGGACTATTAGTCCCACAAATATGGGACTATCCTATCCCATCGGGGGAGGTGGGATAGAAACCATGGGATTGGTATCCCATAGGATTATTTTGTGAAATGTCCATTTTACCCTCCATGCTATTACTTAGTAAACAATTAGAAAATGGTAAAATAGTCTTTTGAACATTTATAAATTATTTTTTTAGTGTTGTTAATTTAAAATTATATACTAAATAAAAAATTTTCATTATAAATTATAAATTAAATTTAATTAAAAATAATAAATTAAAAATTATGGCCTTATAAATTAAATTTTTTTAGTGTTTTAAAAAATTAAATTTACATATTAAATAAAATTATTTTTTTAGTGTTGTTAATTTAAAATTATATATTAAATAAAAAATATAAATTATAAATTAAATTTATTTAAAAATAATAAATTATAAATTATAGCCTTATAAATTAAATTTTTTAGTGTTGTTGAAAATTTAATTTATATATTAAATAAAATTATTTTTTTATTGTCATTAATTTAAAATTATATATTAAATAAAAAATATAAATTATAAATTTAATTTAATTGAAAATAATAAATTAAAAATTATGGCCTTATAAATTAAATTTTTTTAGTGTTGTTAAATTATAAATTATAGATTACAAATTTAAAATTATATATTAAATAAAAATTATAAATTACAAGGATAAAATAGTCTTTTGAATATTTATCCTTCTCCATAATATCCCAAACAAACATGGAATTTAATAGAATAGTCCAATCCAGACTTCTAATCGCATGACTAAACAAACATGTGATGCAAATTTAGGCCAAGTTTGGCATCTACTAAATAATACAAAAAAAAAAAAATTTATTTATCCTATACATACATCATCTTTTAAATCAATCACATCACCTCTCTAACACATCACATCAAACCCAACCTAGACCCAATCCATATAAGTCAATAAGTCAAAAAGTGCACTTTTTTAGAACATCCCAAACCAACCCTTAGTCTAACCAAATAGTCCCAGGACAATGTATCCCAGGACTAATAGTCCGATGAATTACAATCCCTCCTTATCCAGTTCGTCCAAACAAACGCACCCTCAAATCATAATTCTAAAACTCACAAACTCAAAATATAATATATTCTTAAATCATAATTCTAAAATTCTACCAAACGCAACCTTAAAGTTTCTCTTTCCTCCTCATTTCCATGGCTTAAAAGTGCTCCCTAAGCGCATTTTCCTCATTTCCTATATAACCACCACTCCTCCATTTTCTCCTTCCAAACACAAGAACAACAAGATTTCCAATCCAAAAACTCAACATTAACCTACCACTTCAAAAGACATTCCAATCCAATCTATCACCCATTTTGATTTTGATTTTGATTTTGATTTTGATCTTCCTCCTCTAAGATGGATCGCGGGCAAGATGTAGAAGGAAGCGGAAGTGTTCGTTTACAAATTGATGAACTTGGCAATGGAAGTCCAACAATTTTTGAACCCCAAAGCAGTATGGAAACAAGAGATAGTAGCAATGCTAATCCTGTTTCTCCATCAGAAACCCAAACCCAAGTCCGCGCCCCAGAGCAGAAGCTGACTCTCTTCGCCCTCCGCCTCGCGGTGCTTGAGAAAGCGGCGACAGGCCTAGGAAAACTAGCCTTTATTTGGGCAACAGTTGTCCTACTTGGCGGTTTCGCCATTACCCTCGGTAAGACAGACTTCTGGGTCATCACCATAATTCTGTTAATCGAGGGGACTCGGATTTTCAGCAGAAGCCATGAGCTTGAATGGCAACATCAAGCTACGTGGTCAATTGCTGATGTTGGAATCAATAGTTTCCGATTGATAAGATCGAGCTCACACTTCATAATTAAAACTATAAAAGCAATTTTCAAACCCATTGACTTGGTTCGGAAGCAAAGCCAAAGGGGCAGAGAAGTTAATCAGAGTACTCACATGGCGAGCTGCAAAAACTGGGATCAGAAAAAGATGCCGATTCGAACATGGGTGGCTTCAGATGTTCCTCTGTTTCCATATGCCCAATGGGTTTTCTCAGCAAAACATGTCAGCAGGCTAATGGATTGGCTCCAGATTGCTTCTGCATTAACCTGCACAGGTTTGTCATTAATGAGGCTCATTAGACATAACTATGGCGAAATAGCGAAAGGAGATACCGATAAGCGGAATCGCATGTCAGCTCTGAATATTTTTTACGCCTTGGCATTGGCAGAAGCTTTGCTGTTTTTATTGGAGAAAGCTTACTGGAAATGGAATGTGATTTACTGTAAAGTGTTGGATGAGGTGAACAAGAAGTGTGAATTGGGGGCTTCGGGTATGGTTTCCATTAAACGATTCTTCTACGATTCGTATTCGAGGTGTGTTAATGGAAGCATTTTTGACGGCCTAAAGATGGATCTGGTTTCGTTCGCTATTGATCTCTTGGATTCGAATTCGCCAGATGAACAGCTAATCGCAGTTAGGATTTTACACAAATTCTCAATGAATAAGCTGTTTTCGGATGATACACTGCAAAAGATTGGAATAACGTTTCCGGTGATGGAACGGTTAGTTGAGATGTTGAATTGGAAAGATCCACAAGAAGAAGAGATCAGGAAATCAGCAGCAGAGATATTGACGAAGCTAGCAGGTAAAAAACAGAACTCTCTACGGGTTGCTGGAATACCTGGTGCGATGGAATCAATATCGTCTCTGCTCCAGAACCAAAGGACTCATAGTATGGCCGATGAAATCTCCGAGAAAAGAATCGTCCACGACCATGAAAATTACAGTTTCTCGACATTCAATCATTTGGGACTTCTCATTCTAAAGAAACTTGCTCGAGACCATGATAATTGCGGAAAGATAGGGAACACGAGAGGACTCTTACCGAAAATAATAGATTTTACTCACGCAGAAGAGAGGTTATTGAAGGACGAAACTGCTACAGTGTCTCAGATCTTGACAGTGAGACGATCTCTTCAAGTGCTGAAGATGCTTGCTAGAACAACAGGCACCAACGGTAAGCAGCTCAGAAGAGAGATTTCAGAGGTTGTTTTCACAATCAGCAACATCAGAGATATACTACGGTATGGTGAGAAACACCCAATGCTGCAACAGCTAGGGATAGAGATTTTAACCAGTCTGGCAATGGAAGAGGACGCCACGGCAAGGATCGGGAGCACAGGCGGAGTCATCAAAGAATTGTTCAACATTTTCTTCAAAAAGGAGATGCCTGCAAATCAGAATCATGTAAGAATTGCAGCTGGAGAAGCACTAGCAATGCTGGCATTAGAAAGCAAGATTAATTGTCATCAGATATTGAAATTGAAGGTAATTGAAAACCTCATTGAAGCATTGGAAATTCCGTTGCTACGCATCAATGCAGCACGAATCTTAACAAATTTGTGCACCTATGTCGGAGCAGACTGTTTCATGAAGTTAAAGGGGGTCACTGCTTCAGCACCCACGGTCAGTTCTCATTTAACACCAAAGAACATTCAATTTCTTGCAACACAATAAGACTATCTTTTATAACATTTGGACGTATCATACATAAGTTATGAGGATATGCGATTTTATATTATAACTAATATCATATAGATCATAACTATTATTATATAACTCATAACTTAATTATATTTGGTTATTCATACATATCATATTATCTCATAACTATCACATAACTAAATTATTTTAATAATTTAATTTTGAATTGGCAACCGGTGTAACAAAAAGAGGGTAAAGGAAATCAGAGAAGTTCAGGGGTCTTACATCATATATCTCATAACCACTAGTCACATATCTCATAACTAATACCATTTTGCTCATAATCACACTACTTTGTTCATAACCAATATCACATATCTCATAACCATTGATCACATATCTCACAACTATTATCTACATGAATCATAACCACATCTCAAAACCAACCTCTTCGAGTCATAACCAATATCACATATCTCATAACCTTTAGTTACATATCTCATAACTAATAACCATTTTACTCATAACTACACCACTTTGGTTATAATCAATATCTTATATCTCATAACCACTAACACATATAGTATAACTAAATACCCTTTGACACCACTTTGCTCATAACCAAAATCACATATCTTATAATCACTAATCAAATATCTCATAACCATTATCCATATATCTCATAACCAACATCACATATATCATAACCGCTAATCACATATCTCATAATTAAACACTCTTTGACTTTAAACTGCATCACTCTGTTCATAACCAAAATCACTAATCACTAATCATATATCTCATAATTTTTACCCACTTATGTCATAACCACATCTCATAACCAATACCATTTGCCCATAACCAACATCAGATATATTATAACCACTAATCACATATCTCATAATCACTACTCACATATAGGGGTGTAAATTTGGCCCAGGAGCTTGCGGCACACCCCAAGTCCAGAAATTACTCTCTCTCTCTCTCTCTCTCTCGTTTGGGCTAAAGAAAGGGTCTAGGGATTTGTCAAAAACAATTAATGAGAGAATTTTGATTTTGACAAAATTTAGATGTTTGTTTCAAATTTTTGGAGAAAATGGGGTCGGAATTATGTAATAATCATTAAAAAAAAAATTAAAACAAAATTTATGAATAGAGTCTTATCATAAAATAAATTATTAATTTATAACTTTGTCAATTTATACTTAATTTTTTAAATTTATTTTTAATATAAATCCTTCATCTATTTTTATTAAGTAAAATTAATAAAAAAGACTATTTTACTCATCAACTACAAAATGTATAATCACACCATTAATTGACGTAACAAAAATATTTAAAATTTTAGAAACCACAAATATCGTAATTAAGTCACAAAGTTTTGTAATATAAAACACAAAATACATAACGCCATCACTAATTGGCATAACAAAATTGTTTACAATTATAGAAAATCACAAATGTCGTAACTAATTTCCAAAATTTCGTAACATTAACAAAAAATTATGAAACTATCCACTAATTGGTTTAACAAAAATATCTAAAAATTTTAAAAATCACAAATGTCATAACCAACTCACAAAATTTAATAACATCAACTACAAAATGCGTAATTGCACCACTAATTTCCATAATAAAAATAATTAAAATTTTTATAAATCACAAATGTCATAACCAATCCAAAAAATTTCATAACATCAATCACAAAATGCGTAACAACACAACTAATTGATGTAGCAAAAATATCCAAATTTTTTATAAACCACAAATATTGTAATCAAGCAACAAAGTTTCATAACAATTGTCATAAAATGACTAAACAAATTACTAAAAATCTTAGAATCACCAATCGGGATCTCTCATAATACAGAGAAAACAAAATGTAATGATAATCATTAAATAATTTAATCAATGATTTAAAGCCACGGAACAGAAAATGAGAGTTAGAAAAGATTTGCTAGTAGAGCGAGAGGAAGGAGAATATGAGAAAGAGAGACTGAACGAGCTTATCGCCTGTGAAAATGACGTCAAAAGTGCTGTCGTTTCTGATAAGGAACATCGGAGATATCTACAATGACAGTAAAGAATGAGAGATGCTCAAGGGATGAAGAGGACTGAGATAGCAGAACAATATAACAAAATGCATATAATATTCATTTTTCAACAATTCTATAACACATGTACAAATTGATGATAACAAAACCTTTTAAATTATAACTACAACCAAAGGTTTGTGTATGTATGACATATTAATGTAAAAGAGCTAGAGTTTCGAGATAGATGCATATACTAGATAGAGAAATATCACCAGAATGAATAGTGTTGAAATAGACAAATAGAGTAGTGACAAGTTCAAGGACCTATTGCAGAGACACAGAGGAAGAACTATCAACAATGGTCGTTCGATAATTTGAGCGAAATAGAGAAGTCTAAGTAAGAAATAGAGGGAGTTCAGACACAACTAGAACAAATCAAGGGAAAGAAAATAGAGTAGAGAAAAAAAAGAAGAAAAGTTAGGAAAAAAAATTTAGGAGAAAATTTATTTAGTAAAACAAAATAAAATCACGTCATAGATAATTTTTTTCAACATATTTTTTATTAAAATTTAGTTAAATTATATATATGTGTGTGTGTGTGTGTGTATGTGTGTCAATAAGTGTATATAGATATTTTAAAAAGTATATCGTTTGTGTATTACTATTTCTATTATATTTAATAAAGATACTATGACTAAAAATAAATCTAAAATAGAGATAGGTGATCAATTGCAATTGTCACTTAGGGATGACACTTCAAAATTAATTGAGAGAGTTGAGAGTTCAGAGATAATGAGAGTTTGAGAGATAGATTTGTTTGTGAGAAATAAAATGAGAGAGGGATGGCATTTATAGGACTTGGGAGGGAGGGGTTAATTTATATATATAAAAATGAAAATAAAATAAAATTGACTGTTGGTGAAATTAATGGTTAAATGACTGTTTCAATTTTTATTTTTATTTTTAAAATTTTTGATCGTTGCACTAACAGGGGCAAGGAGATATTGGGGTTGGGTCGGGCCAAATGGGAAAAAAAATTTCGAATCGAGCTCACGAGATGGGTTACACTCCATAACACACCAGAGTCAGGCCGGGCTCTAGAACACATAGCCCAGGGTCGTAGGTTGGGCTTAGGCTCAAGCCTGGTTGGGCCCACTTAGAGCGCGACTGGACTTGGGGTGCGTCGCGAGCTCGTGGACCAAATTTACACCCCTATATGTGGGTAGTGGTTATGATATATGTGATGTTGGTTATGAAGCAAATGGTATTAGTTATGAGATGTGGTTATGACATAAGTGGGTAAAGATTATGAGATATATGATTAGTGATTATTGGATATGTAATTTTGGTTGTGAGCAGAGTGGTGTAGTTATAAGTCAAAGAGTGTTTGGTTATGAGATATGTGATTAGTGGTTATGAGATATGTAATGTTGGTTATGATCAAAGTGGTGTAGTTATGAGATATGTGATTAGTAGTTGTGAGATACATGGGTAATGGTTATGAGATATGTGACTAGCAGTTGTAAGATATGTGACGTTGGTTATGATTCAAAGGGGTTGGTTATGAGATATAGTTATGAGACATGTGACTATGGTTATGAAATATATGATATTAGTTATGAACAAAATAGTGTTGGTTATGAAATGTAATTATGACTAAATTATGATCAATTTGATCATAGTTATGAAGAAATATGATTTTGGCTTATAATACTATAAAAAGTGCCATGTTCATCAGGTCACTTGTAATGATGTAGCTCAATCTTAGTCATTGATTTTTTATGTACCATACATTTTTTAACAAAATGTACTATAGATTTTCCAAACACAGACACACGACAAACATTCAATTTCAGAGTAATGGAGAAGATAGGGTTCCTTTACTCCTGTGTAAACTACAGAATGTAATGGGAATAATAATCTATAAATTCAACTCCATTGCAGGTGCTTAAAGCAATAATGTCAGAAGAAAGCAAATTGCAAGAAGTGATGATCGGACTAGCAGCACATGTTTTCAAATTTATGGCTACTGAAGCATCAAGCATTGCGTTCGAGAGAGCTGGAATTCAAGTGGCTGAATTAGCTAGTGTACTAGTCCAGATTCTGAAGAAACACAAGTATCCAGCAACCAAGACTCCGAGAATTAGGAGGTTTGTCATAGAGTTGGCGATTTGGATGATGAGAGATGAGGAAACAAATGTTCAAATTTTCAAGGGTCTGGGAATGGAGAAGGAGCTGGAGACTGTAACAGATACCACATCGGAGCTTGAAAACTTCAATGTTTTCTCTGGTACCGTTGGATTGAGCCGGCACATCACACCAATTCACTCGCTAGTCGAAACTGTGATGAAGTTACTGGAAGATAAGTAATTTATGGTAATACAGAACAGATTTTTCAAATACAATATTTCACGTTGGCATGTCAGAAAAATGCAATAATTTTGTAAATATGGATGCATGAAGATTATAGGAGATTCTTTTTTTATAATGTAGTAAGTTGCAGAAATTTTATTATGTCAATAATCAAGCTATTTCTATTGAGAATGTCATAGTTGCAGGTTACATTTATAAAACAATCTCCATATTAGATTGTTAATAACTAGAATGGGCACTACAAAAGTAGGACATATGAATTTGATTCATTCATGGATAAAGGAGTGGGATTCAATTAAATTACCCTGAAATGAAATAATTGTATATATGATTCAAACTTTCTAATCCAAAGATTATTTTATCCCATGAGTAGAGGGGACAACTTATTTGAGATAATAGTTTTGTTGTAAAATTTACAAAATCTTCTTTCAAGTAAACTTTTCTCTAGATAGTAATTCTTGAATAATTTATTCTGCCTAATTTAACCCGAATAAAAAATAATTTTATTAATTTAAGAACATCTTAAGTCAACATGTTGAATTGGTGTTTGTGATGCGCATTAATTTGGGATCATGACGTCTTGCCTGGGTTACAGATCTTTTAAGCTTCCTAACAAGTGATGACAGATCATTTGATCCATTGCTCATATTAAAAATCATATATATATATATATATATTCATGACATTCATGCATGGCTTCATGGATTGCATAATAATTTTAGGTAAATTACATTTTGCTCCCTTTATATTTGATCACTTTCTCACTTTAGTCTTAAAATTTATTTTTTCTCACTTTGGCCCTTAATGTTTCAAATTTTTCTCACTTTATTCATAAAGCTAATTTTTATTCAAAATTAAACAGAAAATGTCATAATAACTGGCATAACCTAAAAACTATATTATTATATTAAAATTTAAGTTTATGTTAGAAGTGTGAGTTATATATAATAAAATATTTTTATGTCACGTGACTGTTAGTGTGTCATTTTCTATTTAATTTTGAACATAAATTAGCTTTAAGAGTAAAGTGCGAAAAACTTGAAACATAAAGGGGCAAGGTGAGAAAAAACAAATTTTAAGAGTCAAAGTGAGAAAGTAGTCAAATATAAAGGGCCAAAGTATAATTTACCCCCTTTTTTTTAGTAGAAATCACATTGATAGACTTCTATTTTTAAAATGATAATGTAAAATTCAAGACTACCATATTATTTTAGATAAAAATTATGTATAAAATTTCTATATAAAAAGAAAGTATATGATGAGCTATTTTTAAATAGGTGATGTGTTGCTCTGTGTGCACATTTTTAAGAAGAGGAAAAAAAAAAAAATAAATAAAGGAAAAAATAATCAATATATTTTTTCCCTAGCATCCAAAAAAAGAAAAATTGACCAAGAAACAATAAATAAATAAATAAAAAGAGACTTTGGGAGTGTTTGGTAGAACTTATAAACAGTTTATTTCAGTTTTTAACTTAATTTAAGCTAAAAACTTATGTTTGGCTCAACTTATTTCATCAACTTATAGCTGAAATGAAGCTATTATTCAACTTATTTGAAAAGTGGCTGAGGGGATGATTATATTTTTAGCTTAAGCGGGCAGCTGCACAGTGGGTGGTAAAATGACTTAAATGCCCCTTCAAAAATTGAAAAATTACCAAACTATCAATATATAAACTTCACAATCAAACACTGTTCACGTCCGCGGAGAGAGAGAGAGAGAGAGAGAGAGCGTGAGGTGATTCCGGTGGCTTGATAGGCGATTTCCAGCGATGATTTCTGGCGATTTTCGATGATTTCTCTCTCTATCTCTCTCTCTCTCTCCAGTGACGCTCGCGAAGCTCTATTATCTCTCTGTCTGAACCATTGTGATCTCTCAACGCCATCGTCGCCATCGCGATCGCGAAGCTCTGCCTGAAGCTCTGTCTGAATCATCGCGAAGCCTAAGTTCATTGCGATCTCTCAACGCCGTCGTCGATCTGAACCATCGCGATCTCTCAACGCCGTCATCGCCATCGCGATCGCGAAGCTCTACTTGAAGCTCTGTCTGAACCATCACGAAGCCTTAGTTCATTACGATCTCTCAACGCCATCGTCGATTTGAACCATCGCGAACTGAAACCCTAGCGCCGGTCCTCGCCGCTGTGCTATCGGAGCTAGGGTTTTCAAACCCTAGAAAATAAATTGAAAAAAAAGAAAAAAATCAATATTAATGTTAATTAAAAAAATAAAAAATTATTTTTCAGAATTAATAAAAACAGAATTAATATTTACTATGAAACAAAATTAAAAAAATTACTTTTCAGAATTAATATTCACTTTTCAAAATAAAATGAAAAACAATTTATTTCAAAAAAAAAAATAATTGTAATGAATTTTTTTAAATAAAAACAGAATTAATTTAAATTGATATTACAACATTACACAGAATTAATACAAAATTAAACAGAATTAATTGAAATAAAATAATATATAATGACATCACAACATTAATTGAAATAAATTGATACAATATTACAAAATTAATTGAAATAAATTGATATTACAACATTAATTAAAATAATACGTAATGACATCACAGAATTAATTGAAATAAAATATAATCACATCACAACATTAATTAAAATAATTGATACTATTAATGAAAGGATTTGTCAAATGAATAAATGAATTACTAAAAATGAAAAAATGAAATATTACTAAAAATAATTAAAATGAATAATAATAATAATAATAATAATAATAATAATAATAATAATAATAATAATAATAATAATAATAATAATTGATGGACAAATTGATATTAATTTTAATAATTAATGAAGAAAAAAATAAAATAAGGTGAAAAAGATAAGAAGAGAAGAAAAAAATTAATAATTTTGATAATGAATATATGAAAGATAATATGTAATGAAATCACAACATTAATATAAATTAGAACATGAATATTAATTTTAATGAATTAATAAATTAAAAAAAATTAACAAAGAAAGAAGAGAAGAAAAAAAAAATTTTAAAAAGAAGAGAAAATAAGGTGAAAAAGAAAAGAAAAGAAAAGAAAAGAAAAGAAAATGAAAAAGAAAAAGAAAAAGAAAAAAATGTATTATAAATCAAATCACAAATTTTATATCTTATAAGGGTAAAAATGGCAATTATACAAAAAAAAGCTATTTTACAGCTTATTTACTAAACACTACTCTGCTGCTTAAATCCATAATCCTACAGTTGCACCAAACAGGTTATCAGCTTATGTTCACAGCTGTAAGTTATAATCTGTTAAGTTATAATCTATAATCACTTTTCCACAGCTCTACCAAACGGGGCCTTTGTAAGTAGAAATCCCTAGTTTGAGTCATTTTCATTCTCTGCGGGGTCCTAAATTTGAGTTGTTTTGTTTGGGACCATTCCTATCACATGTAATTTGTGGATATAATTAAACATAATGACTTATTTTGAAAATGATATTTTGCATTGGATTCAACTACTAAAGATCTTTGTGCTATAATTTTATTATGATAATCTAGTAGTCTAGGACTAAAATTGAATAAAAATGATGTTACTTTATGATGTATGGTTTAGAAAAAATACAATATTTTGATTACAATTTAATTCTATTTCAAAATCAAATCTTTTCATTATATATTTTACTGGTGTCTCATAGCAAAATCACAATAGAAAAACCATTATAAAAGATACTCACCAGGTTTTTTTTTTTTTTTTTTTTCATTTTGCAATACAAATCTCACCCCAAGAAAAGATGTCTCACTTTTTTCTAAGACAAAATCATATTGCATATGTAAGATAAGGGTTCTGTTTAAGTGTGCAACCTCCTTAAGGTTGCACACCATATGCCTCCTAAGTATTAACCCTTGGTTTAGAAAGAAATGATCAGGACCATTGAATTGTTTAATTGTGGAAAATGGAAACCTAGGCAACCGGTTAACTCTTTCGGCTCTCTCTCTCTCTCTCTCTCTCTTCCCTCAGCAACTCTCTTTTTCTTCTCTTGCTTTTCTTCTATTCCTCTTTGTTGCTCTCGCCATTTGTGTAAGGTTCACTGTGTAACCCTTGATTTCCAGCAACAACTACCAGCCTCTGTTGGGTTTCATTGTTGAATCTCTGCACTACCCTTGATTTCCATTGACAAGATAATAAGGCATTCTCTTCAACCAGATTTCAGGTATGGAGCTTTGTCTCTCTGTCTCTCTGTCTATATCACCCTCTTCACTTCAGCAATTTTCCCTAAACCCTAAACCCTCATTCTGACTTCAACCCCTCTACGATTCCCTAAACCCAAAACCCCTCAATCTGTAACAATAAAGTCTATCCATTTCTCAATCGATTTCTGGACTAATTAGTTTTTTGTTGGGAAGATATAAAAAAGAAAGTAAATTTTGGCCTGATTTTTAGACTAAGGAAATAGGCATTTGTAAAAGTTTTTTGTTGAAAAAAAAAAGGGGGTGAAATTTGGACTAATTAGTTAAATTACAAAATTGATAAAATTTTGTGAATCTCTCATCATAATCTTAAATCAATCCAAATATGGGATAAAATACACAATTTTAATAGCATAGTTTTAATACTGTCTATTACATGGTTTATTGAATTGTTCATGTTTTAAAACATTAGATGAAATGAAACAAAGATCTTGAGCAACCAACTTCCAGTTAAGTGTTAGCTGTAAATTATGCTTCCTTATTATTTCTAACTTCGATTCACATTTTCACTGTTAAGTGTTAAGAACTTAAACTTGTGAAGTCTTGCAAATCATGGGTTTGATAGTTTTGATTTTGATTTTTTATTTTTTTATGTCAATTGTAAATGGTTTTAGGAGCATCCTTCTATCTATGGTCTAATTCAACAAATTTATTGAACAATTTTGGGGGAGCTTACAACCATATTCAGGCTGGAAGCCTCAACTACACTCAATCTTTCCATGGAGCAAACTAATTTAAACAATGAATTAAATCCCGATATGGCATACAGAAATTTAAGAAACTAATGTGTCCCTATTCCAATTATTTATTTTCCCTTGTAAGTATAAATTACCATTTTTTTATTTTTTATTTTATTTAGGAAACTTACGTCAATTCTTTTTTTAAAAAACTTATAGCTAAACATCTAACATACAAATCAAAGTTTCAATATCAAAACTAAAAGGAGAACAGATTGTCTAAAAAATTATATAATTTTTTTTTTGATTGTCTAAAACATGATGTAAAAGATAGCAAAACCATGATTCATGAGTAAAGGGTGTTGGAAATAAATTACTTGATGATTTTTTAAGTTGAAAGAATAATAATAAAGGCTACAACAAATTCTAGTAGCAAAAAAAAAAAAAAAATCACCTCGTCGTACCCGTGTCGTACCCACAACGTACCCAAACGTATTTATCGTACCCAACATGTATTCGACATACCCGTACCACTGTATCGATGCGCGCAGTGCACCTACACCCACACCCAGTAAATACCCGGTACTTGTACGACACTATTTTTGGAGTACCCGTGCTTATAAGCAGCTGCTAAATTCATTACTCTCTTACAATAGAACCTCAAACTAGCTTGGGATGAATTTCATCATAGAAAATTAAAACCATTTTAAAGAATGTTTTCTATTCTAGGATGGTTTATCATCTAGAAAAATTGCAAAGTCAAATATAGTTGAAGCAATAAGCTTGACTGTTAGCCTTGTGCTATTTTGCTACCTCTCCAATTTAGCTAGGCGTTGGACTAGATATCCTGTCAAAGACAAACTTAGATGGAACTAGTTTCTTGATTAATTTTGTGAATGTAGAGCAAAGAGTTTCATAATTTTTTCTTTACTAATAAATTAGGTCCTAAATATTGTATTCTAGTCACCCATTTTGTGTTTGAAGTGTGAATTTTATATAATACACTGTCATAGATATATAGATCTAGAGAATCTATTTACATAAATATCTATGCTTGTCATTTATGTATGCGACTCTTCTTAGTAATGTATGATGTACCTAGGGAATTGTCTCTATTAATGATGTGAATGAAACTATTTGTGCTGAAAGTTAGACTTAGCAAAATCCTTTTCGAAGTTGAATTATTTGTGTTCTTGGTGGTTTTTCATGATTTCCAATGACTCATGGTTATCATATAGGCACAATTTCAATTTTATTGGAATTTATTTGTTAAATTTGAAATCATTTGTTGATTAGGTTTTTGACATATGAACTCGTTTTCTCTTCCTCTTGTAGTGTGTGGTTTGCTGCAATTGAAAAGGAACGTCGATTTTGGAAATGATAGCAGCATTAGAGAAGGCATCTAGAAAGGTACAAAATTGTCGAAACTTGTATTTTAAATTTTCTTACTCCGTTAAATCATACAAATGGAACTTCTTGTTGCTAGAACTTTGTGTTTTGGACAACCTATATTCTGGTTCTCCTATTCATTTGATGCGAGTTTTCTCTACTTATTCTTGATCCCAATCCAACTTGTACTTAAGTTCCTTTAAATTGCTTTTTGAATTGAGCTCTGCAATTATGTAGGAATTGCTTTTTGTACAATATCATGAGTTGAACTGGAAGTGAGTGTTGATAATTATTTTTTAATTGTGCTTCTTATGCATAATTCATGAGGTTCTCTTTAGGAACATTTCAATTGGGTTTTAGAGGGCTTGTAGCAAAATTCTAATTCTTTGTTAGAGTTCAACATAGTTAATGTTACGACAACCCTTTGAAGTTGAACTATGCAATGGGTGTCTTGGCTACTGTTTAGTTGCGAGTATTGTTACGTTATGGATTATTTCTCTCAAATAGAATATTGAAATACCATACTCCCAAATATAAAGATTGGAGAATAATTAACAAGGACCTAGATGAATGAATTTTTTTGGGTCAATTTAGTCAAAAATTCAAGAATAATTAATTAAATTAAAATTTTGGTTGGATTCTTTTGTTGCCTGGTGGTTTGTATTGGGGTATAAGAATGTGAAAAATCAAATTTGGTACTCTTTGATGTTTCTTTGATGTTTGCTAATTAGAAACAAAGATAATTTTGAATAGGAAATTAGGTGGATGTCCTTGTCTTGTTTAAGGTTTGTGTGGCTTGGTTGGTGAAAGAAATTAATTCTTCATTAACAAATGGAGTCATTGATTTTGTGTTTTGATCTTTGAAACTTGGATGATGGATTGGTGATTTTCTAAAAAATGTGATCACAAGGTTGAAGGTTTATTGGGTTTTTTTGGTTTTTCTGGTTCTCGGGCTTTTGGTGACTATAATTGTTGTGGCAACTTCTTATGAGAATGATATTATTACATTATATTGATCAATTCTTCTGCTCTAATGACTAGAATAGGGCATCAGCTTATGCCATCTTTTAAAAATCTCAATTTTTAGAAAATCAGTCTAAACCAAACAAGGTGACTAGTTCGCAAAAACTGAACCAAAATCTTTAGATTTTGAAATATCTTTTGTATATGTAAAGCATATCCATGTTCACATCAGAAAATGAAATCCACTACCCTAGTACTAGATTTGGATGTTAAGAGAATTGAACTCCTTTGATCTGTTTACTATTAATCTTGATATTATTTAATTTTATCTCATTTAATTTATTTCTCGGTTATATCAGTATAATATTTATGATCGATACCTATAGTGAAATTTGAACAAACCAACTTGACATGCTTGTCATGACGTGCTCTGCTGAATCCATTGATAAAATGGTAAACATATATATGCTTAAAAAACATATATGTGTATATATATATGTATGTATATACAACCTGCATATTGATTGATTTTGTTTAGTTAATTTTGTGTTTCTATTTTTGGTTGGCAAAGGTAAACTAAAATTTTTGTTGTTAATTTGAATTTTTAATTATGTTTGTAATTTTAATTTTTCTGGTAGTACTTCTAGCTGGAATTATGCTTCTCACATTTCCATTTTTTTATTTACAATTGTAGTAGAGACTTTCCAGGAATTTTGATTGTAGTGGAGCTAGAGATTGATCCTTCCAAACTTGATCGGTTCTTCCAGAAAGAGTGCAAAATCCATTCAAGTACCCACTTCTTCAATGAATAACAACATGATGTATTTTAGTCCTATCTTGGTATTTTGCGCCAATCTGATTTATTTTAAATGAATAACAACCTAATGTATAACAATGCAATAGGTTAGGTAGCACACCAAAATTCTTCATATATGGGCATGGGCAACAAAGAAGAGCAATCAGGTAACTAGTTATGTCATTTTATGTGCTTCTCCTGAATATAAGCTCTTCATATTTCACTAATTGTGATAAGTTTTGGAATGAAGGCTCCTTAAATATGTTTCAAACAGGTAATATATGTAGACATATGTATATCTATGCACATATAGTTGATAAGTTTCTCACATATACTATAGAATTCTCACTTACGTTGGATATGCGTGAGTTCTTTCTATATAATTCTTGCAATTTGTAATATACATGTGATTCTCTTTCAGGATTCCATATCTAAGTGCCCCTCATTACAACCATTGTATTTCATCTTGAAAATTTTTCTAAAACAAAGAGAGTTAAATGAGGTGTGGATTCATTTACTTGTTCTGATTAGTTTTCCTACAAACTTTTCCTTTTGATTTGCCTAATTTTAGAGTCCTAAAAATATACAGGTGTATACTGGTGGAATTGGCTTGTATGCGCTCATTGTGATGCTCATAGCAATGATGCAGGTAATTAAATTAGAATAAGTTTTAGCCTATCAAATTTTATAATCTATCAATCAGATCATACAAGTTTAATCCTGGTTAGCACTCTGAAATGGACAGAAGACGATTTGTAGAGGAGAAATTATCAGTTGCAGCTACCAACATATCTAAATCATGTGAGAAGGATCTGGACCTTTTGTCCTCCTCTTCCATCATCATCATCATCATCATCATCATCTTTCCCATTTTGTCTGCTCTCTTCCTCCTCCATCTTACCCCCAAGATCACCCCAACTACTAGAATAAATGCCACAACCACTGTAACAACCAATATGATACTTCTCTCTTTATTACCATCTCATTCGTCACCACCAAAAGATTCTAAACCACCATCATCCACCGGAGCTGATGACTCAGTCACCAACGCTGTATTGGTCTCCACATTCGTGTCAATTTCTAGTGGATTGATCCAATCATCATGAACTGGGTCTATGTTAAACTGTATGTTACAAGTAGGAGTAGCAATCCAACCAACCCATTTGCCTAAACAAGAACACGGTATTGAATCAGTAACGCCTAACAAGCACGTGGTGCAATCCTGACCATTCACATCTCGTGTGCAATCCACATAACCGCAGATAGTCATGTTGCCAACCATATGAGTCATCCCAACCGCAGATCTCTGATTAGATATGCTGGCAAGGTATGAAAGGTTCTGCATTAACAGCCTAACTTTCAGATCATAATCGTTTTGATCAGGAGCATCACACACATCGTATAACATGAAGCTGATAGAATAGTTTGGTTTGGATATGAAATTAACTTAAGAGTACCGTACTGTCACGCCCTCAAATAATAACATTAAACCCATCAATTTAGACATGCATTGATATAAGAGACCGACATCATTCTATTTCACAGAGTAATTCTTTACAAGAAACATTACATGTTAACAACAGAATCAAATGCCCTATGGGCTTACAGCTTTCCAAGCTAACACTTGGTTACAAAGAGGAGAGTACTAACTCAAATACACATTAAGCCCTTGGCTTGAAATTACATGTAATACAACAAAAGATAACCAAAACCACAAACGTCTGCCTGCCTCTAGTCTCCCAAGCGATGTCCTTGGAGGTGGCATGCTAGTTATACCTGAAAATGGTGTCCCATATAGGGTGAGCCACAGCCCAGTAGAAATACACTAAACCGACTATTAACAATGACTAAAAGATTAGCAGTTAATAGATGGTCAACACTTATACATTCGTTTACATCTTATTACAATTCCATGACAATCAAGTCTATGTTACAATTCACTTTCCATTTCTTATTCAACATTGAGTTTGAAAACAAGGCTCAGTACTCTGGCCAAAACCTTTGATGAGATTATAGTTCATCACTAGAACACTTTCGAAATCCAAGATGGATACACATTTTGGTGTTGTATCAATAACACATAAACCACTTCCATACTTCATAAATGATATACATTTTAGTGCTATATCAAATTAAACAAACATCTCAATAGATAAGCATATGAGCTATATCACTACTACCACAGATAAGCATATGAGCTATATCATCACTACCACAGATAAGCATATGAGCTATATCAACACTTCAACAGACAAGCATATGAGCTGTGTCATCATTCCAATGGGAGAGCATATGAGCTGCATCCCTAGGTCCATCTCTCATCTTCCCTTAACCATTAACCGGTTTAGAGGTACATCCCCCATCTCCTCCCATACACAAGCAATGCATATAAACACAGAATCATATACGTAATCAATCAATACATAAAGTTAATGTATTTTATCAACCGTCTACACATAATGCACTTAAACACATTGATCATATGCACAATCTATCAATACATGAAGTTAATGTATTCTATCAACCGTCATACTCTATGACACATCTAATTGATTAGTTCTAGTTTGCCTAATCATCATGCATTGTCTACAACAATCAATACTACCCTCCACCGGTAGTCCAAAGCAATTATTTCTTAACAGGAAATAAATGCACAAATGGATAATATAACAACATTTCAACTAGGTGAGCAATAAATGATTCAACTACACCCTTTAGTCCCATACATTCCCAATTTCAACATTCGCAATTCAATTCCTCATTTTCTTTAATTAATTATATACATTAATTAATTAAACCAATTAGGGCAACTTACCATAATTCACAAAACAACCCTATGGTTCCATTTCCATCAATGTTCCAACATTTATTTCATTTCTCTATGCCTAACTTGCATATAGGTTTATATAATTAAAACTCTAACTTCTGTAAAATTGCACAAAGGCCCAAACTCTCTCAAAAATTATCCAACAACCCCCAACATATCAAAATGCTAAAATTCAAAGACAAATCTCATAAGATGGAGTATGTTGTCCCTACCTCGAATGATGGAACCCAACGAAGGAGATGAAGAAAACAAAAATGCTCCAAATTCCAAAATTTTTAGATTAAAAGATAGCCCTCGACGATCAACACAACTTTTGTAAAGGCCCAAGGTGAGAAAACAACTCCTACTAGATCAATCCTAAGAGAGAAGTTAGGGTTTTAGTGAGAGGAACTCTCAAAATATCTTTTTGGAAAAGTAAGAGAGAGAAAAGATGTTGAAAAATGAATAAAAAAGTCGGATCTTGGCTTTATATAAAAGCCTTCCCGCTTGAGCGGCAAAAGCCCCGCTCGAGCGTCACTCATAGATCCCCACTCGAGAGTCCAATCCCTCGCTCGAGCGGCGGATGCACGCTCCCAGAACTTTTGTAGACAGGTCCCCGCTCGAGCGTCCAATCCCCCGTTCGAGCGGCACACACAAACTCCCGCTCGAGCGGCCAATCCCCCGCTCGAGTGTCCAACACTGCAGACAAAAAAAACTGGATAGGTGACTTCACCGCTCGAGCGCCAAAACCCCCGCTCGAGCGGACAAGAAACAAAAGGGGTCCCCGCTCGAGCGGCAAAAGTCCCGCTCAAGCGGACAAGCCAAAATCTGGACAACTAGACTTGGTTCCTAAGCTCAACCAACTTGTTCCAAACCTTCCCAACACAACCCAAGACTCATAAGTAAAGAGTAGAGGATGCAAATGACATAAATACAATAATCAACCCCATGGAACCTAAGTCCGGATCACTGTAGAACAAGGGGTAAAACCCGGGATCGCTATACGTACCATGCACAATGTATAGCAAACTTGAGCCACTGTTTTGATTGAAAAGAAAAATGTTTTGCTATGTTCCTGTATATAAATTCTAGTTTAAATTGAATAAAAATGCTAGGTTTTGTTTGTGGTTAGAAATTGATTGGTTAAAGAACTTTATGCCCTGTTAGATAGAGCATCTCCAATCCTAATGCATGATTTAAAATGTTGACAATATGAGAACTCTAATATTTTTTGTCACTTTAGGGTTCATTAAAGAACATAAAACAGGGGGAGAAAATGAATTGGGCTCAATTGATTTGAATGGGTTTTTTTTCTAAACTTTGCACATTCTATTAAAATGTTTATTGAATGCTTTAAAGGATTGTCATGAAACTGCATGATTTTTAATTTTTTTTTAGCTTGATTTTGAAGTCCTACTTTAGGATAATTGTTGAGTACCTGATAAGAATATGGAGGAATTACTTGAATTTGAAATATTTGCTTAGAATAACCTTCTAGTGTTTAAATCAATCATGAGGTGTGTCAACAAAACAATTTTCAGTTTTTCTATAGCCAATTCAAGGCAAAGTGCTGCCTTACTTTATTGGGAATTTCAAATTAGTTAGCAATTAGCTAATTAGTAAACAATGTAATGTAGAACAAATTTTCTTATTTTGGAAGGGTCTAGAATATTCAATTTCATATTTTTACTTCGTTAAGGTTGGCTTATACAATAAAATACGCCTATGGAGACAAACGACATGTAATTAAGATGTGTAGGTTGAAAGTTAGAGTAAAATACACCTTAAACTTTGTCGAAAAAGGGCGTGCGGAGGTGAAAATGTGAAACAACCCATAAACCACTTTTGGGGATGTCAAGAGAAGATTGCTTAGTGACAAATATGACATGTGGGGACAAAAGACATGTAATTAGGACACGTAGGTTGGAAGTTAGAGTAAAAAATGCCCAAAACTTTGTTGAAAAAGGGCGTCTGGTGGGAAAAAATGCAAAACAGCCTGCGAACCATTCTGAGGATGTCACAGGAAGCTTGCTTGTGATAAATACGACCTATGGGGATAGACGAAATGTAATTAGGACACGTAGGTTGGGAGTTAGAGTTGAAAACGCCTTAAACTTAGTTGAAAAAGGGCATTGAGGGGGCAAAAACACGAAACAGTGCCTAAACCACTTTGGAGATGTCATCGGCAACTTGCTCATGACAAGTATGACCTATTGGGACATATGGGATGTAATTAGGACACATATGTTGAGAGTTAGAGTAAAAAATGCCTTCAACTTAGTCGAAAAAGTGCATTGGGGGGCCGAAAATGCAAAATAATCTCGAACCACTCTAGGGATTGCACGGGTAGCTTCCTCATGCCTAATAGAACATATGGGGACATATGGCCTGTGAGTAAGACACATAGGTTGGGAGTTAGAGCTGAAAATGCCTTAAACTTAATTGAAAAATTGCATTTCGGGAGGGGAAAACTTAGGAGAAACTTGTTCGGACATGCAACATATGATTACGACTATAATTATACAATTTTGAAAAGATTATATACATTCGAGTTTTATGTAATTTTCTTTTATAATTTGAAATGATAATGTTATTCAATCAATACTAATGGTTAATTTATTTTTACAGATGGTTTTTGGCGTGGAAATGTAGATATTCCTTATTCATGTGCGGAGGACATTGTTTTTTTATAATCCGTTATTATGTTGTCCTTTTGTTTTTTTGTGAATTACTATTGTTCGTACAGATAACTATTGGCGTGGTACAAATTACTTTTGGCACAGAACATATTACTTTTGGTGTGGTATAGATTACCATTTGACATGGTATTTTGGATATTTCTTTCTTTCTTTCTTTCTTTTTTTGTGTGTGTGTACGGAAGACATGGTTTTTGTATAATTCTTTGTTTTGTATAGAATTATTAGTTTAAGTTGGATTATGCTTGGTTTGTATGAAATTTCTATTATATTTCGAATTTGACGTTAAAAGTTGAATTTTCTTGGATTGTTATTATTTTGTTTACATACAAGGTACATGTTGCATAGAATAAATATAGGTTGTGGCGAAATTGATAAAAAAAAAAAACTATAGAAAGTTTTTGGCGACTAAACATTTTGTAGCAAAAAAGAAGTGAAGTTGTTGGCGACTAATGTATTGATATCCAAAAGGAAATTAAGGTTTTTTCACGACTAAATATTTGGTAGCCAAAAGAAATAAAACAATTTTTGGTGACTAAATAATTAGTAGCCCAAAAAAAATAAAACAAAAATAAATTTTATTTGTGATTAAATATTTAGTAGCCCAAAATATTTGAAGTTTTTGCCTACAAAAAATTTAGTTATCAACGAAACATGGCTTTTATGGTTTTTATATTTTTTTGCAATGTATACATTATTTAAAAGTCATTTTCATAATTTGGTGGTGTTGGTATAAGAGGCAGTACCCTTTCTCCAATCCATTTGAATTCAATTATAATTGAGTTTGTACGATAAAAGTCGTTTAAATTATGATGAATTTCTCAGATAAGATTACATAATTATTTAATGCTAATTGAATTTATAAATGTTTATACACAAATATCAACATACATCATTATAACCTTATAATCGCTACAATCATCACTAATATTATTGCAATTGTCACCACCGTCACCGTCACTGTCACCACAACCACTACCACCACCACCATTCACCATTGCTATTATCAACACCTTCATTATCATTGTCATCGTTATCATATAACATACCATCATTTCAACTAGTGAAATTTCATTCTCTTTAAATAGTGAAATTTAACCTTAATATTTAGGTGAAATTATTAAAAAATTAAAATTTCTACTAAAGAAGTAAAAATTATAAAATTAAAGGCAAAGACGAACTAGCGAGTAAATGGAAAACATATGAATTAAAGAGAGATGTCACCAGTGGCTTCGTTGGAGTAACAACTGATTGTCACTATATTTTTAATTAGCTAACGATAATTTAATTTTCTTAATTAATTTGTTGTCTAATTAATTCTATAATGTGTGTAATTACCAAAATTTTAATATTGTTTAATTAAAACTTGATAGTAATAATTATTTCATTATCTTCAACTAGTGAAATTTCATTCTCTTCAAATAGTGAAATTTAGTCTTAATGTTTAGGTGTAATTTAACTATTAGCAAAGTGAACTTTCTAGTAAATGAGTAGAACTTATAAATTAAATGCCAAAGACAGAATAACGAGTAAATTAGTATATTTATTAAAGGGTTTAATTGTATCATTTTGTAGTTTAGGTAGTAAAGTAATACTTCGTTATAGTTTCAGAAGGGGAATGATAAATTGAGACTTTATGCTAGTTTCATTGGAGAGGAGTAAATTGATACCTCATGATAGCTTTAGGAAGGTCAAATAATACTAGGGCTAAGGTAAGAAATCCATAAAATCCATAATCCGATCCGTTTCAGCGCAATCCGGTAGATTTCGATTGGTTTTTTGAATCCGTGATTCAGTTTCGGATTAAAAAATTAAAAATTCGTAGTCCACAGATCAATTTCATCCAGAATCGATTCGGACCTTATACAAATAGCCAATATCTATATTATACACTCTCCTATATAATATCTTCTCTTATTCCATATAAAACCTAAACCTAAACCTAAACCCGCATATTATCTTCTTTTATTGCTTTTGTTTGTTAGTTTTTAGCTTTAATTTATAATGGTCTAAATACTTATGGTAGAACCACTTTTCTTATGATTGTTTAAATTCTAGAACAGTATGTCGTTATTATGAAAAGACATGCTGTTATTATGGAACTAATAAGATGTTATGTTCAAATTTTAATGAAATTAAAATGTTCTATATATTTTTTTGTTATTTAATTATGTGAATCTGTGGTCTTAAACTGATCCAATCCATGTTTAAATGGATTGGTTCCACGATTTAAATGGATTTGATTAGTTTCAATTTTTTAGGAATCATAGGTAACAGATTGGTTCTGATTTTACCCCAATCCGGACCATGCTCACCCTTAAATAATAGAAAGGGTGTGGGACATTTTTGTATAGCGGAAGAGCGACATACAATGACGTAGAATTGTAGAAGAATCATAAGTTCAATGAGAGAAAAGTATGTTTTGAACCCTTTGACAATTGCCTCTACAAATGTTAATTTTTCCATTGACAAAATAGAGACAAAGAGACATAAAGAGAAAGGTAGAAGAAAAAAAAAACAAAGGCTTGTGATGGATCTAAATGAGTGTCAGTAGATCTAAAATCTTATTGCTACAACAATTAATGATGTGTTCAATTGCCTACAACAAAATGAAGATTGAGATCCCTTGGAGACATTAACTGCGCAAGAAAGGCGCCCAACAAAATATAAAGAGAAACTCATATGCAACAAGAGCTGAGAAACAAGGTTTTAAATTAATTAGCTATTAGTTAAAGCTCCAAAGTAAGTTTGACCATCGCAACCAAGTAAAACAAATATAAATAGAATATTAGAAATTTTCTCTTTGCAAGGTATTGGGGATGACAAATATAAAACAACTCTGACCTGCATTGAAAAATTAAACGTCATAAACTCCACAATAGGCCTAAGACCATAATAAGCAGCACCTACTCTGATGCCTACAAATCCAACTTGCAAAACAAGCATTTATACATGAGACAGAAGAATTATGGAAAAACAAAAAGCATATGTGTATACACACACAAAAGTCAATCATCATTGTAAAAATTCAAGAATTCAAATCAGCAAGTTCACCTAAGAAGAGAGAATGAAAATAATTTGGTAAATTAAGCATGGAAATTAACAAAAGGAGCAAGCCATTACAAGTCTAATAATAGGTCCCACCTTTGTGATTGGATTATCAAAAACCCTGTTGGGTCCATACTTCTCCAAGAGCCTTTTGGAAATCTATACAAAGGTAGTATAAATTGACGGTTATGTGACCATCGACATCTATATTCTTAATAGAGAGAGAGAGAGGTCTAACCTTGTATGCACCTTGGTACTCCCTAACCTGCAATAAGAAAAGGGCATATAAGGAAAGAACAAAGTGAAATCTTATTCAAAAGTCACAAAATTTGAGATGCTACTAAAATAGCATACTTTTTGTCTTTTTATATTTTTTGGGTCACATCACCTCTACTTTTTCTGCACATCTTTTCGTAAAAAGTCAAAAAGTTACTAAAATAGCATATTCCCAAACAATCCCCAATCACAATCCCTAATTGAAGGTAGACTTAGTGCCCCATTTTAATTTTTAACTCAGAAAAAGAATGAGATAGAAATCTGAGGACAGACAAAAAAAGAGTAAAGCCTAAATCAGTACACAGTCCATCCTCCCATAATCATGGATTGATGAGACCAACACAAGTTTAGGGAGAGAGAATTTAAAGGACAAATGACCTCTGTAAACAAATATGGAGGGTATGAATAAGGAAATTATGCACCTCTAAAATCCAAGAATAGAAAAACCCAAGATACAAGTTATTTAAATTCTCATATTTGTGACATGCCTGGCCAAGGATTGTATCTTCACTAGCCTTCTCCAATTTATCCAAAGCAACCTTATGCCGTTTATCATTCTCATCTTCACTTTCTCCTTGAACTGCAAATCCTTCCATATCATCCTCCTTCGAGGATTTTGAGTCCTTCTCAACCACATTCTGCATATCCTGCTGCAGTCTTAGTAGCCTCAACAGCCTGCAGCATGAAACCATAACTTAGCAAGGTTGCAAATAATCTACCAAGGACATCATGCAGCATAGCACTGAATGTTAGGATAATAACACATGGACATTCGGGAACCATGTTTATGTATTGTGTAACGCCCCAAAATTTTCCAACATGATTTAGGTACATCAACCAACATTCATTAAAGGAATAATAGCAATTCTCCAACCTTCATACCATTGATCATTAGGGTTTGTACAAAATAGTCCCATATGCGAAATATACATTCAATGATATCAAATACATGAATCTATAGTATGTAGAACGTCAAATCCAAATATAAATAAAATGCCCTCAAGGGCTTACATATTCCAAGGCTTAAGCCCGGTTACACAAAAATGGTCTTTCGGACCTAAATAGTTATAGCCCTAGGCTTGCAAAAATTTACAATCACTACAAAATAGAGTCTCGTACTCTCGATACATACATCCACACCCTAGTTTGGCGGGTTCACCACGTCTTTTCCTACACCAAAATCCCATAGGGGTGAGCATAAAGCCCAGTAGAGAATTCTTAACAAAGTATATACATTTTATACAAATCTCAAGGAATGAAATGCATATGCCATGTTATGCTCTTTCAAAAATTCACATTCTTCTCATCTTTTGAAAACCATCATGCTCAATGATATTATGATATCTTCAACAATTTTAAAGTTTATTAATTAAGTCAAGGGGGCGGTAAATACGACTCAGGTAATCCCTAGGTTGGTGTCTGCAAGTAGGTATAACTAGCACTACCATAACCCCACTTTATCGGTTGCTAACCGGAAGGGAAGTGGTACCTCCTCCGCGCGTGTTTTCAGTCTTTCACCCAAGACACTCAGGCCAACTTATTCAATTTCATTTACACCTCCTATCCTGACTTACCAACGTATTTACCCCAAAACATTACAATAAATCTCATTTCACAATATTTCTTTCTCAATGTAAGGTTTCAAATCCCAAATTCAATATTTAAAACAAGTAACATATTGAAATGACGATGCAACTATTATCTATGCAATGCAAGAATTAATCATGCGATGCAACATCCTTCCATTCACAAAACTTCCACAAAAATGTTCCATTTTTCAATCATTCCATGCAAGGTTCTCATAATAACCACAACACTCATTTGCCATTTTAAAGCTATTCCTCATCATAGCCATATATTCATCTTGGGTAAAACCTCCCAAAACCCCCAATTCTCATATTACAAGCAAATTTTACTTTTTGCCAAGTAAAACAAGAAATTTTCCAATCATTCTTTAATTTTAACATGATGATAGATAAACACCCACAATTTCCAACATCTTTCACAAAGTCTCTAATTTCTAGGCTTTTGCCAACACTAAACATTTCTCCATCTCTCATAAAAAATCTTTTCCCCAAAGCCTCCATTTCCATAATATAGTCAAGTTCTCAAGTTATTGCAAGAAAAACAAGGAATAAAACCCATTTTTGAAACCATCACAATTTATAAACCAAAACCAAGTTCCTATATGACCCAAAAGAGTTCCAAATCGACATAATCTTGTGAAAACATATGTATAACTCAAAGAAATCCCTTCCCTCAATCTTGTTGAAAGAAAAGAGATGAAAGCCCTAAATTTGACAGTCTTGAAATGCGATCTACACCACACATAATGAAGCCCTCGAGAAGTTAACTAATTTTGATGAAGGAACTTGGGTCAAAATGCCAATGTATTTGGAAGGATCAAAGGTCTTGTGAGGTTTTTGGTAAGAAATGTAAAGAGAAGGGAGATAAATATGTTTTTTTAGAGAGAGAGAGAGATGTAAGAAAAGTGATATACATTCAGCCCCAAAAGAGAGAAAAGACAGAATTTTAGGACTCAACGGAGTCCTGCACGTGCGGCACCCATTCCCGCACGTGCGGCACTCACCCCCGCATGTGTGGTGCCCTAACCCCACACCACCAGCCGCACCTTCTTTTTATGTAGTAGGCAGCCCAGGTTCTCACCTGTTTCTCGCACGTGTGGCCTCACACCCAGCATGTGTGGCCCCTCTTCCGTATGTGTTGCCCAAGGCCCTTACACGTGCAACTTAGCCTCTCAGCCCAAAATCACTCCAGCTCGACTCGGAACACTCTAGATTCAACCCCGTACCTTCCGAAACATGTGGAACTTAACACAAAAATAAATGAGGACAAGGATTTTGAGAAAACTTTTCAAATGCAACAAATCTCAAACCGTTAACTAGACTCCTAGTTAAACCCGATACTCTAACAAGGCAAACCAAAGGTTAAACAAAGGAAACAAGGCGGACAACATACCCGGTCATCACATACTGTCTCCCTCATTTTAGATTGAAAAGTATAATTGTCTATTTTGCAAAAACCAGCAAATGAAAAATGTAAAAACCAACAAATAAAAAATGAAAAAACCAGATCATCTCAAGTATTCATAAGATACTCATAAAGCCTAATAAACATGATTTTAATTCTGAACTTGTTTTCATTGTGACATGCATTGTGACCAGTCTTAGCAATTTTGACTACAACAAACAATTCCCGAAATTCTTGAGGATGGATACTTCTCGCACGATTATGAGGCGGATCTTGAGCAGAGTGCCAAGCGTGAGGAAGCATGTGAAGGCAAAGGGCTTGGACAATGTGTTCTATAAATCAGTAGAGCGAGCACTACAGAAATATGAGAATTTCAAGAGAAAGGTAACTGTCATTCAAGACTTGCGTGAAATGGCAGATAAGGTTCTCCATTTCAACAAAGGAGATTTTCTTGATGAATTGCCTGGGCTTGTTGACTTTACTACATTTCTTCACCTCAGCCCTAGATAGAAGCGTGAAGTTGAAGAACTAAAGAACTTAGTTAGGAAGTTCAAAATCAGCTCAGATTGGAGTGTGTGCCAGAAGTTTTGTTTTTCTTGTGAGACTTTAGTGTTTTTTGAGCAAAATTAATAAAAAATAGTTCCCACATGAAGACAGATTTCTCCTTGAAGCATATTGTCTTCTTTTTCATTTTTAAATCTTATTTTGTGAATGGTGAACCTTATAAATTTGAAACTAAGGTTCCTCTGAAATTAAGGCATCAAGAGGTTAAGTATTTGTAATATCCGAATAGAGGTTTATAGGAAGAAATTTTTTTTAGCATTTCAAGTATTTTGTTCTCAACAAAACCCACAACAACACACACACAGGAGTTACAGCGTGAGCTGATCAACAAATCAGGAAAAATACACTGGATCGTAAAATAAAAAAAATAAAAAATAAAAACAGCTGAAATTAAGGCATCAAGAGGTTAAGTATTTGCAACATCTGAATAGAGGTTTACAGGAAGAAAAAAATTTCAACATTTAAAGTATTTTGTTCTCAACAAAAACCACAACAACACACACACAGGAGTTACAGCGTGAGCTAATCAAAAAATCAAGAAAAAGCCACAGAATCAAAGAGGGAAATGTAGACTCACTCAGGTTCTTATCGAATCCAAAGTCTATTAAAAATCAGGTTCAACTCAATCCATAGTCATTCTTTGGTACTGTTTTTTTGTCCCCCTCCCTCCCCAAAAGGGCTGTCACCCAAGAACAGTAACTAAGGTATGTGCGCAAAGAAGAAGAAAGAGAAGAAGAAGAAGTAGAAGTTGAAGAAGAAGAGAGAGAAAGAGGTGCTCATCCTCACAAGGGTTTAGGCCAATCACAGAAACATAATCTCAAATTCTCATAATATCAACTATTTATTGAGTCATTAAGATTACACATTTGAAGGCTAAAGACTCTCTTATTTCTAGAACGACTTTGAGTCAAATTTAGAAACTAAGAATATTTAGTAACTGCAAATATTCTAGACTAATTATGATTATGACTTCCAATTCTATTTCAACTATGATACAAAACTTTGATGACTTCTAGTTTTACTCCAGCCATAACACAAATTCAAAATAGAAAATTTTGACATTTTTTTACGACCAAGACTATTTTAGACATAATAAAACCTATATATAACAACTCATGTAATAACTTACTCCAAAATAAAAACCCATAGGCGAACCCTATAACTCATGTCCAACAAATATTGAAATTACCATAATATTATTAATACCCTTACTACTAAAACCTACCATAATTAGAACGAATTCAAATAAAGACTCAAAATGATTCCAAACTTCAACCCATAATCTCTTAAACGTGCTTCATGTGAAATTTCAAATTTGCCATTTTTCTTCTTTCCATACTCGCCATCACATATTACCACATATTTAGGAGGACAGATTAATCTAATGAGCACACAACTAAGTTGGAATGGCTGAAAATGAAGTTCAGTCATTTAACTCATACTACAAAATTACATGTTTTAGGTATGGCTACATTATCTCCGCATCTTTACTAGCTATGATGACTCATCTCCACATCTAATAGAACAAAGAATGTTATCAACATTTTAATAAACCAATAAAATAAAATAAAACATGTTATCAACATTACCAAAGCAGTTTCTTCTTCATCCTCCCAAGAATCCTTTACATCATTTTCATCCACATCTTCGTCATCCCATCTATTCTTCGGTTGCTCCTTTTGTAGAGGAGGTAGAATTGGCTCCTCTTCTATAACAATCACAAATAATTCCCAAAATCATTAGTTTTCTCATTCTTCCACAAGAACAATTAAGAAAGATAGAAAATAATAATAATAATAAAGGTCACAACATTTTTTTAGAACAATTAAAATCTTGAAGACAAGATGGCAAAAATCATGTTCCTGTATCAAGGTTCCACAAAAAATCATCAACATCAACTAAATTTTTAAACCTTGCTTCTTTGTGAATGTTTGGGCTGTAAGTGCCCTATACGTGTAGGTTATATCTAGTATCAACTAACATCCAATGCAGAGCACATCAGCCATTTACATCACTGGCATATTTTAAAACTGGGATAGACATATTTCAGAGGGCTCAAAACCATTTTTTTGCAAATCCAAAGGTCTGTTCATGCTTTCTACAAAAATAATTAAAACAAAGACTGCAACAAATTTAAATTCATTTTACAAATTACAAATTCACTACCACCTATTCATTTCCCTCCATCTAAATCCTAAGGATCAGATCTCTTCATTCACCCAGGAATCCACAAATGGAATTGTCAGTTCTTTTATTATATAGTAAGGTAAGTACATAAACTAGCTAAGGCTTTACTTTATTTAGCATTTTTAATTTTCTGTGGATATGAGGTGTTGTGTCATTATATGCAAAATGTACAAAGAGCAATAATAGATAGTGTAAGAACTGATAATGATTTCTTTCATAATCACATTCCTAAACTGCAATCTGTTCTTTAGATTTCATGAATTTTGTAAAACTCTATTCTTTGAAAATTAAATTACAATAATATTATCCACAACAATATATTTCAATTGTCCTAAATAAAATTTTTCAACAAAAGGTCACCTAGCCTTAAGACAGTTGAATTTGTGAATCTACACTAGTAAAATATAGTGAAAGAAATTCAAAGAACAATAATCTATCCACATTGACATAATATGCACTCAGAAAACAATAACCAATTTCACTTGCAACTCATGTATAGGTAAATCTTGTAGAACATTAAATGCATCTGATTTGCATAAGCTAGTTTCATGGCACAAGCAAGCATATATTGAATTAAAATAGTCAACAAAAGAAAAGCCTCAAAAGAACGAAAAAGGCGTGACCCTTAGAGGTCTGCTACACTTATTGTTCTTCAATCATCCACTCGATCAGTTGCATATCTTCCTTGAAATCACAAGTAAACGGGAATTTTTCATACCTCAAACCATGTGTTTTAGACTTAATGCTCTACAATTATGAGATTATTAGGTAGTTGTGAATAGGAATTTTCCATACCTAAAGCCCTCGACCCATGTGCTTTGGACCTAATGCTCTGCAATTATGAGATTATTGGGCAATTGTGAATAGGAATTTGTCATACCTCCAGCCCTTCACCCATGTGCTTTACACCTAATGCTCTACAATTATGAGTTTAGTGGGCAGTTGTGAACAGGACTTTTTCATGCCTCAAGCCCTCAACCCATGTGCTTTCAACTTAATGCTTTATAATTATAAGATTATTGGGCAAATTAATTCACACATCAACTTAAAATAGTTTCGCTTAGAAAGTATCATATATCATAACCAAAGTAATAAAAGAAATAATCCTCAAGCAACATGGTTTGATTACAAAATAGCACATATTATGATTAAAACTAAAAAAGAAAAATATAAACTAACATGGAAGGATATTATGATATTTATAAACGAGGCCATAATCAATGAATAACATGGTTAAGCCAAGCACCTAGAGTCCTAACCTTTTTGAACATCCATGCAATTTCCTAGTTTTGCATACCATCCTCCAAAATTTATATAAACGCAAATCAATTCAACCATAATTGAATTAGAGACAGAGACTGAGATTGATAGAGAGAGACCAATATCGACAGAGAGGGAGAGAGACTAAAAGAGAGAGAAACCTATGATTTGCAGCAATGGTGGTGGTGATTTGCAGCGGTGGCAGTGGTGGTGGTGAAAAACCTATGATTTGCAGCAATGGTGGTGGTGATTTGCAGTGGTGGTGGTGAGCAACGGTGTAGACCAAATTATATTTGAATTGACCAGAACAACCAAGACCATGGGTCATATTTCACTGTATATTTGAATTGATCCAAACATAGATACTATATATAGACCAAATTATAATTGAAAATGAAGAAAACCCACCTGAATGAAGTTGAAAAAGAGTGCTCTACTTTGGTATTCTGGTGTGAGCCCTAGCTGATGCTACTGATATCTTCCTGCTCACACCTGCCACCATATTTCTTCATTTTAGCTAGAAACATCATAAGTTATTAGCTAGAAAAAAGCTAGTGTATCAAGAAATATCACGGTTTAAAAGGAGATGTTTCTTGTGACTTATTTAAGCTTGGAGTGCTAATTGATGCCTTAATTTGTTTCATTTGACTATAAGTATTAGAAAATTATACTTTATAGTAAAGATGCATTGAAGATGGTTTCTTGATTAACAACATTTAGTTGCAAATATTGCATGGACTTTATAGAATTTGGCATCATTTCTTTAATTTATTTAAGTTAACCCAATATAAGGCAATATTATTTGTAGAATATCAATATGTAGTCAAGAGGAACATTAATTATTTCCTTTAGTGGGATTTGTTACACTTTTTCAGGAATATTATTATTTGGCACCCTATTGCTCTCACGTCATCCTGACAACCCCTAATCATGGATGCATGGTAAGGAAACAAATAAAAATATACCCAAGCAGTGATCAATAGACATGTTCAGACCACACCCTCCAAACACAAGGGCAAAGCATATTGACACATGGTTTACTGATTCAAACTCTAAGAGAGAGGCCAAAAGAGCATAAGCATATAACAATCACAACCATATAGTGGCACTTTTAAGTTCAATAATAAATAGAGAGACCAAAGTTGTTTTCCACATTGAAAGAAAAAGCGGGAAAGGGTTCATCAATCCTAAATTTCAAAGAATAGTTGCTCATTGCTCATAAATTCATTCTGAAGTTCAATTTTAAAACAGCTATACTCATGCATCTTGATCTTAATTCATAGTTGGACTAGCATAACTGTGCCTTTAAAACAGAATCACTTCCAAGCTGCGCCTTCATGTAACATGAAGCTCAGTTCAGGTAGACAGATTGAAGAGTTATCAAGTTCTTAATGCTCAACTGCACCGATGGCTAAGTAATTGAATTCTTAAATAATCGAAAGGCTACAAATCCAAAAACTCACTAGGACCAAATGGTTTGATGTACTAATTTTTTTAAAAAAAAATTCAATGACTTGTGGACTTTTTATTTATGGTTATATATCTACATTAGTTAGTGGTTTAATGGATGTAGTAATAGATATTCTGAAAGGGATCACAATCAAATATCTAGTGAGATGTAGCAGAGAAGATCACCACCTCTTGTTTCACTATAGAAATTCCCAATTTGCAGCTACATTCACACAACTAGTAGCAACTAGCAATTTGAAAAATGATATGCAAAAATTCAATCTTTCCAGTATAAAGCAACCTATTCCAGTCTATCAAAATCCAATGAAATGGCATAAAGAAACGAATTGCATTTAGAAATCTACAAAGGCAAAACCAACATGTAGGAACTATATTAAAAATTGAAACAATTAGAATTTCAGAACTGCAAAAGATTGTATTCAAGTAATTAACAAATCTAATTCCCATATTAACATATCAAACAAAAAAATGAGACGATCAATGAATGAAAATGATCACAGAAATGATTAATATAGCTAATCTAACAAAATAAAACCCTAATTCGGATAGATTCGAAGCTCAATCTGTGTTAAAACAACAAAATTGAGATCCAAAAACCTAAGAACGAATCAAACCCAGATCTGAAACAATTGATCAATCACCACAATTCAGAATTAAAGCAAACCCAAATCTAAAAGAGAGAAGAAGATATCAAACTTGATCGAATTGGAGCCAAGAAGGTACCCAAGTCCAGATCTATTGATGTCTTCGCGTAGAGAGAGAGGAGCAAAAATTGCGAAGAGTTCCTAAAATCGAATCAAACTGTATTTGTATTGTTCAAATAATGGCAATGTGAGAGAGAAGATGCATTTGTGAGGGCTTGGAATAACCAGTCCAAGTCCAAATCCAACCAAGTATCTTAATGTAAAAGAGAACCTATTTTTAATATAGAGAAAGAGAGAGAGAAAAAGACCGAGATCGACAGAGATAGAGAGACTGCGATAGATAGAGATTGACAGAGAGAGAGAGAGAGGTCGAGATCGACAAAAATCGACAGAGAGAGACCGAGATCGATAGAGATCAACAGAGAGAGAGACCGAGATTGACAGAGAGAAAGAGACTAAGATCGACAGAGAAGAGACCAAAATCGACACAAAAAAGAGAAAGAGAGAGAGAAAAAAACCTATGATTTGCGGCAGTGGCAATAGCGGTGGCAGTGGTAGTGGCGATGTGTGACAAGGGCGAGCGACGGCGGTGAGCAACGGTGGCCAGGGATGGTTGGGTGGTGAGCGGGGGTAAGGTTTGGTGGTAACTGCTCTCTGTGTGTATGAGAGAGAACAAAGAAAGTGTTGGTGTGAAATAGAGAAGAGGGCGCCGGTGGTAATAAAATTTTCAACCTTTAGTGACTAAACTATTATTTGTCGGTAAATATTAATCAATAATAACTAATCTTTTGTAGCTAAAAGTATAATTTGGCTATTAATTTTTTTGTCGTCGACAAAAATTGAACATATAACAACTAAATTTTTAAAGTCGCCAAAAGTTTATATTTGTTGACAAAATTATTTGGTCAACAAAGAGTAACCGAAAAATAAGCCTGTTATTTGGCGACTTAACTTCCTTTTGTTGGCAAATAATTGTATACGACAACTAAAATAAGAATTAGTAGCCTAAAATTTAGACTTACGCTAACTAATTTTTTTTTAGTTGCTTATTTACATAATATGTAGCGACTCAATTCATTTTGTAGTCGCCAATAAATAATATATATTGACTAAAATAAAATAGTAGCTAAACATTGAACCAATGCCGAGTAATAAATTTTTTAGTCACCAAAAATGTAACTTCTGGCGACTAAATATCTTTTGGTTGCCAAAAGTGTAATTTGTGAAATTACTAACACCTTTTGTGAAAAAAATTACACCTACTTACACCTTTTGTGAAAAAACTTACACATTTTCTGTAAAATTACACCTTTTGTTAAAACTTACACATTTTCATGAAAATACTTACACATTTTGTGAAATAATTTTTTTCATAAAATTTACACCTTTTGTGAAAACAAAACTTACATCTTTTGTGAACAAAGTTACACCTTTTTTTTGAAATGTTACACTTTTTGTGAAAAAATTTCTTTCATAAAATTTACACATTTTGTTAAAACTTACACCTTTTGTGAAAACTTACACCTTTCCGTGAAAATACTTACACATTTGTCAAATAATTTCTTTCATAAAATTTACACCTTTTGTTGGAACTTACACAATTTGTGAAAACAAAACTTATAAATTTTGTGAAATTACTTATACCTTCTGTGAAAAAAGTTATACCTTTTTTGAAATGTTATACCTTTTGTGAAAAATTTTCTTTCATAACATTTACACATTTTGTTAAAACTTACACCTTTATGTGAAAATCTTACACATTTTGTCAAAAGTTACACCTTTTGTAAAATAATTTCTTTCATAAAATTTACACATTTTGTTGGAACTTATACCTTTTGTGAAAACCAAACTGATACCTTTTGTGAAATTACTTACAACTTTTGTAAAAAAAGTTACACCTTTTCTGAAATGTTACATATTTTGTGAAAAATTTTTCTTTCATAAAATTTACACTTTTTGTAAAATTACTTGCACCTTTTGTGAAAAAAGATACACCTTTTCTGAAACGTTACACCTTTTGTGAAAAATTTTCTTTCATAAAATTTACACATTTTGTGAAAACTTACACCGTCTCGTGAAAATACTTACACCTTTTGTGAAATAATTTCTTTCATAAAATTTACACTTTTTGTTGGACTTACACATTTTATGAAAACAAAACTTACACCTTTTGTGAAATTACTTAAACCTTTTGTGAAAAAACTTATACCTTTTCTAAAATGTTACACCTTTTGTGAAAAATTTTCTTTCATAAAATTTACACATTTTGTTAAAACTTACACATTTTTGTGAAAAATACTTACACCTTTTGTGAAATAATTTTTTCATAAAATTTAGACCTTTTGTGGAAACTTACACCTTTTGTGAAAACAAAACATAAACCTTTTCTGAAAAGTTACACCTTTTGTGAAAAATTTTCTTTCATAAAATTTACACCTTTTGTTAAAACTTATACCTTTTGTGAAAACTTACACCTTTTCGTGAAAATATTTACATCTTTTGTCAAAAGTTACAGCTTTTGTAAAATAATTTCTTTCATAAAATTTACACACTTTGTTGGAACTTACACCTTTTGTGAAAACAAAACTTACACCTTTTGTGAAATTACTTAACGCTTTTTGTGAAAAATATAGCGATCCCGGTTTTGCCCTGACCTTCTTTGTGTCCCGGACTTGGGTTATGTGGTTGAATATTGTATCCTTGTCATGTTATTCTCTTTTGACTCTTGGTATTTGAGTTTTGGATTATGTTGGGCATGTTTAGAACAGGTTGGTTGTTAGTTGGTCTAGAATGTTGTTGCTTAGATTTTGGCTTCTTTGCTCGAGCAAGGCTTCTTGCACTCGAGCGAGGCTTGTGTAATCTGCTTCGTCGCTCCAGTGAGGGTTCTTATGCTCGAGCGAGGATGGAGAGTCCTCAGGTCTTTTCCCAGATGCAGCTTTTCTGGGAAGGTGAAGTGCTTCGCGCTCGAGCGAGCCTTATGAAATTGTTTCTTTACTCAAGCGAGACTTCTTGCGCTCGAGCGTGTGTCTGCCTTAGTGGCAGACCTGAAGCTTTGCATTCTACGCTCGAGCGACTCTTCTTGTGCTCGAGCAAGGTCACTGTTGTGTCTGGTTGCTTGAGCGAAGACTCCTTCGCTCGAGCGAGGACTGGGTATATTAGTTCGCAGCAGCGTGATTTTATATCACTTTTTGGTCTCTTTTTCACTCAAAACCCTAATCCGGATGTCTCTCTCTCTAAAACACACCCTCTCTCTACAAATCTTCCATGATCTTGGGTCTCTCTACCCTACTCCCTTTGTTAAAAAGATAGAGTTTTGCGTGGGCTTTCTTTTGATCCGAAAAAGTTTGAGTTTTGGGCATCTTCAAGTTTCTCATTCGTCCTTCTTGAGCTTTTCATTTGAGGTAGGGATATTCTACTCTTTAATATGAGCTTTAAGCTAGATATTTGTCATTTTGTATAAATGGTAGGATTTGGGAAGATTTGGGTGAAGTTAAGGTTAGGGTTTTGATATTTGAAAGAGGGGTTTTCCATATTTGGTACCATATGTGTATAAGAGGCCTTGAACATGATATTGCTTGGATATAATTGGTGAAATTTGATCTTGGGTGTAATATTTGTGAAAGAGGGAAGATTGCCCTAATTTGAATTAAATAATTATTTTGTTCAAATAATGAAATTGGTATGGGAAATATGAAATTGGGAGGATGTGTAAATAAAAGGTGTATTTGGATTTGATAAATCGTTCACCTATGGAATTTGATAAATTATCTGTTGATAGATTTATTTATCTGTTTTGAGCTATCGGTGGAGGATAGCTGTGATTGTTGTAGAAACTGCATGAGGACTAGGTAAATTGAAACTAGTCATATGAATATTGTCATTGGATATGATGGTTTGATTAAACCATTGAATATGTGATTCGATTAGTCATTGTATATGACAACATGTTTAAATACATTGTATATGTATCATTGTTTGGGAGGAGATAGGGGATGTACTCCATTGTTTGGGAGGAGATAGGGGATGACTCTATTGATAATTAAGTTGGCCGGAGTGTCCAGGGTGAAAGTCCCGAAATCTTATGTATTTGGGTGCCGGTTTCCTCAGATGTGATTCCGTAAAATGGCAAGAAAATGGAAGTGTTTGAACAATGCTTGTTATTGAAGTATTGATGAATGAGTTGTAGTCTCGTTTTGAATTGTTTAGATAACAATGAACTATGTTAATGAATAGATTTGGATAAATGAAATGGAAATGGACTGAAATATGGATGTCAATATTGATTGGTTATGGAAATGATATAAGTTGGTTTACATGTATTAAACATTTATCTGATGTTGATATTTTAGTTGATTCTCATATATTGTTTAGCATATCTCTACTGGGTTTTTACTCACCCTACTTGGGAAACCATTTTCAAGTACAAGTGACATGCCACCTCCAAGGACATAGCTTGGGAGGCTTAGGGGCTGAAGGCTCCACTTTTATGATTTCTTCTGTGTGTTGAATGTTTATTCAAGCCAAGGGCTTTACTTGTATAGAAACTAGACTCTACTTTTGTTGTAACCAAGCGAAGTCTTGGAAAGATGTAAGTGCTAAGGGCATTTATTTTGTTGTTCTCAATTAGAATTACATGCTATAGTTTCAAGATACACATTTATAAAAATGTAAGGCATGTGATATCTCTTGTAATATTAACTCCGATGAATGAAAATATAACATTTCTATTATGTCTATGAATCTTGTGAATGATTGATTTATATACTATTTTGAGGGCGTTACAAAAAAAAAAAAAAAAAACTTACACCTTTTCTAAAACGTTACAACTTTTGTGAAAAATTTTCTTTCATAAAATTTGCATATTTTGTTAAAACTTACATCTTTTGTGAAAACTTATACCTTTTCGTAAAAATACTTACACCTTTTGTAAAATAATTTCTTTCATAAAATTTACACATTTTGTTGGAACTTACACCTTTTGTGACAAAAAAAATTTCATAAAATTTACACCTTTGTTAAAACTTATACCTTTTGTGAAAATTTACATCTTTTCCTGAAAATACTTCCACCTTTTGTCAAAAGTTACACCTAAGAAATAATTTCTGTCATAAAATTTACACCTTTTGTTGGAACTTCCACCTCTTGTGAAAACAAACTTACACCTTTTATGAAATTACTTATATCTTTTGTGAAAAAGCTTACACCTTTTCTGAAATGTTACACCTTTTGTGAAAAAAATTCTTTCATAAAATTTACAGATTTTGTTAAAATTTACACCTTTTGTGAAATAATTTCTTTCATAAAATTTATACATTTTGTTGGAACTTGCACCTTTTGTGAAATTACTTACACATTATGTGAAAAAAATTTATACATTTTTTGAAACGTTATACCTTTTGGGTAAAATTTTCTTTTATAAAATTTACATATTTTTATTTTCTTTTATAAAATTTACGCATTTTGTTAAAACTTACATCTTTTGTGAAAACTTGTACCTTTTCGTGAAAATACTTTCACATTTTGTCAAAAGTTACACCGTTTGTGAAATAATTTCTTTTATAAAATTTACACCTTTTGTGAAAAAACATACACCTTTTTTTGAAAAGTTACATCTCTTGTGAAAAATTTTCTTTCATAAAATTTATATATTTTGTTAAAACTTACACTTTTTGTGAAAACTTATACCTTTTCTTGCAAATACTTACACCTTTTGTCAAAAGTTACACCTTTTGTGAAATAATTTTTTGGGCAAATTACAACAATGGTCCCTATAGTTTACTTGTGGTTTTATTTTGGTCCCTGCACTTCTAATTGCATCAATTTTGCCCCTACAGTTTGGTTTTTGGCTCTATGTGGTCCAATAGTTAACCACCGTTGGCTTTTTCGACGGAAATCCATGCGTGCCTTGCACGCACTAGATGAAACCACTCAATTTGTAAATTAAACCACCAGGGGAAGGTCTTCTCTCTCTCTCTCGTTTTAGCAATTTCGCTTGTTCGGAGTGTACTTAAAAAAAAAGTTTACTTTTTATATTTTTTCGTCACATTATCTCTGTAATAACCCACATTCATATCTTGGTCATGTTCATGTGCATTTGCATGATTTCATCTTGTTAAGCTTGCATTTGTAGACTTTGACTTGTTTCTTCCTAAGTGAAGGTCCCTGTCTTGTTTTGTGCTTATGTGAATTGCCTAAGTGTTGTATGCATGCTTTGTTCCTTCCTTGCTGTCTCAAGCCTAGGTCATGCCAAGCCTAGGTCATGTTAAGCCTAGGTCATGCCAAGCCTAGGTCATGTTAAGCCTAGGTCATGTCAAGCCTAGGTCATGTTAAGCCTAGGTCATGCCAAGCCTAGGTCATGTTAAGCCTAGGTCATGTCAAGCCTAGGTCATGTTAAGCCTAGGTCATGCCAAGCCTAGGTCATGCCAAGCCTAGGTCATGCCAAGCCTAGGTCATGTCAAGCCTAGGTCATGCCAAGCCTAGGTCATGCCAAGCCGAGGTCATCTTAAGCCTAGGACAATCTTGGAACCACCTTGGTTGACCTCCACCATCACCTAGGCATATTGGCCGAGATGTCATCATCTAGGCCGAGGTGTGCATCACCTAGGCTGAGATATGCATCATCTAGGCCGAGATGTTATCATCTAGGCATCCTAGATCCTTAGTCCTTGTACCTAGTGATCTTGTTCTGGGAGTGGAATGACCTAGACCGAGGTGTGGCACATCTAGGCCGAGGTGTGGCACAGCTTGGCCAAGTGTTATCCTTCCTAGCCGAGGTCATTGAGACCTTAGTTGCCGAAGCCTATGTCCTTAGCCGAGATCATTGCTTGCCGAAGTTCCCTTGCCTTGGCTTGTTGAGTACGCTTTGTCATAGTCATGTCTTGTCAATCAGTCACCTTTTTGAGGAGAACCAACCAGCCGTTGCCACGTGTAGTGTTAAGTCACCGATAGAGAGAAACCTATCATTTGTTATCCCCTTGTTTTTGAAGAGGGGAGAAAAGCCTAAGGAAGAGGAAGAGGAGATCTAGAGTGAGGTAGATTTCCAAGCTTGATCCCTAGAGATCGAACCGTAAGACCCGTGTTCTAAGGTTAGATTCTTGATCTGCTCATGTTGTTCCTTATGATCATGTTATTGCATTGCATGATTGAATACGATTGTAAGCCATGCATTGATTCAAAGTTCGGTTTTAGAAAGAAAGTGGTATTCATGTGTTCTTCAAGAAAAGTCATGTTTTGATCCAAGAGTTTGCACCAAGGTCCATGTTTTCATGTTTGTTTTCATATGATCTTCAAGTATGGGTACCAAGGTCCATGTTTTCGAACTCATAGCATGAAATCCCAGATTTTGTAATAACAAGTTATGATTTTAGCATTCATGTTCTTCATGTTCATGTTCTTCATGTTCTTCAAGGAGGAAACCCAGATTTCCAGACTTCTTTTCCCTAGGTGTGATCACCGAGACCACTCTTGCCTAGATCACACACCTAGGCCAAGCATCGTATCTCACCTTGGCCTACCTTGCATGATCACTTGAACTTTAATCTATCTTGCATGCACACCTCGGCCAAGAGGTGTGGGACCTCGGCCAAGACCTCCTGAGTTCACTCAGCTAGGTCACTTTTGCCTAGGTCATTTCTAGCATGTTTTGCCTAGGTCATGTTTTGCCTAGGTCATTTCTAGCATGTTTTGCCTAGGTCATTTCCAGCATGTTTTGCCTAGGTCATTTCTAACATGTTTTCCCTAGATCATTTGCATGCATGTGAAGCTTGTTTTTAAGAGTGCATTCAATAGACTTTGCCATGTGTTTGTAGGACTTGGACCTTTGCTTTGATCCCGACGTCCCAAGAACTATGTGAGTGGTATTTTTAATAAAGCTATGTTATACGTTTTGATAAAGGCTTTGCTTTGCTTTGTTTTGAAAGTATTTGTTAAGTATGAATTATTACCCTTATTTTATGTATCAAGTATAAGCTTTGTTTTGGATGACATTCTTGGAACCGTCCTTTCGTGTTAGGGGACGTTAAGCCCAGGTAGCACCGTCCTTTCGTGTTAGGGGACGTTAAGCCCAGGTAACATAGTCCTTCCGCTAGGGGACTTTAAGCCCGTGTAGCTTGTCCTTTCGTGCTAGGGGCGTTAAGCCCAAGTAGCACCCTTGTTGAGATATCGCCACCGACGGACTATGAGCGGGTGAGATCGATGCCGAGGGTATGCTTTTGTTTTGCCCGGAATGACATCACCCCTAGTACATGTTTAGATACAAGTTATGCCAAGTACAAGATTTGAACAAGCTATGATATATGTATTGTTTTGACAAGACCTCGAATCATTCATTAAACCCTTTATTACTTGTACCATTCATCGAGTATCCAAGCTCACCCTCTCTATATGTATGTAGGTAAAGCAAGAAGTCGGCCACGCCGAGATGTGTGTGTTTTGCAAGATGTTTTGATTCATGTTATGTCGAATCTTGAAGATTATGCTTCTTAGTTGCATTTCATGTATTTTGTAAATGGAGAAGCCTTTTGATCAAGATGTAATATGTACCTTATTTTATTTGTAGCCAAGTTGTAAGACTTTAATTAAGATGTATGCCATTTCATTTGACATATGCACAGCTCTTATGGACTAGTTAGATTTACATATATTGCTTCCGCACATGTAAGCCCCATATATTATACTCCGATTGTGTGAACTTTGAAAGTTGGCCTTGGTAATCTCGGATTCTTGGCCATCACGGCACCATTCTACTAGGGCGGTTTGGGGTCGTGAGAATGGTATCGAGCACAAGTTCCTTATAGTACGTTGTTCACACACTTTGAGTCCTAAAGAGCATAAGATTTTCCTTAGAAAGATGTTAGGATTGCATCATGTTGCTTGCTACTTGACAAGGTGTGCATCATCTCGGTATGATCATTTGTTACTTGCATACATGTTTATTTGCTCATCTTGTTTTAAGAATTGCATTTTTGCATACCTTTTGCATCATGAGAAGGGTAGACCTCGGTTGGCGAGACCATTCCGAGGAGAATAGACAGATTAGAAAGATTGGTGAAGGATTGGTCCGTGAGTTGAGACAACCTAGGCCACAAGACACAGTACCACTTTCACTGATGGCCGACATGCAGTTCCACCTCCACCTCCTCCACAAGTGACTTTGTATGGAGACGACACATTGACCTTGATCAAAGAATTCAAGAAGATGAAACCGCCAAAATTCCAAGGAGGTATAGAGCCGATGAAAGCATGGATCCTCGAGATGGAGAAGTTGTTCGAGATTTTTCCCAAAGACCGAAGGTGTCATTGGCAAGATTCACATTGGAAGACGACGTTCGTAGATGGTGGATGATGATCCGAGAAGGTAATCCAGACTTGACTTGGGCGATTTTTGGAGTTGTTTTATGACAAACACTTTCCCTCGTGTCCGAGATCGCAAGACCACGAATTTCGGATGTTAACACAGGCAAAACAAGCGGTGGCGAATATGATCGTGCTTTCACCGAAGTTAGCAAGGTATGCACCGCACATGGTCAATGACGAATCTGTAAAAGCTAGGAAGTTTGAGAGTGGACTGGGGACCAATACAAGATCGGGTTAATCTGCTCAACATGCCGACATATGCCGGAGTCTTTGGATAAAGCCATCTGGCGGTAAATCGAGTTCGGGGAGAATCGGAAGAAGAGGCACACCTATGACAATTGCAAAGAAGAGGAGTCCGACTAATGCCGGAAGAAGACAAAGGTGGGGAGTTCCAACAATGCGAATCAGAAGGTTTCACTAGGCCGACATGTACAAGTTGGGATGCGACATTTTGGAGTTTGTCATCATCTGGAGCATGTTTTGAATGTGAGATGGGTCATCATATTAAGGATTGTCCCAAGGTAAAGGGGGATGGTAGGAAGGATGAGGATTCGACATTCGAATCGCTTTTGAGGACAAGGTAAGTTAAGTTTGGGGGCCAAACTTCTTTAAGGGGAAGGATGTAATAACCCACATTCATATCTTGGTCATGTTCATGTGCATTTGCATGATTTCATCTAGTTAAGCTTGCATTTGTAGACTTTGACTTGTTTCTTCCTAAGTGAAGGTCCCTGTCTTGTTTTGAGCTTATGTGAATTGCCTAAGTGTTGTAAGCATGCTTTGTTCCTTCCTTGCTATCTCAAGCCTAAGTCATGTCAAGCCTAGGTCATGTTAAGCCTAAGTCATGCCAAGCCTAAGTCATGCCAAGCCTAGGTCATGTCAAGCCTAGGTCATGTTAAGCCTAGGTCATGCCAAGCCTAGGTCATGTTAAGCCTAGGTCATGTCAAGCCTAGGTCATGTTAAGCCTAAGTCATGCCAAGCCTAAGTCATGCCAAGCCTAGGTCATGCCAAGCCTAGGTCATGTTAAGCCTAGGTCCTGTCAAGCCGAGGTCATCTTAAGCCTAGGACCATCCTAGAACCACTTTGGTTGACCTCCACCATCACCTAGGCATATTGGCCGAGATGTCATCATCTAGGCCGAGGTGTGCATCACCTAGGCCGAGATATGCATCATCTAGGCCGAGATGTTATCATCTAGGCATCCTAGATCCTTAGTCCTTGTACCTAGTGATCTTGTTGCAGGAGTGGAATGACCTAGACCGAGGTGTGGCACATCTAGGCCGAGGTGTGGGGCCAAGTGTTATCCTTCCTAGCCGAGGTCATTGAGACCTTAGTTGCAGCCTATGTCCTTAGCCGAGATCATTGCTTGCCGAAGTTCCCTTGCCTTGGCTTGTTGAGTACGCTTTGTCATAGTCATGTCTTGTCAATCAGTCACCTTTTTGAGGAGAACCAACCAGCCGTTGCCACGTGTCCGAACAGAGTGTTAAGTCAGCCGATAGAGAGAGAAACCTATCATTTGTTATACCCTTGTTTTTGAAGAGGAGAGAGAAGCTCTAGGAAGAGGAAGAGGAGTTCTAGAGAGAGGTAGATTTCCAAGCTTGATTCCTAGAGATCGAACCGTTAGATCCGTGTTCTAAGGTTAAATTCTTGATCTGCTCATGTTGTTCCTTATGATCATGTTATTGCATTGCATGATTGAATACGATTTGTAAGCCATGCATTGATTCAAAGTTCGGTTTTAGAAAGAGAAAGTGGTATTCATGTGTTCTTCAAGAAAAGTCATGTTTTGATCCAAGAGTTTGCACCAAGGTCCATGTTTTCATGTTTGTTTTCATATGATCTTCAAGTATGGGTACCAAGGTCCATGTTTTCGAACTCATAGCATGAAATCGATTTTGTAATAACAAGTTATGATTTTAGCATTCATGTTCTTCATGTTCATGTTCTTCATGTTCTTCAAGGAAACCCAGATTTCGGACTTCTTTTCCTAGGTGTGATCACCGAGACCACTCTTGCCTAGATCACACACCTAGGCCAAGCATCGATCTCACCTTGGCCTACCTTGCATGATCACTTGAACTTTAATCTATCTTGCATGCACACCTCGCCAAGAGGTGTGGGACCTCGCCAAGACCTCCTGAGTTCACTCATAGGTCACTTTGCCTAGGTCATTTCTAGCATGTTTTGCCTAGGTCATGTTTTGCCTAGGTCATTTCTAGCATGTTTTGCCTAGGTCATTTCCAAAGATGTTTTGCCTAGGTCATTTCTAACATGTTTTCCTAGATCATTTGCATGCATGTGAAGCTTGTTTTAAGAGTGCATTCAATAGACTTTGCCATGTGTTTGTAGGACTTGGACCTTTGCTTTGATCCCACGCCCCAAGAACTATGTGAGTGGTATTTTTAATAAAGCTATGTTATACGCTTTTGATAAAGGCTTTGCTTTGCTTTGTTTTGAAAGTATTTGTTAAGTATGAATTATTACCCTTATTTTATGTATCAAGTATAAGCTTTGTTTTGGATGACATTCTTGGAACCGCCTTTCGTGTTAGGGGACGTTAAGCCTGTAGCACCGCCCTTTCGTGTTAGGGGACGCGTTAAGCCCGTGTAACATAGTCCTTCCGTGCTAGGGGACTTTAAGCCGTAGCACCGCCCTTTCGTGCTAGGGGTTAAGCCCAAGTAGCACCCTTGTTAAGATATCGGCCACCGACGGACTATGAACGGGTGTGCTCGATGCCGAGGTTATGCTTTTGTTTTGCTCGGAATGTCATCACCCCAAGTACATGTTTAGATACAAGTTATGCTAAGTACATGTTTTGAACAAGCTATGATATATGTATTGTTTTGACAAGACCTCAGGAATCATTCATTAAACCCTTTATTACTTGTACCATTCACTGAGTATCCAAGCTCACCCTCTCTATATGTATGTAGGTAACAAGCAAGAAGTCGGCCACGCCGAGATGTGTGTGTTTTGCAAGATGTTTTGGATTCGTGTTATGTCAGCAATCTTGAAGATTATGCTTCTTAGTTACATTTCATGTATTTTGTAAATGTCGGCTTGAGAAGCCTTTTGATCAAGATGTAATATGTACCTTATTTTATTTGTAGTCAAGTTGTAAGACTTTAATTAAGATGTATGCCATTTCATTTGACATATGCACAGCTCTTATGGACTAGTTAGATTTACATATATTGCTTCCGCACATGTAAGCCCCATATATTATACTCGATTGTGTGTGAACTTTGAAAGTTGGCCTTCGTAATCTCGGATTCTCGCCATCACGGCACCATTCTACTAGGGCGGTTTGGGGTCGAATGGTATCAGAGCACAAGTTCCTTATAGTACGTTGTTCACACACTTTGAGTCCTAAAGAGCATAAGATTTTCCTTAGAAAGATGTTAGGATTGCATCATGTTGCTTGCTCCTTGACAAGTTGTGCATCATCTCGGTATGATCATTTGTTACTTGCATACATGTTTATTTCCTCATCTTGTTTTAAGAATTGCATTTTTGCATACCTTTAGCATCATGAGAAGCGGTAGACCTCCAGTTGGCGAGACCATTCCGAGGGCAGAATATTAGAAAGATTGGTCAAGGATTGGTCCGTGAGTTGAGACAACCTAGGCCACAAGACAGTACCACTTTCACTCAGATGGCCGACATGCGGTTCCACCTCCACCTCCTCCAAGACTACAAGTGCTTTGTATGGAGACACATTGACCTTGATCAAAGAATTCAAGAAGATGAAACCGCCAAAATTCCAAGGAGGTATAGAGCCGATGAAAGCGTACATGGATCCTCGAGATGGAGAAGTTGTTCGAGATTTTTCCCAAAGACCGACGCCGAAGGTGTCATTGGCGGATTCACATTGGAAGACGACGTAGATGGTGGATGATGATCCAGAAGGTAATCCAGACTTGACTTGGGCCAGATTTTTGGAGTTGTTTTATGACAAACACTTTCCCCTCAGTGTCCGAGATCGCAAGACCACAGAATTTCAGATGTTAACACAGGGCAGCAAAACAGTGGCCGAATATGATCGTGCTTTCACCGAGTTAGCAAGGTATGCACCGCACATGGTCAATGACGAATACAGAAAAGCTAGGAAGTTTGAGAGTGGACTTCGGGGACCAATACAAGATCGGGTTAATCTGCTCAACATGCCGACATATGCCGGAGTCGGATAAAGCCATCTGGCGAAGCCAACTGAGCAATCGAGTTCGGGGGAGAATCAGAAGAAGAGGCACACCTATGACAATTGCAAAGAAGAGGCAAGTCCGACTAATGCCGGGAAGAAGACAAAGGTGGGGAGTTCCAACAATGCGAATCAGGAAGGTTTCACTAGGCCGACATGTACAAGTTGCGGGATGCGACATTTTGGAGTTTGTCATCGGGCATCTGGAGCATGTTTTGAATGCGGTGAGATGGGTCATCATATTAAGGATTGTCCCAAGGTAAAGGCTGGGGATGGTAGGAAGGGATGAGGATTCGACATTCGGAATCGTTTTGAGGACAAGGTAAGTTAAGTTTGGGGGCCAAACTTCTTTAAGGGGGGAAGGATGTAATAACCCACATTCATATCTTGGTCATGTTCATGTGCATTTGCATGATTTCATCTTGTTAAGCTTGCATTTGTAGACTTTGACTTGTTTCTTCCTAAGTGAAGGTCCCTGTCTTGTTTTGTGCTTATGTGAATTGCCTAAGTGTTGTATGCATGCTTTGTTCCTTCCTTGCTGTCTCAAGCCTAGGTCATGCCAAGCCTAGGTCATGTTAAGCCTAGGTCATGCCAAGCCTAGGTCATGTTAAGCCTAGGTCATGTCAAGCCTAGGTCATGTTAAGCCTAGGTCATGCCAAGCCTAGGTCATGTTAAGCCTAGGTCATGTCAAGCCTAGGTCATGTTAAGCCTAGGTCATGCCAAGCCTAGGTCATGCCAAGCCTAGGTCATGCCAAGCCTAGGTCATGTCAAGCCTAGGTCATGCCAAGCCTAGGTCATGCCAAGCCGAGGTCATCTTAAGCCTAGGACAATCTTGGAACCACCTTGGTTGACCTCCACCATCACCTAGGCATATTGGCCGAGATGTCATCATCTAGGCCGAGGTGTGCATCACCTAGGCCGAGATATGCATCATCTAGGCCGAGATGTTATCATCTAGGCATCCTAGATCCTTAGTCCTTGTACCTAGTGATCTTGTTCTGGGAGGGGAATGACCTAGGCCGAGGTGGGGCACATCTAGGCCGGGGTGTGGCTTGGCCAAGTGTTATCCTTCCTAGCCGAGGTCATTGAGACCTTAGTTGCCGAAGCCTATGTCCTTAGCCGAGATCATTGCTTGCCGAAGTTCCCTTGCCTTGGCTTGTTGAGTACGCTTTGTCATAGTCATCTCTTGTCAATCACTCACATTTTTGAGGGGAACCAACTTGCCACGTGTCCGAACAGAGTGTTAAGTCAGCCGATAGAGAGAGAAACCTATCATTTGTTATACCCTTGTTTTTGAAGAGGAGAGAGAAGCTCTAGGAAGAGGAAGAGGAGTTCTAGAGAGAGGTAGATTTCCAAGCTTGATTCCTAGAGATCGAACCGTTAGATCCGTGTTCTAAGGTTAGATTCTTGATCTGCTCATGTTGTTCCTTATGATCATGTTATTGCATTGCATGATTGAATACGATTTGTAAGCCATGCATTGATTCAAAGTTCGGTTTTAGAAAGAGAAAGTGGTATTCATGTGTTCTTCAAGAAAAGTCATGTTTTGATCCAAGAGTTTGCACCAAGGTCCATGTTTTCATGTTTGTTTTCATATGATCTTCAAGTATGGGTACCAAGGTCCATGTTTTCGAACTCATAGCATGAAATCCCAGATTTTGTAATAACAAGTTATGATTTTAGCATTCATGTTCTTCATGTTCATGTTCTTCATGTTCTTCAAGGAGGAAACCCAGATTTCCACTTCTTTTCCTAGGTGTGATCACCGAGACCACTCTTGCCTAGATCACACACCTAGGCCAAGCATCGTATCTCACCTTGGCCTACCTTGCATGATCACTTGAACTTTAATCTATCTTGCATGCACACCTCGGCCAAGAGGTGTGGGACCTCGGCCAAGACCTCCTGAGTTCACTCAGCTAGGTCACTTTTGCCTAGGTCATTTCTAGCATGTTTTGCCTAGGTCATGTTTTGCCTAGGTCATTTCTAGCATGTTTTGCCTAGGTCATTTCCAGCATGTTTTGCCTAGGTCATTTCTAACATGTTTTCCCTAGATCATTTGCATGCATGTGAAGCTTGTTTTTAAGAGTGCATTCAATAGACTTTGCCATGTGTTTGTAGGACTTGGACCTTTGCTTTGATCCCGACGTCCCAAGAACTATGTGAGTGGTATTTTTAATAAAGCTATGTTATATGTTTGATAAAGGCTTTGCTTTGCTTTGTTTTGAAAGTATTTGTTAAGTATGAATTATTACCCTTATTTTATGTATCAAGTATAAGCTTTGTTTTGGATGACATTCTTGGAACCGTCCTTTCGTGTTAGGGGACGTTAAGCCCAGGTAGCACCGCCCTTCGTGTTAGGGACGTTAAGCCGTAACATAGTCCTTCTAGGGACTTTAAGCCGTAGCACCGCCCTTTCGTGCTAGGGGACGTTAAGCCCAAGTAGCACCCTTGTTGAGATATCGCCACCGACGAACTATGAGCGGGTGTGCTCGATGCCGAGGTTATGCTTTTGTTTTGCTCGGAATGTCATCACCCCAAGTACATGTTTAGATACAAGTTATGCCAAGTACATGTTTTGAACAAGCTATGATATATGTATTGTTTTGACAAGACCTCGAATCATTCATTAAACCCTTTATTACTTGTACCATTCAGTATCCAAGCTCACCCTCTATATGTATGTAGGTAACAAGCAAGAAGTAGATGTGTGTGTTTTGCAAGATGTTTTGGATTCATGTTATGTCAGCAATCTTGAAGATTATGCTTCTTAGTTGCATTTCATGTATTTTGTAAATGTCGGCTTGAGAAGCCTTTTGATCAAGATGTAATATGTACCTTATTTTATTTGTAGCCAAGTTGTAAGACTTTAATTAAGATGTATGCCATTTCATTTGACATATGCACAGCTCTTATGGACTAGTTAGATTTACATATATTGCTTCCGCACATGTAAGCCCCATATATTATACTCCGATTGTGTGTGAACTTTGAAAGTTGGCCTTCGGTAATCTCGGATTACTGGCCATCACGGCACCATTCTACTAGGGGCGGTTTGGGGTCGTGACAATCTCTCTATTTTTTTGTACATTTTTTGGTAAAAATTCAAAAAATACACTTATTTAAATCATCTCAAACAACTTTAATTTATATATATATATATATATTTAGTGAATATTTTTAAAATTTTAAATAATTTTTTTATTTTTTTAGATGTACCTTACTTAGATGTATCTAGAAAGTAAAATATTTGTAAAAAAATATTTTAAAAAATTAATAAATGCAAAAAAATATGAAAATTTTTATATATAAACACACAAAAAATATTAAATATATGTATATATATTTATATTTATTTTCAGTGAATATTTTTAGAATTTTAAATATTTTTTTTTATTTTCTTAGATACACCTTACTTAGATGTATCTAAAAAGTAAAATATTTGTAAAAAAATATTTTAAAAAATTAATAAATAAACAAAATATGAAAAATATACTAATTTTTTTTATATATATATATATTTCGTATTTAGTGAATTTTTTTTTAAAAATTCACATAAATTATACTTTTTAAGTATATTTATGTTAAGTGTGTCTAAAAATTAAAAAAAATTACTTAAAATATTTTTAAAAAAATCAATGAAAACAAAAATAAAATAAATACAAAAAAAAAAACAAAAAAAATAGAATTTTTAAAAAAATGAATTCTAGAAACAAAAACTAAACAGATTGATTGGTTGCTCTTGCAGCACCATGCGACATGTTCTAGGTTAATCATAAATTTTTATATTCTCTTATATTTTTTAGTTATTTAATATAAAATTATAAATTCTATCTCCTTTATATTAAATAACTAAAAAATATAAGAGAATATAAAATTTTTTGATTAACTAAGAACATGTCACATGGTGCTGCAGGAGTAACCAATCACTCTATTTAGTTTTTGTTTCTAGAATTCATTTTTGAAAAAATTCTATTTTTTTTGTTTTTTTGCATTTATTTTTATTTTTTTCACTGAATTTTTTTTAATATTTTAAGTATTTTTTTTTAAATTTTTAGACACACTTAACATAAATACACTTAAAAAGTATAATTTTTGTGAATTTTTTTTTTATAAAAAAATTCACTAAATACCAAAAATATAAAAAAATGAAAATTTAGTATATTTTTCATATTTGTATATTTATTAATTTTTTAAAATATTTTTTTACAAATATTTTACTTTTTAGATACATCTAAGTAAGGTGTATCTAAAAAAATAAAAAATTTATTTAAAATTTTAAAAATATTTACTAAAATGTATATATAATAATAATAAGGTTGTTTGGGATATTTTAAATAAGTATTTTTTTTATTTTTTACGAAAAAATATACAAAAAAAAATAGAAAGATACACTCCAAACAAGGGAAAATAGCTAAATAGAGAGAGAGAGAGAGAGAGAGAGAGAGAGAGAGAGAGAGAAGACCTTTCTCTGGTGGTTTCATTTACAAATTGAGTGTTTTCATCCAGTGCACGCAAGGCACGCGTGGATTTCCATCTAAAAAGTCAACAACGGTTAACTATTAGACCATATAGAGCCAAAAACCAAACTGTAGAGACAAAATTGATGCAATTAGAAGTACAAGGATCAAAATGAAACCACCGGTAAACTATAGGGACCATTGCTGTAATTTGCCTTAATTTTTTCATAAAATTTACACCTTTTATTGGAACTTACACCTTTTGTAAAATTACTTACACATTTTGTGAAAAAAATTACACCTTTTGTGAAACATTATACCTTTTATGAAAAAATTTCTTTCCTAAAATTTACACATTTTGTTAAAATTTACATATTTTGTGAAAACTTATACCTTTTCGTGAAAATACTTACAGCTTTTGTCAAAAGTTACACTTTTTATAAAATAATTTCTTTCATAAAATTTACACCTTTTGTTGGAACTTACACTTTTTGTGAAAACAAAACTTACACCTCTTGTGAAATTACTTACATCTTTTGTGAAAAAAGTTGCTCCTTTTCTAAAACATTACACCTTTTGTGAAAAATTTTCTTCCATAAAATTTACACATTTTGTTAAAACTTACACCTTTTTGTGAAAATACTTACACCTTTCGTCAAAAGTTACACATTTTGTGAAATAATTTCTTTCATAAAATTTATATCTTTTGTTGGAACTTACACCTTTTGTGAAAGCAAAACTTATACATTTTCTGAAAAGTTTCACCTTTTGTGAAGAAAAAAAAATTCATAAAATTTATACCTTTTGTTAAAACTTACGCATTTTGTGAAAATTTATATCTTTTCTTGAAAATACTTACACATTTTGTCAAAAGTTACCCCTTTTGTGAAATAATTTCTTTCATAAAATTTACATATTTTGTTGGAACTTACACCTTTTGTAAAAACAAAACTTACACCTTTTGTAAAATAACTTACACTTTTTGTAAAAAAAAACTTACACATTTTGTGAAAAGTTGCACCTTTTGTAAAATATTTTCTTTCATAAAATTTACAGAATTTGTTAAATGTTACATTTTTTTTTTTGTGTGAAAAAACTTACACAGTAAGTTTTCACAAAAGGTGTAAGTTTTTTTTTTCACAAAATGGTGTAAGATTTCACAAATGGTGTAAGTTTTCACAAAATGTATAAGTTTTTTCACAAAAAGGTGCAAGTGCTCACAAAAGGTTTAAGTTTTATTTTCGCAAAAGATGTAAGTTTTTTAACAAAACAAAAAAGTATAATTTTTCACAAAAGGTGTAAGTCTTTTAACAAAGCAAAAAGGTATAATTTTTCACAAAATGTGTAAGTTTTCACAAAAAGTGTAAGTTTTTTCACAAAAAGACATAACTTAACTTGTGACAAAATGTGTAAGTTTTAACAAAAGGTACAAAAGGTGTAAGTAATTTCACAAAAGGTGTAAATGTTCACAGAATGTGTAAGAAATTTCATAAAAAAACATAAATTTTTACAAAAATATAAGTTTGTGTAAGTAATTTCACAAAAAAAGCATAAGTTTTCACAAAAGGTGTAAGTATTCACAAAAAGCATAAGCTTTATTGAAATTACTTACGCCTTTTTCTGAGATTACTTACGTATTTTGTGAAAACTTACTCCTTTTCTGAAAATTACGCCTTCTTGTGAAATTATTTATGCCTTTTTATGACAACTTAAGCATTTAGTCATGTAATATATTATTTTATTAATTTTATCTATAAAGTGACCTTCCTAGCAAGTCACCAATGTGTAAGTTTTAACAAAATTTGATATAACCCAAAACATAAAAGGTGTAAGTGCAAAACATAAAAGGTGTAAGTACCTTGCATATGGTATGCAAGGCACACCTAAGAAAGATCCGTAAGGTAAAAGAGCTTTGGAGATAGTTACCTGATCACAAATTCTAAATTTGTTGGTTGTCATTCTTCATAAAAGGCTTCTCAACGACTTTGCATATAATTTACCAACAAACTCAATTATGTGAGGACAAATTAGGTTATTAAATACACCTTAAGCCTTCAAAATTAGGCTATGTTTGGCATAAAAAGGAAAATTATTTATAAGTCCTATTAGGGAGACTTATACTATGTTAAGTCCTAAGAAATTTTTTATTAAGTTTGAAGTCCTATTTAAATTAGAAAGTATTCCATTAAGTCCTATCTATTGTGTTTTAATTGAATTAGTTTACTATTATACCCTTGATACAGGTTGCAATGTTTTAACCGTTTTCTTTCCATATTGTTTGGTGCCGTGATATGCGTCATGATTGCGGAGTCTGTTAGGTTTTCAATTGGTGAATGTTGCTCTGGTTTGGTTGTTTCATCTTGCCGCTTTCGAGTTAGATTGTTTGAGGGAAGGAGATCAAGTTGCCTGCTTATTCAATTGGTGAGTGTTGATCGGGTTTTTTTTTCCAAATGTTTTGTTTTCAATGTCCTCATATATCGTATGGATTTCGCAATCTGTCAAGCAATCCATTGGTAGACTTTGTTATGGTAATCTTGCATCAACTTCCGTGGTAATGATATTGTGTTATAATATTCACATACATGTCACATTATGTTTCGTAATAGTATTTTACGATAGCTTATTAGATTAGAAATTGAGAATGTGAGAATGTTGCTGCGTTCTGCGAAATGGTACAGCCTTACATTGGCACAATTCTGTAGACTCGAAGGCTGTTATGTGGTGATGGTCTGTGTTACATTCGTTTGTATTTAGTTTGTGTTTTGCAGTTGTGCTACTTTTTCAAAACATATGTGTCACGTTACGAATCGCAAAATTATTGGGCTTCATTCTTTTCCTTCTTAATGTCATATTTGCTTGTCTGTGGATACTATTGGAATGTATGTGAATGTAGCTCACATACACATGGAGAAGTACTTGGTTTTTGTATTGTGTTGTCTGATTCTTGTATTTACTGTGGACATATGTGTCACATTTCGTTTCGCAAAGTCTTTGGTTTCTATTTTTTACAATTGAATGTGACAATTGTATCGGTTGATGGAATTTATTGGAATGTATACAAATGTTAATCTAACTTCTCTTTGTATATTATTTAATTTGGGTTGTCATTGTTCAGATATAAAATTGGATGTGATTGATTGTGATTGAATGTGGGTTGGGCCACATTGTGATTTTTTTTTTGTAGAATGTATGCCACGGTTAATGTTTCATTCATTTTGTTGTGCAGGATATGGACATATGCTTTTTTTCATCTTTGGTTCATCCACGGCTGTTGTCAGGGGTGTTAATGGATTGACATTAAAACGATTGATACAAAATTTATGTGATAGGTGGGCGGATGTGACACCATCATCGATTTCAATATCTTACAAATTACCGTGTCACGAGAATCAAGTGATGTTGTGGACATGGAAAACATGTTTTCCATTGCAAAGTCCATTGGTGTTACCCAAATCAATGTTGTGATTGACTTGCAAACTGAGGTGGATGATTTGAATTGAGGTACTCAATTCAGTGGGACTATGTTTGCAAATCATCTGGATCCTCATAATGAACCATTTACAGGTCCCCAACCTAGCGTAGATTTGTTGGCCAATTATTGTCACCATAGTGAGAAAATGTTGATGACAGTTGATTGGTCATATGGCATTAGTCATGTAGGCCAATGTTTTGAAGGGGGTGGTGCTGCTTTCCGTTTGGTTTTGTCCAAATATGCTATTGAGTGTAGGTTTGACTTCAAATTTGTTAAAAATGACTCAGTTCGGGTTATGGCAGTGTGCACATTGCGAGAGCAAAAGGGTGTTCATGGTTGGTACATAGAAGGGTTCAAACATGCAATGGTTATTTTTACTTGAAGAGGTTGAACAACTTGCATAGTTGTGGTGCTGTTGTTCGCACTGGGAAGAATAACAAACTTAACTCTGAATTGGTTTGCAATGTTATTAGTGATCGGTTACGTGATAAGCCGCTTACACGTCTTATTGATGTCGTGTTTGAGCTAAAAACGGAGTACGGGCTTAATGTTAGTTACCAAGTAGCATGGTTAGGTGTGGAGAAGGCAAGAGGCGAAGTATATGGTGACTATCATGCTTCATTTGATCAACTTAGGTGGTACGCGGATGCGGTTATGCATTACAACCGTGGGAGTTATGTCAACTTGGATTTTGAGCAGTCTACTGGCCGATTTAAGCAGTTCTTCATTTCATTCAAAGCTTGCATTGACGGATTCAACCATATCTGCCCATTATTGTTTCTTGATGGCACTTTTTTAAAAGGGAGATTTAAAGGCAATTTGCTTGCAGCGACGGGGAAGGATGGCAACAAAGGTATGTCTCTTACGATGATTACTTTATACTTCCATATAGTAACGCATTACATTGTGGCTAACCTTTTTTTTTTAGTCCACTACAGTAGTGAGTGATCCCCAATTGCAAGATTGTTTCCAATTTAATGTTATTTTACTAACATTGTGTTTGGTGCGATTCGAATTGTGAACAATTGTTAATGTGGACATAAACTTTGTTAAAAATATTTCATCTAATGGTAAACCTATTAAATCTGCCATGTTTATTCCCATTAGCTTTTGCTATTGTTAACTCTGAAACAATTGCAAATTGAACTTGGTTTTTACAGTAACTGACAAAGGTTGTTAGTAGTGCTCGCACATTAACTTTCGTATCCGACCGTAATAGTAGGTTGCTTGAATCCTTGTCTGATGTATTCCCATCTGCACACCATGCGTACTGCTTACAACATCTCCAAGCAAATTTGAGGGACAAATTACGATGGGTTGACAACCGTGTACGTTTTGGTTTAATGGCGAAGTTGCGTGAATGTGCATATGCTCCAACCGAGGCTTCGTTTTAGCAGGATCAGAAGAAGCTAAAAGGAACAGGACGATCTGGAATAAATAATTTCTTGGAAGATATGCCACTGAAGCATTGGGCCAACGCATATTTCAGGTTTGTACGAGACTTACATGTGCGTTATGTGATAGCATTTTCATTATGTTTTCATAATGTGAACAGGGGAAAACGGTATGGAGAGATGACCTCGAACGCTGTAGAATCGTTTAATAAATGGATACTTGATGCTCGTAATTATCTAATCACAAGGTTGGTTGATACAATCAGAAATCAAATAATGACTATGAGGGCTGAGCATAAAGTTTTGGCTACTAATTGGAATGGGTTACTTTGTCTGAAAATGGAAAGCCGTGTTTGGGAGGCGTACTCCACTGGTTGCACATGGATTGTTAGCCATTCAAATGAAGACATATATGAGGTCCATTCATTTCCGACGGTGTTGGTAGATATTGGCAAGCGTTCATGTTCTTGCTTCCAGTAGCAATTGAACGGATTCCCATGTGCACATGCGGTGGTTGCAATAGTAGAAGGGATTTCAGTACATTTTTTGAACAATTTTTCACTGTTGATCAGTATAAAGCCGCTTATTCTGGATACATTCAGCCAATACCAACAGTTGACAAACCCTCCTTCTTGGAAGACGACTTCATCATATATCCACCGGCAGGTAAACATCCTCTAGGGCGACCCAAGAAGAATCGAATACCATCTCGGGGAGAGAAACTAAGTCAGATTAGGTGCGGTTGATGTGGGCGCATGGGCAACCACAACTAAAAGACATGTAAAGAAGTAATTTAGTAATAGGCATTTAGCATTCACTTTTGTAATCTGTTTTGAACAGCAGCATCGTATTATCGTAGTAGCATGTATCAAAGCAACTTGATGACAGATTTTAATAAGTGAAGACACTGTTTACAATTGATCATTCAGTTATTTTTTCTTTCACACTGTCTCATTCATATGTTGCTGTTACATGTTTATTTATTTGTCAAAGTTATATGTTGCTGTTACATGTTTATTTATTTGATTTTAAATTCTTGACATATTAAATTGTCAAAGTTAACCAAGATTCCTTATCACATTAAATTTGGCAATATCATTTACACAAACACATTCACATTCCTCTTTTCCCACTCAGTAAGAAAAGTGCACAAAAATGTTACACATTCGGCAGCACAATCTTGCTATTAAGTGTAGACAACAAAACCTGTTCTAACAAACACAATCACATCCTATTTCACATTCACTATCATATAAACATAATAACTCACATTCACACAACCACATTCACATCTGTATTTCACATTCGCAAAAATATCATACATTCACATTTGCATTTTGGGCGTAACAGGTATACAACCAAACCTATTATGTCATTCACAATCACATCCAATTTCACATTCACCATCACATAAACGTAACCATTCACATTCACTAACCACATTCACATTTGTATTTCACATTTGCAAAAAAGTGCAAAACACTGTGATACATTCACATTTGCTTTTTGGGTGTTACAGGTACATAACCAAACCTGTTCCGTTATTCACATTCACATTCGTTGTCACAATCACCATCACATTTACATACAACTTCACTCTCACTCAACCACTTTCACATTTGCAATTTCACACTCCCTAATACAAGTACCAAACACTATCATACATTCACAAACACAATCTGTGTATTAGAAATGAACAACCCACATTGTTTTATGGCATTATCATTCACATTCACTTTCACCTCACATTATGAGTGGCATTACCAATTACATTCACATTTACGCAACCACATTCACACTTATGTAGCCAATATTCCTGCTGCCCTTAAATTCCTATTGACATTACTGAATGACACATAAAGCCATATTAACAAAATAAAGTACATTCCCAAAAAAATCAATTAACCATTGTTGCCTATTTCCAAAACAAAATACACTAATTAGTAACCCATATTCACAATGCTACGAAAAACATCAAGAACTTCCAATTTTTCCTGTACCAGCAAGCTTTTAGTACCATTCCAAAGCAAAAACAGTGTGATTATATACCCAAAATATCAAATCTGCACCCATATACCATCATCAGTAGATAGTCAATTGCCAGCCACAAATGACCTTCTCCTGTCATTCACAAATGACTTCACCATACCAGCTCGCATTGTTCTGCAGCTCTCCCCTCCCATTAACTTGTCAACATCTAGGTGACACACAAGTTGCTTTATAATGAAGCATACTATAATTCCATAATCATTCCTATTACGAAAATTTAAGTCATTAGTAACAATGTCAAAACAAACCACGTGCAATGTACGGAAACATGAATGGCATACGTTGCAAAGAAACGTAACAAACTTACGAGTCTGGTTTTTACCGTGGACAATAATCAACCACTAGAAGCTCCTTCACCAAGTCTTGTGTTTCAACTGTGCCCACCTTCAGTCTACGATTTATGTAATCCTCAAAGTAGGATTTCTACATTATTGTCAAATTTATATTACAGTAATTAGTACTGTTGTCCAAAATAAAATACAAATATCACTGCAAGAAAGTAATTGATGTTTACTAACCAGCAACGATGCTTTCCAGTAATGTTTGTCTTCCCTCCTACGTCTTGGTTTCATAGAGTTGTAATGCAACCAAAACCTCTCCTCAATGTCATAAACCATTAGTGTCCAATGGTTATCTATGTGGATTGGGAATTGAATATATTTGGCCTTCAGGGCATATAGGGCACGCAATGCCAAGTACCTGTCACATACATCTTCCGCCACATCTTTTATCATAGGCTGCAGACATTCATTTTGGAAATTTAAAATGACAAACTAAAAATGACAATATTCATTTCTTTAGTTGCATGTCTTACCAAACATAATGTGCTGAAAATGTATGATTTTTCGTCATCCACGGATTTAGGCGCCTTTATCTGCTGTTTGTACATCAGCATTTCCGCGTAGGCATCAATGACCTACGTGAAAAAGAAAACAATTTTTATTTTTCCTTTCCTTGTATACATGTACGTAAATTGCATTCTATGTGAAGAAGCTTCAGAAGTTTGACGAGTAATTAGAAATACCATACTTACATTGCCTCGTAATGTCAGCCCCTTAACGATCGCCCGTATGTCATTGAAAAACACAGAGTTGGACACATGCGGTCCAGTCTAGACTTATGCACTACAATACATTTTTTGAACAATAAATTCATGTACAAATGCATAATGGTAAGAGCAAGTTGCATAACCTACTTGTCACCCCCTTTCTCATATGCTTCTTTAAGCTTTTCTTTCTCTTGCGTTGATAACAACTTCCAGATTGGTAGACGATTAGTCAAGTCGAACAGAGAAAATGTCCTATCTGGGTCTGCAATGTTGTCAACCTCAATGATCTCATCTTCCATTTCTTGTTTACTGTCACACTCACCCTCATTGACCACACCACTATCAGATGGTTTCATCTGCCTCCCAAAACCAGTAGATATTCCATACTCTGGCAGTTTATGCTCCTTCCTATTTTTCTTTTTAATGTTTCTCACAAGCGAGTTTTACAACGCAGTTGTTCCAGTGTTTTGATTAATACCAGCAATTAAATCCACATCACATGCCATTTGCCCAATGTCGTTGATCAGGGTCACATGAGTATCAACCCTTTGCAACTCTGTCTTCTCATTTACATCAGATGGAAACGATGTTGACAATGGCATAATGGCAAGTACGTTTGCCTCACAGTGGTACATTTCCACATTACTTTGCTTCATCTCCTGTACACCAGCAGCTGCTTGGGTGTATTCATGGACTGCATACTCCTCCAACTATTCCACGAGCTTCGCGTTTTTGTCATTAAGTTCATCCATTTGCTACTTCATCCTTTCAATGTCACATTCCTTTTGCTTATTGTTCACTATGATTTCATGTTCTAACTTGGCACATTTTTCTTCGTACGCTGCCCTCATTGTTGCCAGTTCTATCTGTAATGCAAATATGACATCAGATTTACATTGGAGTTTTATCTTAAGCACACCAATATCAAGCAGTGCTCTCTGGTATTCTTCAGACAGAGACGCACCTCGAGCACACTGATCATTACTCTCAGCACCAATCCCACTGCGCTTTGAACATTCAGCCTTTGCTCCAATTTGTTTAACGTCTTTCGTCTTCATGAAGCGCCATTCAGAATGACTAATGTACAGATCTCCTACCACAACCTGCAAACAATTTAAAAATAAAAAATAAAAAATAGTAAATTGGCACATTTAATATTTACTCTAACGGTACAGAAAATCATACTTCCACATCATTTGGCTGCTCAATGTCCACTGCTCTTATCTTTGTAACCAACTTGCTGATATTCCATTTTATAAACCTTAGAAATCCATCTCCACGATTTGCTTGTATCAAGTTGGTGTGCTCACATATCCAAAACTGTGTGACCATGGGTTAAAAATATTAGCTGTGAAAGTTTTTCAAAACAAATACAAAATTATATTGTGGGAAAAACAAAAAAAATAGAGCACTTACAAATAGGGCAGTAACACATCCAGTAACTTTCTCAGGCTTAGAGTAAAATCCCTTGATTGACTCCATCAAAGTTGTGCAGATTGCTCCAGCCCAATCATATGCCTTCATGTTGTCTAGATCCTCTACAACCCGGACGAACCCCCATCCTACGGTCTCACCTGAAGTAGCAAAGAATAACTTCCCACACAAGTACAAACTCAGTAACTTTGCTACATCCTGGTGATCCTAAGTAGTGTTCCCGAGTAATGCATCCATTAACAATTCCTTAATGGTCTTCAAGTTTATGCGTGCTATTTTGGGACACCTTCGTTGGATGAAGTTAGTCGGGAGTCTTGGCCCATGTGACACATCTAAACTCTTCTTACCACCTTGAATTCCAAATATTAGTTGCATATCGATGCTCGTAAACTCAATGTGTTTACCACCAATCATAAAAGTCGACTTATCTTGAACAAATGTCTGAATGATCCTCATTACAATGTCATCACATTTTTGGAATTTATGTTGGTTTAGATTAGTTTTTCGCATCGCATCCAACAACAACTAGAACGATGTTTTCTGAAGATATTACAAATGCTCATCTTTCAGTTTTGACACTGCCACCAGCTTCACAATTCCAGCAATGTTAGAATAGTAGCAAAATGTTGGTTGTTTGTTCAGTCGTTATTGAGGCTCATATTTCAGCTTCTTTCCTTTTCGGGCACTGCTTTGCCCTAATGCGCTCATATTCTATAACGGAGTTTAAGACCGTCGTCTTTTACCAGTTCTAGTCCCTTCACTACTGCTCACTTTCGCCTTAGAGCCTGTCTGTGGTGTACGTTTAATTGTGCCTCCTGAAAAAAATGCCACCAAAAATTCACATTTCATATACAAGCAAGATCCCACTGATAATGTATGTGAATATGTAATTTAATAGCAATACGTAACATTGCATGTCAGTATGTTCGTGATGTGAATAGTGTGACTGAGAAGTACTTGACGTAACTGTAACAAATTACGCGTACACATGGATGGCCATGGTTTCAAATGTGACTGAGAAGTACTTGACGTACGCGCACACATTCACGGCCATGTTTTCAAATGTGACTGAGAAGTACTTGATGTTACTGTGACAAATTACGCGCACACATTCACGGCCATGACTGTGACAAATTACATGCACATATTCACAACCATGTTTTCAAATGTGACTGAGAAGTACTTGACGTAACTATGACAAATTACGTGCACACATTCATAGCCATGGTTTCAAATGTAACTAAGAAGTACTTGATGTAACTGTGACAAATTACGCGCACACATTTACGGCCATGGTTTCAAATATAACTGAGAAGTACTTGACGTAACTGTGACAAATTACGCGTACACATTCATGGCCATGACTGTGACAAATTACGCGTACACATTCATGGCCATGACTGTGACAAATTACGTGCACACATTCACGGCCATGGTTTCAAATGTAACTGAGAAGTACTTGACGTAACTGTGACAAATTACGCGCACACATTCATGGCCATGACTGTGACAAATTACGCGCACACATTTACAGCCATGTTTTCAAATGTGACTGAGAAGTACTTGACGTAACTGTGACAAATTACACGCCATGGTTTCAAACGTGATTGAGAAGTGCTTGACGTAATTGTGACAAAGGTGTGCGTGTAATTTGTCAAATTTGTAATTTGTCACATTTGTATATCTGAGTGAAAACAACCAAACGACATCGTACCACACCGTGGCACTGTACACACAGTCCAACTTACATGTGCTTCCATTCACATCCGACACTAATTTCATATTGGGCCACAATTACATTCATTAACTGTACAACACACAACGACAAACCTCCAAAATAGTCTACCAAACCCAATACTATGCTCGGATTGAAAAAAAAAAACAAATAAAATCAATCAATGAATGTGACTGTGGCCCTCAAAATAGTCTACCAAACCCAATACAACAACGAATCAAGCATAAATCACCCACACTAGTCAACCCTCAGAACCTCCATCGTACAACCCCAACATACATACTATTTCCAATTCGGAAACTGTAAAATCAATTATTCATCACAATTCTCACAAAACATACAAATAACGAAGCAGATTATGACTGAAGGTCACATAAACCCTAGTTTTGGGTTGTTAACAAAAATCAAATAAATTAACATTGCGAAACAGGGGCAAATCCACACTTACGTTTCGGAGTCATCATTCCTCCTCCTCACCGTAAACAGTAATCGTTGTCACCTTCCCGTCGAATGTCTCCGTCGAATCGCGCCCCTTCTCCTGTTCGTGGTGAGTTTCGAAATGTTAACAACTGAATCAGCCTATTTTGGGGGTTTCGAAATGTTTTTTGGGGGTTTCGAAATGTTTTTCGAATTTCCAAATTAATATATACGGATATGATATTAACATCTACTATTAAGGGTAAATGTGTCAAGTAAATTTCCATAGGACTTATGAGACTATAAGTTTTTACTTAGGACTTAACTTACTATAAGTGTCTGAAAAAGGACTTATAAATAAATCTCCCTAAAAATTTTGAGTTAAAATAGTCACAAAAAGAAAAAAAAAATAAATTAAAAAATTAATAAGATAAAATGTCATACTCAAATTATAATCATTTTATTTTTTCTCTCACAAAAGTCAAAAAAAATCAAAAAATTCATTCTAAACAAAACTTTTTAACTCCAGACTAAAATATCCAAAAAAAAAAATCAAAAAATTAACCCACATTCCAAATGAAGACGTATTATTTTTTTACTTTTATCTTAACAATAAGAATCAATTTCATTCTTGATTTACTTTAAAATCATATTAATCCGATCCATAAACATCCTACACCATGTAACCTAATTCCGTAGAGTTTGGATGACAAATGGGGTATTGAAAGACATTAGATTGCGTGGAGTCAAGCCATGCAAATGGGGACCCAATTACATGATAAAGTCCAATAGTCCCTCTTTCTTTTGGATCATGATCACCCAAGCATGTGGGACCCAAAAATTGTTAATTGATGATGTCTCCACATCATTTATTCATTCATTCCATGTGTATACATCTCCAAATCCCTTCATACCAATGGCACCATATTAGGCATCCAAAAATGACGGAACATTCCAAACTAACAAAAACGACACTTTAATTCAAAGATGTTTGTGTTTGTTAAACAATACATAAGCAGAAGCAAAAAATGCTAAATAGTTTATTAGAAGCCGCCTCTCTTTTGGCCTTTAGGGTATGGTTCACGATTTTCTCCTGCCCTATTCTATTTTATTTTATATCTTCTTGTCTGAAGACGAATTTTATTCCACTCTCATGTTCTATCTCATCTATACCCTCACTGAATATATACAATATATAATTTAATTTGTTTTTAAATAAAATAAGATTAAAATATCAACGTATTACACTTGGTATTTATTTTGACTTATTCAATAATTTGTAATATATCATATTATCTTTTATTTTTATTAATATTATCATTCTTAAAATTATAAAATTAACTCATTTCAATATCTTTTCGATTTATTCTATCCTGACATGACACGGGAGAATGGTGAAATGCTATAAATTCATCTCCTAACTTCTTCTTCTTTTTCTTTTTCTTTTTCTTTTTCTTTTTCTTTTTTCTTTTTCTTTTTTTTTTTATGAAACAAAAACAAAAAATACTGAACCTTAAAAAACAAGGTACAACAGAGGACACAAAGATTTCCTAACTTTTGAGGAGGCACTAGTTGGGGCAATATATGTCGCCCTCTTCTTTTTCTTTTTCTTTTTTTTAATAAAATGACCGAAAATCTCATCACATTGCATATTTAATAATAAATCGGTTAAATTGAATCCGAGCAACAAATTCTAGTGCTTTAAGATAAGTGGCCCTGATGATCTATTATGATCACACATTAAGCCACGTGTGTGGTCTAATTCGATTATATTAATTTTTCTTATATCTATAATTAAATCAGTTATTATCATCTTTACTACTGTCACTTCTTATAACCACCTTTTGCTATCATCACTATTCTTGTCACAATAACTACAAAAAGGATCATTATTTTTACGGTTACAATTGGAAACAAGATATTTTTTTATGAAAAAAAAAAATTCATCAAAAAAAAAATAAAACATATCAAAAAAAGCAAGAGGTAATGCCATATGATCAAAACAACAAAAACAATCGTACACTCCAAGGGACGATGAAGTAGGGGAGCATGGGTCCCATTGTTGCCTTTAACCTAACACAGGAGACTTTTAGCCAAGCCTGCAAACCACTACCAGCTAAATTGCAATTATTGTACATTAAACGGCTTTGACACAATACTTGGTCACATTTAGGATTCTAGGATCCACATCAAGATAGAATTAGTCCGAAAAAAGATTTTTAATTATATTATGGAAAATAATAAATTAGTCAGGAAAAATATTTTTAATTATATTATGGAAAATAATAATAATAAATATTATTAATTGGCTCAGGGTTTTCTTTAGTCTAATTTCAGACTAGAGCGTGTTGTTAGGCTTTGTGAGTCCATCACAGAGTTCATTGATAATTCGAACTGTTCAATGTTTAGGACTAATCGAATATTTTATCCCTACAAAAAATAACGTTAATTAGATATTGATAGTCACTTGATCATATCAAATTTGTGTTAAAATAACTATGATTTTAAAAATAAATTATTAATACAAATATGATATGATCAAATAACTATTAATATACGGTTAACATGATTTTTTTATAAAAATAAAAAAAATAAATGAGCCTTATACATTAAATAGTTTGAATTATCGATGTAGCTCCGTAATGAGTCCATAGAGACCCAACAAGACACTCTAGTTGAAAAACCCCACTAAAGACAAGTTAAATCTTTACTAATTTCTATATTACTGACTCGCAAGACAAATTCATGTTCATGCTATGGATAACATGTAGATGATTCCCATGCTATGACATTTCAACATCCAATTAGAAACTAATCTCTCAATAATGTTATATACCTAACAAAAAAAAAAATTAGTGTCAGAATGCAACATAACAAAATTGTATTCATCTTAATAGAGTGTGGATTTCATTCAAAATGAATATAAACATGATATTCTAAATACGTTTCTACAAAAATTTCTAGATCTTGTTTATGTGCTAATCTCTTGGGTACGATTGGCTGATCCAAACCTAATTGAGTTTCCACTGGGCAAAATAATTCCAACTTGTACCTCCAAGAAGAACTTAATATAAATGGTTCAAGGTCAGTGCTTCCAATTAACAAACCGTGGAAAGATCAAAATAAGATTAAAGAACCCAACAAGTAGTCTACCAAACATGACCTTTTCACCGTCTCTATATGAATAGTCCACCTAAGAGACTTTAGTAGGGAAAAATGGTCATTTAACAAATGGGTTTGTTTAGGAAAAGAGGAGATCAAAAAGACGAATAAGGAAAAGCTTATTGCTTTTTTGTTATAAGAAAAAAGGCTTTTAATCCTGAGCTTATCCACCGAGGAAACAGAGGGAGACAGCACAGCTTGAGAGAGAGGTATTGCTGAAGTTATAGAAGAGAGGCAACAAGAAAAACAGAAAACAGCCTTCCTAGAAGAAATTGGGGAAAGAGAAGTAACTTGAAGTTTCTCTTTCCCCCCCCATTTCCATGGCTTAAAAGTGCTCCCTAAGCTCATTTTCCTCATTTCCTATATAACCACCACTCCTCCATTCCTTCCAAACACAGGAACAACAAGATTTCCAATCCAAAAACTCAACATTAACCTACCACTTCAAAAGACATATTCCAATCCAATCTGTTACCCATTTTGATTTTGATTTTGATTTTGATCTTGATCCAGTAAGATGGATCGCGGGCAAGATGTAGAAGGAAGCGGAAGTGTTCATTTACAAATTGATGAACTTGGCAATGGAGGTCCAACAATTTTTGAACCCCAAAGCAGTATGGAAACAAGAGATAGTAGCAATGCTAATCCTGTTTCTCCATCAGAAACCCAAACCCAAGTCCGCGCCCCAGAACAGAAGCTGACTCTCTTCGCCCTCCGCCTGGCGGTGCTTGAGAAAGCGGCGACAGGCCTAGGAACACTAGGCTTTATTTGGGCAACAGTTGTCCTACTTGGCGGTTTTGCCATTACCCTCGATGAGACAGACTTCTGGGTCATCACCATAATTCTGTTAATCGAGGGGACTCGGATTTTCAGCAGAAGCCATGAGCTTGAATGGCAACATCAAGCTACATGGTCAATTGCTGATGTTGGAATCAATAGTTTCCGATTGATAAGATCGAGCTCACACATCACAATTAAAACTATAAAAGCAATCTTCAAACCCATTGACTTGGTTCGGAAGCAAAGCCAAAGGGGCAGAGAAGTTAATCAGAGTACTCACCTGGCGAGCCACAAAAACTGGGATCAGAAAAAGATGCCGACTCGAACATGGGTGGCTTCAGATGTTCCTCTGTTTCCATATGCCCAATGGGTTTTCTCGGCAAAACATGTCAGCAGGCTACTGTATTGGCTCCAGATTGCTTCTGCATTAACCTGCACAGGTTTATCATTAATGAAGCTCATTAGACATAACTATGGCGAAATAGCCAAAGGAGATACCGATAAGCGGAATCGCAGGTCTGCTCTGAATATTTTTTACGCCTTGGCATTGGCAGAAGCTTTGCTGTTTTTATTGGAGAAAGCTTACTGGGAATGGAATGTGATTTACTATAAAGTGTTGGATGAGGTGAACAAGGAGTGTGAATTGGGGGCTTCGGGTATGGTTTCGATTAAACGATTCTTCTATGATTCGTATTCGAGGTGTGTTAATGGAAGCATTTTTGACGGCCTTAAGATGGATATGGTTTCATTCGCTATTGATCTCTTGGATTCGAATTCTCCGGATGAACAGCTCATCGGAGTTAGGATTTTACACAAATTCTCAATGAATCAGCGGTTTTCGGATGATACACTGCAAAAGATTGGAATAACGTTTCCGTTGATTGAACGGTTAGTTGAGATGTTGAATTGGAAAGATCCACAAGAAGAAGAGATCAGGAAATCAGCAGCCGAGATATTGACGAAGCTAGCAGCTAAAAAACAGAACTCTCTACGGGTTGCTGGAATACCTGGTGCGATGGAATCAATATCATCTCTGCTCCAGAACCAAAGGACTCATAGTATAGCCGATGAAATCCCCGAGAAAAGAATCGTCCACGACCATGAAAATTACAGCTTCTCCACATTCAATCATTTGGGACTTCTCATTCTAAAGAAACTAGCTCGAGACCATGATAATTGCGGAAAGATAGGGAACACGAGAGGACTCTTACCGAAAATAATAGATTTTACTCACGCAGAAGAGAGGTTATTGAAGGACGAAACTGCTACAGAGTCTCAGATCTTGACGGTGAGACGGTCTCTTCAAGTGCTGAAGATGCTTGCTAGAACAACAGGCACCAACGGTAAGCAGCTCAGAAGAGAGATTTCAGAGGTTGTTTTCACAATCGGCAACATCAGAGATATACTACGGTATGGTGAGAAACACCCAATGCTGCAACAACTAGGGATAGAGATTTTAACCAGCCTGGCAATGGAAGAGGACGCGACGGCGAGGATCGGGAGCACAGGCGGAGTCATCAAAGAACTGTTCAACATTTTCTTCAAAAAGGAGATGCCTGCAAATCAGAATCAGGTAAGAATTGCAGCTGGAGAAGCACTAGCAATGCTGGCGTTAGAAAGCAAGATTAATTGTCATCAGATATTGAAATTGAAGGTAATTGAAAAGCTCATTGAAGCATTGGAAGTTCCGTTGCTACGCATGAATGCAGCACGAATCTTAACAAATTTGTGCACCTACGTCGGAGCAGACTGTTTCATGAAGTTAAAGGGGGTCACTGCTGCAGCACCCACGGTAAGTTCTCATTTGACACCAAAGAACATTCAATTTCTTGCAACATTTGGATGTACCATACATCAGTTATGATGATATATGATTTTATATTATAACTAATATCATATAAATCATAACTATTATCATATTAACTTATAACTTAGGGAGAGTTTATTTTTAAAAAAAAAAAAAAAAAAAAAAAAAAAAAAAAAAAAAAAAAAAATATCAAAAATCAAAAAAAATTTTTTTCTCTTTTTACTTTTTCTTCTTTTAAAAAAAAAAAAAAAAAAAAATCCCAAACAAGTTTTTTTTTTTTTTTACATTTTTTTTAAATAGCAAAAAAAGTTACTAAATTAGCCTGTTCCCAAACGAGGCCTTAGTTATATTTAGTTATTCATATATACCATTTTATCTCATAATTACTACATAACTAAATTATTTTAATAATTTAATTTTGAATTGGCAATCGTTGGAACCGGTTACCAAAAAGAGGGCAAAGGAAATCAAATGAGTCATACCACATCACATATCTTATAACCAACATCACATATCTCATAACCATTAGTCATATATCTCATAACTAATACTATTTTGCTCATAACCACACCACTTTCTTCATAACCAATATCAGATATCTCATAACTATTGATTACATATCTCATAACGATTATCCACATGAATCATAATCACATCTCAAAGCCAACCCCTTCGAGTCATAACCAACATCACATATCTCATAACTATTAGTCACATATCTGATAACTAACAACCCTTTTGCTCATAACTACACCATTTTGATCATAACCAATATATCATATCTCATAACCACTAATACATATAGCATAACCAAATACCCTTTGACACCACTTTGCTCATAACCAAAATCACATATCTTATCATCACTAATCAAATATCTCATAACCATTATCCATATATCTCATAACCAAAATCACATATATGTTAATTGCTAATCACATATCTTATAACCGCACCACTTTAATTATAACCAATATTACATATCTCATAACCACTAATCACATATCTCATAACCAAACACCCTTTGACTTAAAACTACATCACTCTGCTCATAACCAAAATCACATATCTAATAATCACTAATCATATATCTCATAACCTTTACTCACTTATGTCATAACCACATCTCATAACCAATACCATTTGACTTATAACCAACATCACATATATCATAACCAATAATCATATATCTCATAACCACTACTCACATATAGGGGTGTAAATTTGGCGCTCGCGGCACACCCCAAGTCCAGAAATTACTCTCTCTCTCTCTCTCTCGGGCTAAAGAAAGGGTCTAGGGATTTGTCAAAAACAATTAATGAGGGAATTTTGATTTTGACAAAATTTGGATGTTTGTTCCAAATTTTTGGAAAAAATGGGGCCAAAATTATGTAATAATCATTATAAAAAAACAAAATTAAAACAAAATTTATGAATAGAGTCTTATAATAAAATAAATTATTAATTTATAATTTTTTCAATTTATACTTAAATTTTTTAATTTATTTTTAATATAACTCCTTCATCTATTTTTATTAAGTACAATTAATAAAAAGGACTATTTTACTCATCAACTACGAAATGTATAATCACACCATTAATTGGCGTAATAAAAATATTTAAAATTTTAGAAACCACAAATATCATAATCAAGTCACAAAGTTTTGTAATATAAAATACAAAATACATAACGCCATCACTAATTGGCGTAATAAAATTGTTTAAAATTATAGAAAATCACAAATATCATAACTAATTTTCAAAATTTCATAGCATTAACAAAAAATTATGTAACTATTCACAAATTGGTATAACAAAAACATCTAAAAATTTTAAAAAATCACAAATGTCATAACTAACTCACAAAATTTAATAACATCAATTACAAAATGCGTAAATGCACCACTAATTACCATAATAAAAATAATCAAAAATTTTACAAATCACAAATGTCATAACCAACCAAAAAAAATTTATAACATCAATCACAAAATGCGTAACAACACAACTAATTGATGTAGCAAAAATATTCAAATTTTTTATAAACCACAAATATTGTAATCGAGCAACAAAGTTTCATAACAATTATCATAAAATTACTAAACAAATCACTAAACATCTTAGAATCACCAATCGGGATCTCTCATAATACAAAGAAAACAAAATGTAATGACAATCATTAAATAATTTAATCAGCGATTTAAAGCCATGGAACAGAAAATGAGAGTTAGAAAAGATTAGCTAGTAGAGCGAGAGGAATGGGAATATGAGAAAGAGAGACTGAACGAGCTTATCGCTTGTGAAAATGACGTCAAAGGTGTTGTCGTTTCTAATAAAGAACATCGAAGATATCTATAATGATAGTAAAGAATGAGAGAGATGCTTGAGGGATAAAAAGGACTGAGATAGCAGAACAGTATAACAAAATGCGTAATATTCATTTTTCAACAATTCTATAACACATGTACAAATTGATGATAATAAAACCTTTCAAATTATAATTACGGCCAAAGGTTTGTGTATTTATGACATATAAATGTGAAAAAGCTAAAGTTTCGAGATAGATGCATTTACTAGGTAGAGAAATATTACCAGAATAAATAGTGTTAAAATAGACAAATAGAGTAGTGACAAGTTCAAGGATCTATTCCAGAGACACAGGAGTAGAGAGAGAAAAAATCCAATGAGAAAGAACTATCAACAATGGTCGTTCGATAATTTGAGCGAAATAGAGAAGTTTGAGTAAGAAATAGAGAGAGCTCAGACACAACTAGGACAAATCAAGGGAAAGAAAATAGAGTAAAGAAAAAGACGAAGAAAAGTTGGGAAAAAAATTATTTAGTAAAACAAAATAAAATCAAGTCATAGATAATTTTTTTCAACATATTTTTTATTAAAATGTAGTTAAATTATATATATATATATATACATGTCTATAAGTGTATATAGATATTTTAAAAAGTATATCATTTGTATATTACTATTTCTATTATATTTAATAAAGATACTATGACTAAAAATAAATCTAAAATAGAGATACGTGATCAATTGCAATTGTCACTTAGGGATGACACTTCAAAATTAATTGAAAGAGTTGTGAGTTCAGAGATAATGAAAGTTTGAGAGACAGATTCGTTTGTAATAAATAAAATGAGAGATGGGTGATATTTATAGGACTTGAGATGGAGGAGTTAATTTATATATATACAAATAAAAATAAATAAAATTGGTTGTTGGTGAAATTAACGATTATATGACTGTTTGAAAAAAACAAATTAAATTTTTGATTGTTGCACTTATAGAGGGCAAGGAGCCGTTAGGGTTGGGTTGGGCCAGATGGGGAAAAAAATTTCGAGTTGAGCTCACGAGATGGGTCGCACTCCATAACACACGAGAGTCAGGCCGGACTCTAAAACACATAGCCCAAGGTCTTAGGTTGGGCTTAAGCTCAAGCTTGGTTGGACCCACCTAGGGTGCGGCTGGACTTGGGGTGTGTCACGAGCTCGTGGGCCAAATTTACACTCCTATATGTAGGTAGTGGTTATGAGATATGTGATTAATAATTATGATATATATAATATTGGTTATGAGGCAAATAGTGTTAATTATGAGATGTGGTTATGACATAAGTGGGCAAAGGTTATGAGATATATGATTAGTGATTATTAGATATGTCATTTTGGTTATGAGCAGAATGGTGTAGTTATAAGTCAAATAGTGTTTGGTTATGAGATATGTAATTAGTGGTTATGAGATATGTAATGTTGGTTATGATCAAAGTGGTGTGGTTATGAAATATGTGATTAGTAGTTATGATATATGTGATGTTGATTATGAGATATATGGGTAATGATTATGAGATATGTGACTAGTGGTTATGAGATATGTGATATTGGTTATGATTCCAAAGAATTGGTTATGAGATATGTGATTATGATTATAAAATATGTGATATTAGTTACGAACAAAATGGTGTTGGTTATGAGATGTGGTTATGAAATATGTGATATTAGTTATGAACAAAATAATGTTGGTTATGAGAAATGGTTATGACTAAGTTATGATCAATTTGATTATAGTTATGAAAAAATATGATTTTAACTTATAACTATAAAAAGTGACCTGTTTAGCAAGTCACTTTTAATGATGTGACTCAATCTTAACCATTGATTTTTTATGTACCGTATATTTTTTAACAAAATATACTATAGACTTTCCCTTTAAGTAGTACAGGCATGGACACATGACAAACTGTCAATTTCAGAGTAATGCAGAAGATAGGGTTCCTTTACTCCTGTGTGAACTACAGAATGTAATGGGGATAATAATCTATAAATTCAACTCCATTGCAGATGCTTAAAGCAATAATATCAGAAGAAAGCAAATTGCAAGAAGTGATGATCGGACTAGCAGCACATGTTTTCAAATTTATGACTACTGAAGAATGGAGCATTGTGTTAGAGAGAGCTGGAATTCAAGTGGCTGAATTAGCTAGTGTACTAGTCCAGATTCTGAAGAAACACAAGTATCCAGCAACCAATACTCCGAGAATTAGGAGGTTTGTCATAGAGTTGGCGATTTGGATGATGAGAGATAAGGAAACAAATGTTCAAATTTTCAAGGGCCTGGGAATGGAGAAGGAGCTGGAGTCTGTTACTGATACCACATCAGAGATTGAAAACTTCAATGTTTTCTCTGGTACCGTTGGATTGAGCCGGCATATCACAACAATTCACTCGCTAGTCGAAACTGCGATGAAGTTACTGGAAGATAAGTAATTTATGGTAATGCAAAACAGATTTTTCAAATACAATATTTCACGTTGGCGTGTCAGAAAAATGCAATAATTTTGTAAATTTGGATGCATGAAGATTATAGGAGATTCTTTTTTTTATAATGTAGCAAGTACCAGAAATTCTATTATCTCAATAATCAAGCTATTTCTATTGAGAATGTCATAGTTGCAGGTTACATTTATAAAACAATCTCCATATTAGATTGTTAATAACTAGATTGTGCACTACAAAAGTAGGACATATGAATTTGATTCATTCATGGATAAAGGAGTGGGATTCAATTAAATCACCCTCAAATGAAATAATTGAATATTTGATTCAAACTTTCTAATCCAAAGATTATTTTATCCCATGAGTAGAGGGGACAACTTATTTGAGGTAACAGTTTTGTTGTAAAATTTACAAAATCTTCTTTCAAGTAACTTTTCTCTAGATAGTAATTCCTGAATAATTTATTCTGCCTAATTTAATCCAAATAAAAAATAACTTAATTTAAGAACATCTTAAGTCAACATGTTGAATTGGTGTTCGTGATGCCCATTGGGATCATGACGTCTTGCCCTGGATTATAGATCTTTTAAACTCCTTGACAAGTGGTGACAGATCATTTGATCCATTGCTCATATTAAAAAACATATATATGTGTGTGTATGTATATTCATGACATTCATGCATGGCTGCATGGATTGCATGTCTTATTTAGAATTTTGAAATAAAGTTATACTAGAATATGATAATAAATTTTTTTAGGTAAATTACACTTTGCTCCCTTTATGTTTGATTATTTTCTCACTTTAGTCCTTAAAATTTATTTTTTCTCACTTTAGCCCTTCATATTTCAATTTTTTCTCACTTTATTCATAAAGCTAATTTTTATTCAAAATTAAACAGAAAATGTCATAATAACTGCCACATAATATAAAAAATATATTATTATATTAGAATTTATGTTTATGTTAGAAATTTGAGTTATATATAATAAAACATTTTTATATCACGTGATTGTCAATATGTCATTTTCTATTTAATTTTTAACATAAATTAGCTTTAAGAGTAAAGTGTGAAACTTGAAACATGAGGGAGCAAAGTGAGAAAAAACAAATTTAAGAGTCAAAGTGAGAAAGTAGTCAAATATAAAGGGCCAAAGTATAATTTACCCCTTTTTTTTTAGTAGACATCACATTGATAGACTTCTGTTTTAAAAATGATACTGTAAAATTTAAGACTACCATATTATTTTAGATAAAAAATTTGTATAAAATTTCTATATAAAAAGAAAGTATATGATGAGCTATTTTTAAACAGGTGATGTGTTGCTCTGTGTGCACATTTTTAAGAAGAGACAAAAATAAATAAATAAATAAATAAAAGAAAAAATAATCAATATATTTTTCCCTAGCATCTAAAAAAAGAAAAAATGACCAAGAAACAAAAAATAAATAAATAAAAAGAGACTTTGTAAGTAGAAATCCCTAGTTTGATTCATTTTCATTCTCTGCGAGGTCCTAAATTTGAGTCATTTTGTTTGAAACCATTCCTATCACATGTAACCAGTGGTCACCTGTGCGATGCACGGGATTTTAGAAAGTCAATAATTATTATAAAAAAAAATTCTTATTTGATTGTATTTTATAATATTTTTATTTAATTTGTGTATGTAAATCTTACTTTACATCATTAAAAATATTTAATATTTCACATTATTGAAATTTTTTAAAAAGGGAAAATTAGTCTAGGGTCCCTCTCCCACTTTTCGTAGTGGAAGACATCCACAAAATTATTTTTTGATGTCTAAGGTCCTCCCATCTATCACAGAGAAATTCAGCCCCCTTCATTTTGTCTACTCTCACTCATCACCACGATCAAACACGCACACACAGAGAGTTCACTACACACAGACATGTACATACATACATAAATACAGAGAGAGAACCTAGAGCTTTCTAGAGAGAGAAAATAAAGATGATCGAAAAAACAGTCATTTCTTTCCTGAAACCATACGACGTGGTGTGGGTTGAGCCCAACAACAAATGCTCCACCAGGGTCGTCGGCGCAGCAAGGGGACGAAGTCAGATCGGCGAAGCTCAGCCGTCGCTGTGAATCGCCATCGTCTCAGTTGCACCAGATCTTCATCTACAACAAAATCTCTCGTAACTTTACATTCGCCACCTCCTCCAGCAGCTCCGGTTGCCATCATCGCTTCTCTCTCTCTCTCTCTCCCTCCTCTGTATTCCCCTCCTCTCTATATATATATATATATGTATATATATCACTCACTCATCAGATTTGAGAGTGAGTGCTATGGAAGCAACCAAATTTCACAGCCGAACTAGCTATACATACCCATACACATATATATGTATAGTTATATATACACATCCAGAACCCATGCCTCTTTCCTCTCTTTCAATTCACTACCATAAAAACCCACACATATACATACATATATTTATGTAGACCTTTTATGTATGCTGGGAATCATCACAGTAGGTTTGGGGAATATAACAGTGGGCATTTATGTCTACTGGTTAATGAAAAAGTCTTTCACTGTGGGCAAAAATTGAATAATGAAAATATTTATGTCGATGATGAAAGCATAAGAATGATCTCAATCTGTTCTAATGTCTATGAATTAATTATAAACTATTCCATATTAATAACCCATTTCAGTAGGCGACATGGTGTGTTATTTGTGTGCTACAGTGAAGTGGTTGAAGAATTTCTCTGGGTTGAAGTGTCCAGAGAAATTTCAAAGACCAAAAACAGAATTCAAAAGGAACTTGATAAATATGCAGAGAGTTGGTTAATTATAGGTTTGACTAAGTTGGGTTTTTGGGATTGATGGATGAATAGATGATGCAAAGACATTCAATAATTCAAGCCATTGTTTTAAGTTGTTTTTTTTTTTTTTTTTCTTTTTTTTTTTTTTTGGTGATGCAAAAATTTCTCTAGTTTTAAAGAATTTCTCTAGATTGAATCCAGAGAAATTCTCTGGAGATGAGATTTTCTCTGTGAATATATATCCAAGTCACTAAAGCCATCAAATTGCAGATAACAAAAATGAAGTAAACTCTTGTGTAGAATTTGAAATAAACTCAGGAAGCTACAAAGACTGAAATCTGGACTTGAAGCTCAAATGATTAAATGGCTTGCTATGTTTCCAGGTATGTTTTCATTGTTTCAAGGGGTTTACAAGTGAATTTCTCTGGTTGGTCATTCTGATTCAGAGCATTCTCATTCTGCTTCACTGAATTGAATTTCACTGATTCAATTGAAAATTCAAGAATTTCACTGAATTGAATTCAGTGAATCAGTAGGCTCCATCTTAATCAGTCAAATTTTACCAAAGAATAACACTGAATTGAATTTTCTTTGGTTTGAACCAAAGAATTTCTCTGGAGTAAATTGAATTTTCTTTGGGTTTGGACCAAAGAATTTCACTGGATTGAATTTTCTCTAAGTTGAATTTTCTCTGGTTGAATTTTCTCTAGATCGAATTTTATCTGGATCGAATTTTCTCTGGATTGATGTTGAGGGACCTTAGATATTATAAAAATATTGAGTGTCCTTTATGCTATAAAATCATAATACCAGGGACCTTAAAAAAAACCCCTTTCAAAAACTATCATACATTAAGTAAATTATCATATATATAATAGCTAATTTATCTAAGAATTAATTCAGACAACCAAAGTAGAGTAACAAAGACATTATAATTAATCAAAATGACTAATGTTAAATAAAAGTAAAACTAATTTTGTTTAATCACTAGTAGATATTATATTAATCATCCCATTTTAGTGGTTAAACTTTTTTTACATGCTATTTGTTTTTCGCTTATATTGATTCATTAAACATAAATAGGTTTGGAATGATTATTAAAAATTAAAAAAATTTAAAAAATGGTTTGGAAATGCATTAAAATTGAATTGACAAACATAAAGAATATAAATATTTAAATTATTCAAAAAAAATTAACAATTTTAATATGAGACCTCTTCCATTTGCTCAAACTCTGAATCTAAATAATAAAAAAAAAAATTTTAAAAAAAGAAGAAATTTGTGGTTTAGTTCTCAAAGGAAATAAGTTCCTAAAAATAAATTTAAGCATGAGTTATTTTAACAGGATAATTAGTAATAAAAAAATCAACTGATGAATACATTTAAAGTATAAACCCATATCCAATCAATTTTGATGTGTTCTTCATTTTCAATCTAATATCTACACCAAAATATATATATATTAAACACAATCAATAAGTGAGAGAGTTACAAATTGATAATAGTAGCGCTTTTAAAAGAAAAAAAAAATAGAATAAAATCTCAATTAAATGACACATTATTAACAAAAAGAAAGAAATAAAGAAAGATACAGATTGTAACAAAAAAAATTAAAAATTAAATAATAATATCTATTTACATAAACTCACTTTCTCACAAATGCAAAAACTCATGCAAGTATACATTTCAAATGTAAAGCAAATATTTAAGATTTTTAGGCATCAGAAATGACTCATTGTTGATTGTTTCCCCCCTCTCCCCCACACCCCAATCTTCTGTTCATGGTTTTATTTGCAGGAACTTGTTTTTATATTGAAAAGATTATGCTTAGACAAAAGATATATATGGAATTCTATCCTATTTAAAATTTGCATAGATAATTAATTGATGATTTCTAGAGATGGCAATCGGAACTCGACCCGACGGGGACCCGATCTCTCGACCCCGAATTGAACGGTTATTCCCCGAAAAATACCCCTGACGGGCCAGGGATGGTATTAAAAATTAAATCCCCGATGATATCCGGGCCGGGGACGGGGATACACGTTTCAGTCTCAGACCCGGCCCGACTCCGACCCCGATCCCGATCCCCGGCCCGGTTCCTCGACGTGAAATTACTATTTTGCCCCTGCTTATATATAACATATGTGTGTGTGTGTGTAGGGTTTGAACACACACACAACAAAAACACAGAGTCGTCCGTCTCTCTCTCTCTCTCTCTCTCTCTCTCTCTTTGTGTAGTGTTTCGCCTTCCTCTCTCTCTCTTTCACACAACGACGGCGCCGATCCTCCCTCACCGCCGCTGCTGGTTAGAACTTAGAGTTTCACCTTCCTCTCACCGCCACTCCTTCTCACGACGGCTGCTCGCCCCTCACCGCCACTTCTCCCTCACCGGCGATCCTCCCTCACTGTCCATTTTCAAAGGCAAACTTTCTCTCTCTCTCTCTGGATTTTGATATAAGGTTTGCATACATACATATATATATATATATATATCTGTGTGTATATATAGTTTCTCTGTGTAAGGGATTTCGACCTTTATTTTATTTTTTTTTCCTTCTTGATCTGTTATTAATCTCGATCTATTTTTTTTCTTGATCTGTTATTGATCTAATCACTTGAGTTCTCAGTGTGTATATAATTTTTGATCTGTGTGTATATAATTTTTTTTTCTTGATCTGTGTATGCAAGTTATGGGACTTGTTTAATGATTTTTTAATTTGAAAATATTTTGACAAATTAAATAGGATGTTTCAAATCAAAAAGAACAAAAAAAAAAAAAAATCTGAAATGTTACAATAATTCAGGGATTTTTCGGGGTCGGGGATCCCTAATCCCCAATCGGAGGAGGGGATGGGGCGGACAATGGGTCCCCGTCGGGGATCGGGGCCGAAGTCGGGGAAATTGTTACTTTCGGGGATCGAGGACGGGGAGTGTAGTCCCCAGCCCCGCCCCATTGCCATCTCTAATGATTTCAAAAGAAAAAATATTAAGTTTAACTTGAAGATAAACTTTAAAAAGATTAAGCTGAAATATATGGGAATTCTATAATAAACTAATAAAAGATAAAGGAAAATGCCCCAGACCCCCAGTTGAGGTGACCCCCACCATCCACACTGTTCTATGATTGGTCCATAATTTTATTTATTTATTTATTTTTATTTTTTTTGGTCTTCCACTTGTAGAGCCCCACGTGGAGCTGGGGGTGCTGGGGGTCCCTAGCACGGTTGAAAAGATAAATATAGATAATTAAAAAAATTATTATCTTTTTGGGATATTTATATCCCAATCTTAATCTTTTTTTATTTAAATATTTTGTTATCTTTTATTTGAATTTTCATTTTGCAGTTCAAATCCAAATAGTTATATTTTTATTTTTGTATATTTTTTCATCTCTATTTTTTTTTTTTTGTTATTCATACATAAATAGTTATTTATTTTAAAAAGTATTTAACTCCTAATCTTTTTTATTTGAATATTAATCTTGTATTTGAAGTTTTATCAATTCAAAATATGGAATTGTATTAAATTTAAACTTTATATGGATAATTAATTGATGATTTTGAAAGGTAAAATAATAAGTTAAACTCGAAGATAAAATTTAAAAGGGGCATTTACATACAACTCCCATTTTGTAAACTTATAATCCATTAAATCCTTGATAAAATTACTTGCTCCTTCGAGTCCCATTAATTTTTAATAGACCAATTTACCCTTCCAAACCTGAATTTGGGAATCAGATGGCCGTCTTCCAACCATCGCTACACTAGCACTGGAATTGCATCATCTCTATTTTTTCTAGAATGATTTATATAGTTTAAGAAATCATTAAGAAACAATACATAAAACCTCCAATAATCAAAATGCCAAACAGTAGCACAATTGTAACATCAAAACGGAAGATCCAAGAACAGAAAGCATCGTTTCTTGGCAATCAAGACGATTAGGGACCAAATTACCTGGGCACTAGTATGAATTGTAGCTTCAATAATGGACGAAGTGTTGAGATATATAACTCGATCGAGCCGGAGGAGAACCGATTCGAACCGCTTCATCGGCGGATTTCACGTGGAGGCTGTGAGTATCGGTGTCGCTGTAGACGACGATAGTTCGAATCCGCATTTTTAGGTTGTACTGCCTCATCGCTCTGCATTCTCTCTCTCTCTCTCTCTCTCTCTCTCTCTCAATTGTGTGTGTGGTGTGTAGTGTGCATGAGACACATACGCAGTGTAATTTCGGAGTGAGCGAGTTGTTTAGCTGAGTTTTTTTTTGAAATTTAGAATATTCTCAGTTTATAATATTCTCAATTTTAATTATGAAAAAAAACTCAATTTAGCAATTTAATGTGTCGTTCTCAGAAGCCAAACAGATTGTGATCAAGCAAGAAGAGAACACATACCTCTTAGTTCATACTAGGAAAAAAAATTGAGAAATTTCTTAGTTTTGAAAAATGAGAACATTCTCAGTTTTGGGATTAAAAGACAAAACGTCTTTTACCTATAAATGGGACTTATTGGTTCAAAAACTTTTTGACAGGACCTAAGCTACCACCAAATATGTAGACAGGACTTTTTGGTAATTAATCCAATTTAAAAAGATTAAGCTGAAATATATGGAAATTCTACAACAAACTCATAGAGTATAAATATAGATCGTTAAAAAATTTCTTATCTTTCTGGGATTTATATCTCAAACTTAATATTTTTAATTTAAATGTTTTTTTTATCTTTTATTTGCATTTTTATTTATGTAATTTTATTATATTTAAAATTTATATGGATAATGAATTAATGATTTTAAAAGATAAAATATTAAGTTTAACTTGAAGATAAACTTTAAAAAGATTTAGCCAAAATATATGAAAATTCTATAACAAACTCACATGAGGTAAATATAGATTGTTAAAAACTTTATCATGTTTTTGAAATTTATATCTTAATCTTAATCTTTTTTATTTAAATATTTTTTATCTTTTATTTGAATTTTTATTTTTCAGTTCAAATCTAAATAGTTATATATATATATATTGTATATATTTTTATCTCTATTTTTTTTTTGTTCATATATAAATAATTATCTTTTAATTTTAAAATTTATTTGACTCGTCATATTTTTTTATTGTTCATATATAAATAGTTAACTTTTTATTTTTAAAATTAATTGACTCATAATATTTTTTATTTTATTATTTTTTAATCTTTTATTTGACTCTTTATATTATTTTGTGATTGAAATTTGAATAGGTATCTTTATATTTTATTTTTTTATATTTTTATATTTACCTCTTTATTGTTCGTATCTAAATATTTATCATTTTATTTAAATATATATAATCCTTTTGGCTTTTAAGATTTAGGAAAGTGGGAGGGAAGACTTGAGAGGTAACACGTATTAAGAGTTTAGTATTATCCATAAGAGAAATAATTCATAAGAGTTTAGTATTAAGAGTTTGGAAAATTCTCATACTCTACTACATTTGCTTATATGGATAGTATAGATAGATAGATAGATTGATTGATAGATATAGATTTGTGGATAGAATTAAACATAATGACATATTTTGAAAATGATATTTTGAATTGGATTCATCTATTAAAGATCTTTCTTATTCTTATTTTGAAAATGATATTTTGCATTGGATTCAACTACTAAAGATCTTTGTGCTATAATTTTATTATGATAATCTAGTAGTCTAGGACTAAAATTGAATAAAAATGATGTTACTTTATGAAGTATGGTTTAGAAAAAATGCAGTATTTTGTTTACAATTTAATTCTATAATCAAATCTTTTCATTATATATTTTACTGGTGTCTCAAAGCAAAATCGCAATAGAAAAACAATTATAGATGATACTCACCAGGGTATTTTTTTTTTCATTTTGCAATACAAATCTCACCCCAAGAAAAGATGTCTCACTTTTTTCTAAGACAAAATCATCATATTGCATATGTAAGATAAAAGAGGTTTTGAGATAGTTACCTGATCACAAATTCTAAATTTGTTGGTTGTCATTCTTCATAAAAGGCTTCATAACGACTTTGCATATAATTTATCAACAAACTCAATTATGTGAGGACAAATTAGGCTATTAAATACACCTTAAGCCTTCAACATTAGGCTATGTTTGGCATAAAATTTTTGAGTTGAAATAGTCACACAAAAAAAAAAAGATAAAAAAATTAATAAGACAAAGTGTCACATCTAAACTATAATCATTTTATTTTTTCTTTCACAAAAGTTAAAAAAATCAAAAAGTTCATTCCAAACAAAACTTTTTAACTCCAGACTAAAATAACTAAAAAATCAAAAAATCAAATAATTAACCCACATTCCAAACAAAGACTTATTATTTTTTTTACTTCTATCTTAACAATAAGAATCAATTTCATTCTTGATTTACTTTAAAATCATATTAATGCGATCCATAAACATCCTACACCATGTAACCTAATTCCGTAGAGTTTGGATAACAAATGGGGCATTGAAAGACCTTAGATTGCGTGGAGTCAAGCCATACCAATTAGTCCCCATTTCTTTTGGATCACCCTTTTTTGTTGAATCACGTGGGACCTAATTACATTATAAAGTTCAAACTTAATGCCTTGTTTGGGAACATATTATTTTAATAATTTTTTGATTTTTTTGACTAAAATATGACGATAAAAAAATTAGTATGTTTGGGATGACTTATTGATTTTTTACGAAAATATGTACAAAAAGTAGAGAAAAAAATAAATTTTTGACTTTTTGGAATAGATTGTTGGCTTTTTGATTTTTTTTAATGACTTTTTGACTTTTAAATTAAAAAATAATATTGCCAAATGAGGCCTAAGACAAAACATCACATCTAACTTATAATCATTTCATTTTTTTCTCATAAAAGTCCAAAAAGTTAAAACTCTATCCCAAACGAAGTTTTTTAATCCCAAACTAAAAAAACTAAAAAACTAACTTACATCCCAAACGAACCCACTCACCACTACCACCACCCGCCACCTACCTGCCACCATCCATCACCACCCGCCATCAGCCATCTACCACCCACCTGCCACCATCCACCACTCGCCACCTCTACCACCACCACTCACTCGTTACCACCATACCACCGCTATTACCACCACACCACCACCACCACCACCACCACCACCACCACCCACCACACCACCACCACCTACCCGCTACCACCCACCACCACCCGCCATCCGCCACCCACCTACCACCACCACCCATCACCCACTCGCTACCCGCCACCGTCACCCATCCACCCACCCACCACCACCACCACCCATCCGCCACTACCTACCACCGTCTTCCACCACCACTTGCCATTTCGTACTCTTTTTTATATTTTTAAATTTTTTTAAACATTTTGTCAATTACCAAACGCGTTTGTAGTTTATGTTTTTCTAAAAATAAACAAAAAATAAACAAAAACTAATTTATAAAATTTTTGTAAATATAAACTAAAAACGTAAACGTTACCAAACACACCCTAAACAATACATATGCAGAAGCAAAAAAAGCTAAATAGTTTATTAGAAGCCGCCTTTCTTTTGGCCTTTAGGGTGTGGCTTCCCGCCCTATTCTATTTTGTCTTATATTTTTTTATCTGAAAACAGATTTTGTTCCACTATCATGTTCTGTCTCAACTATATCCTCACGGAATATATACCATATATAATTTAATTTGTTTTTAAATACAATAAGATTAAAATAATGACATATTATACTTAATATTTAATTTTACTTATTCAATAATTTGTAATATATCATATTATCTTTTATTTTTATTAATATTATCATTCTTAAAATTACAAAATTAACTCATTTCAATATCTTTTCGATTTATTCTATACTAACCTAACACGGGAGAAGCGTGAAATACTATATGTGGGGACATAATTTTTTAATGACAACACGTGGCCGAGGTGTCACCGAAGTGCCAGCCGAGATGTCACGTGTCCTTGTCATGACGCCGAGATCATCTTGGCTAGGCCGAGGTTATCTGCGAAGATACCGAAATTCGAGATGAGCGGATAAGGGACAAGAGTCCTAAAATGAGAGAAGACTTCAATTTGGATAAAGATAAAACTTTTAGAGAGTTTATCCCAATCATACTGGGAGTCTAAGATTAGCAGTAATCCTAAGTCCATTGAAGCTAGGCTTCTATTGGGACTAGGTTTGTGTTGGCCATAAAAGAGAGACACCTTCATAGGTCTAAGGTATGCTTTTTGTGCTCTGAATAGTGACTTAAGCACTTTGCTATCTTTTAGAGATAACTGACTTGATCGTCAGAGTGCCTCCCGGTGGACGAATCACCGCCGGAATCTCTTCTTTTTGTGACAAATCGTTCGGGCTTAATCTATTCTGTCAGTGTTCTCCAACTGAGTGCTTGATTGGCAGTGTGGTCGGAAATTGACACACACAATTTGGCGCCGTCTGTAGGAAAGAAAGGAGAATAGATGTCTGCGGAGGGACGACGAGATGAAGGGAATGGCAGACAAATTAGCAGACCTGCAAACGGTCGTCAATTTCATGATGCAGAACAACGTCATGTAGTCACGGTTCCCTTTACAAGATACGCCGATTCCAGCGGCCAAGAAAGATGCCCAGAAAGGGGGACAGAAAACGGTTCCTGCAGTCCTTCAGCATGGCGGGACCAAGGGATATTCTCACCGACCTTCGCTGGAGGTTAGGCATGGAAAATCCCAGAAGACACGTCGAACAAAAGAAACCTGCACCAAAGAACATTAGGATGTTCAGGGAAATGAACTCTATTTCGACACGACCAATGGAATGAGGTCCAAAAGGACTCACAATGACACTAGAAGTAGTGCACCAAAGAGGGCTGGAGAATGATACTTGGGAGTTGGAATTTACAAGCTAAGGTTGATTTAACACTTGTTGAAATTTTAAAAATTTACAAGTTGAAGTTAAATCGAGGTCATGTTTAACACTTGTTGAAATTTATGAAAAATTTACAAGTTGAAGTTACACTGAGGTCATGTTTAACACTTGCTGAAATTTTAAAAATTTACAAGTTGAAGTTAAACCGAGGACGTGTTTAACACATGTTGAAATTTTAAAAGTTTACAAGTTGAAGTTAAACCGAGGTCATGTTTAACACTTGTTGAAATTTTAAGAAAAATTTACAAGTTGAAGTTAAATCGAGGATATGTTTAACACTTGTTGAAATTTTAAGAAAAATTTACAAACTGAAGTTAAACCGGGGTCATGATTAAAGGAATGAATGATATAGGTTCCATCACCTCAGGATGCCGAGGTAATAGAACTTAGGGGGCAGTTGTAGGGACATAATTTTTGAATGACAACACGTGGCCGATGTGTCACCAAAGTGCCAGCCGAGGTGCCACGTGTCTTGGTCATGACACCGAGATCTTCTTGACTAGGCCGAGGTTATCTGCGAAGATACCGGAATCCGGAATAAGCGAATAAGGGACAAGAGTCCTAGAATGAGAGAGGACTTCAATTTGGGTAAAGATAAGACTCTTAGAGAGTTTATCCCAATCTTACTGGGAGTCCAAGATTAGCAGTAATCGTAAGTCCATTGAAGTTGGGCTTCTATTGAGACTAGGTTTGTGTTGGCTATAAAAGAGAGGCACGCGCATGGGTCTAAGGTATGCTTTTTATGCTCTGAATAGTGAGTTAAGCACTTTTGCTATCTTTGAGAGATAACTAACTTGATCGTCGGAGTGCCCCCGGGTGGACGAACCACCGCCGAAATCTCTTCCTTTTGTGACAGGTCATTCGGGCTTAATCTATTCTGCCAGTATTATCCAGCTGAGTGCTTGATTGGCAGTGTGGTCGGAAATTGACACACACACTATAAATTCACCCCCTTCCCATCCTATTGCCATCTCCGAACTTCTTTTTTTTCTTTTTTTCTTTTTTTTTTTTTTTTTATTTTGATGAAACAAAAACAAAAAATACTGAACCTTAAAAAAAAGGGTACAACAGAGGACACGAAGATCTCCTAACTTTTGAGAAGGCACTAGTTGGGGCAATATATGTCGTCCTCTTCTTTATTTTTATTTTTAATAAAATGGCCAATAATCTCATCACATTGCATATTTAATCATAAATGGGTCAAATTGAATCCAAGCAACAAATTTTAGTGCTTTAAGACAAGTGCCCTGATGATCTACTGTGATCACACATTAAGCCATGTGTATGGTCTAATTCAATTATATTAATTTTTCTTATATCTGTAATTAAATCAATTATTATCATCTTTACTGCTGTCACTTCTTATAACTACATTTTACTGCCATCACTATCTTTGTCACAACAACTACAAAAGCACCATTATTTTTAAGGTTACAATTAAATACAAGATATTTTCTTATAAAAAAAATAAAAATAAATAATAATAAAAAATCATCAAAAAGAAAATAAAACATATCAAAAAAAGCAAGAAGTAATGTCATGTGATCAAAACAACGAAAACAATCGTACACTCTAAGGGACGATGAAGTAGGGGAGCATGGGTCCCATTGTTGCCCTTAACCTAAACACAAGAAAACTTTTGGCCAAGCCCGCAAGCCACCACCAGCTAAATTGCTATTATTGCACATTAAACGGCTTTGACACAATACTTGGTCACATTTAGGATTCTGCGACCCACATCAAGATAGAAATGTCAGAAAAAAGATTTTTAAATATACTATGAAAAATAATAATAAATGTTATTAATTGGCTCAAGCTTCTCTCTAATCTAATTTCATACTAAAGCGTGTTGTTAGGTTCTGTGAGCCTACCACAAAATTCATCGATAATTCGAATTATTCAATATTTAGGACTAAACGAATATTTTATCTCTATAAAAAATCACGTTAATTAGATATTGATGGTCGCTTGATCATATCAAATTTGTGTTAACATAACTATAATTTTAAAAATAAATTGTTAACACAAATATGATATGATCAAGTGGCTATTGATATACGATCAACATGATTTTTTACAAAAATAAAATATTTGATGAGTCTTATACATTAAATAATTTGAATTATCGATGTAGCTCCGTAATGAGCCCATAGAGATCCAACAAGACACTCTAGTTGAAAAACCTAACTAGAGACAAGTTGAATCCTTACTAATTTCTATATTATTGAGCTCTTTTGGCTCTTTTTTTTTTTTTTTTTTTTTTATATTTTTTTTTTGCTGGCTTGGTTTATTTAGCTCTTCGCTTTTTTGATTTTTTTTCTTTTTTTTTGGGAGAGAAGAGTGTAATGATTATGGGGTTGGATGTGATGTTTTGTCTATTGTGGCTCATGAGCCTATTTTATCTTTTGTGGCTCATGAGCCCAATGAGCCCTTGCCAAACGGAGCCTCGCAAGACAAATTCATGCTCATGTTGTGGATAACATGTAGATCATTCCCATGCTATGACATTTCAACATCCAATTAGAGTTGAGCAAACTAATCTCTCGATAATGTTATATATCTAACAAAAAAAAATTAGTGTCAGAATGGAACATAACAACATTATATTCATCTTAGGGCCCGTTTAGTAGAGCTTATAAGCAGCTTAAATCAGTTTATAGATAATTTTAAGCTGTTTTGGTGTATTTGGTAAAACTTAAAATCACTTTTTGTAACTTAAATTAAGCCAAAAAAGTACTTTTTGGTTGAGTGGTCTCTGGGGTGCTTAACTCATCAGCTTAAGCGGGAAGCTACAAAATTGAGGGGCAAAATTACTTAAATGCCCTTTACTAATTTGAAGTATTACCAAGTTGCCATTATATAAACCACCAAGCATCACTGTTCATTCTCTAAGAGAGAGACAGATGCGATTTCTGGCGAGAGGCCAACTAGTGCTCTCTCTCTCTCAGCGATTGAAACCGCACGAACTAGTGCTCTTTCTCTCTTAATGATTGAAACACTAGCTGCGCGATTTCCGACAAGAGGCAAACCAGATATCTTCTCTCTCACTCTCAGCGATTGAAACCCTAACCAGATTGATTGCATGAAACCCTAGAGTCACAATCGACTCTTTCAGATCACGATCGCGGTCTGAAACCCTAGAGTCACGATCGACTGCGTGATGATCGACGGTGACGATCAACAGAAAAATGAAAAAATGACACTAATTAATTTATAATGAAAAAATAAAATAATTTTACTAAAAATGAAAAAATGAAATATCACTAGAAAAATGATATAAATTGAAAAAAAAATGAAAGGATTTGTCAAATGAATAAATGAATTACTAAAAATGAAAAAATGAAATATTACTAAAAATAATTAAAATGAATAATAATAAAGAATAATAATAATATAAAAAATAATAATAATAATAATTGATGGACAAATTGATACTAATTTTAATAATTGATGAACAAATTAATAATAATAATAATAATAATTGATACTAATTTTAATAATTGATGAGCAATTGATAATTTTTATACTAAAATCACAAGAATAAAGAAAAAAAATACAGATATAAATAATTAAAATGAATATATGAAAATAATATGTAATGAAATCACAATATTAATATAAATTAGAGCATGAATATTAATTTTAATGAATTAACAAATTAAAAAAAAATTAACAAAGAAAGAAGAAAAGAAAAAAAAAATTAAAAAAAGAAAAGAAAATAAGGTGAAAAAGAAAAGAAAATAAAATAAAATGAAAAAGAAAAAGAAAAAAAATGTATTATAAATGAAATCACAAATTTTATATCTTATAAGGGTAAAAATGACAATTATACAGCAAAAAGCTATTTTACAGCTTATTTACCAAACACTACACTACTACTTAAATCCATTAATCCCACAGCTGCACCAAGCATGTTATCAACTTATGTTCACAGTTGGAAGTTATAATATGTTAAGTTATAATCTATAATCAATTTTTTACAATTCTATCAAACGGTGTCTTAATAAAGTGGGAGTCATATTCAAAATGAATGTAAACATGATATTCTAAACACGTTTGTACAAAAATTTCTAGATCTTGTTTATGCTAATCTCTTGGGTAAGATTGGCTGATCCTAACCTAAGTTTCCACTGCACAAAATAATTCCAACCTGTACCTCCAAAAAGAATTTAGGGGTTGTTTAAGGTGTCTTAAATAAGTGTACTTTTTATCTTTTTGAATTAAAAATTGAGGAAAAAAATATGGATGTTTAGGTTAATTTTTTAATTTTTTATGAAAAAATGTGTATTAAAATTTTTTATAAATTAGTGTGTAGGGAAAAATTAGGATTGTGAGTTGTGCAGTCGTAATTTTTTACTTTTGATGAATAGTGATAACTTTTTAACTTTTTGAATAACTTTTTGACTTTTGGACAACTTGCCAACCTTGGCCCGAATATAAATAGTTGAAGATCAATGCTTCCAATTAACAAACCATGGAAAGATCAAAATAAGATAAAAGAATCCAACAAGTAGTTTACCAAACATGACCTTTACACCGCCTCTATATGAATAGTCCACCTAAGAGACTTAGTAGGGCAAATGGTCATTTCACAAATGGGTTTGTTTAGGAAAAGAGTAGATCAAAAAGATGAATAAAGGCGAGTTCAAAAAAAAAAAAAAAAAAGATGAATAAAGGAAAAGCTTATTGCTTTTTTGTTATAAGAAAAAGGGCTTTTCCTGAACTTATCCACCAAGGAAACAGAGGGAGACAGCACAGCTTGAGAGAGAGAGAGAGAGAGAGAGAGAGAGAAGTGTATTGCTGAAGTTAAAGAAGAGAGGCAACAATAAAAACAGAAAAGAGCCTTCCTAGAAACAAATGGGGGAAAGAGAAGTGTATTGCTGAAGTTTCTCTTTCCTCCCCATTTCCATGGCTTAAAAGTGCTCCCTAAGCTCATTTTCCTCATTTCCTATATAACCACCACTCCTCCATTCTCTCTCACCTTCCAAACACGAGAACAACAAGATTTCCAATACAAACACTCAACATTAACCTACCACTTCAAAAGACATTCCAATCCAATCTATTACCCGTTTTTATTTTTATTTTGATTTTGATCTTGATCCAGTAAGATGGATCGCGGGCAAGATGTAGAAGGAAGCGGAAGTGTTCATTTACAAATTGATGAACTTGGCAATGGAGGTCCAACAATTTTTGAACCCCAAAGCAGTATGGAAACAAGAGATAGTAGCAATGCTAATCCTGTTTCTCCATCAGAAACCCAAACCCAAGCCCACGCCCCAGAACAGAAGCTGACTCTCTTCGCCCTCCACCTCGCGGTGCTTGAGAAAGCGGCAACAGGCCTAGGAACACTAGCCTTTATTTGGGCAACAGTTGTCCTACTTGGCGGTTTCGCCATTACCCTCGATAAGACAGACTTCTGGGTCATCTCCATAATTCTGTTAATCGAGGGGACTCGGATTTTCAGCAGAAGCCATGAGCTTGAATGGCAACAGCAAGCAACATGGTTTGGAATCAACAGTTTCCGATTGATAAGATCGAGCTCACACTTGATAATTAAAACTATAAAAGCAATCTTCAAACCCATCGAATTGGTTCGGAAGCAAAGTCGAAGGGGCAGAGAAGTTAATCAGAGTACTCACCTGGCGAGCCGCAAAAACTGGGATCAGAAAAAGATGCCAACTCGAACATGGGTGGCTTCAGATGTTCCTCTGTTTCCATATGCCCAATGGGTTTTCTCAGCAAAACATGTCAGCAGGCTAATGGATTGGCTCCAGATTGCTTCTGCATTAACCTGCACAGGTTTGTCATTAATGAGGCTCATTAGACATAACTATGGCGAAATAGCGAAAGGAGATACCGATAAGCGGAATCGCAGGTCGGCTCTGAATATTTTTTACGCCTTGGCATTGGCAGAAGCTTTGCTGTTTTTATTGGAGAAAGCTTACTGGAAATGGAATGTGATTTACTGTAAAGTGTTGGATGAGGTGAACAAGGAGTGTGAATTGGGGGCTTCGGGTATGGTTTCGATTAGACGATTCTTCTACGATTCGTATTCGAGGTGTGTTAATGGAAGCATTTTTGACGGCCTAAAGATGGATATGGTTTCGTTCGCTATTGATCTCTTGGATTCGAATTCGCCAGATGAACAGCTAATCGCAGTTAGGATTTTACACAAATTCTCAATGAATAAGCTGTTTTCGGATGATACACTGCAAAAGATTGGAATAACGTTTCCGGTGATGGAACGGTTAGTTGAGATGTTGAATTGGAAAGATCCACAAGAAGAAGAGATCAGGAAATCAGCAGCAGAGATATTGACGAAGCTAGCAGGTAAAAAACAGAACTCTCTACGGCTTGCTGGAATACCTGGTGCGATGGAATCAATATCGTCTCTGCTCCAGAACCAAAGGACTCATAGTATAGCCGATGAAATCTCCAAGAAAAGAATCGTCCACGACCATGAAAATTACAGTTTCTCGACATTCAATCATTTGGGACTTCTCATTCTAAAGAAACTTGCTCGAGACCATGATAATTGCGGAAAGATAGGGAACACGAGAGGACTCTTACCAAAAATAATAGATTTTACTCACGCAGAAGAGAGGTTATTGAAGGACGAAACTGCTACACAGTCTCAGATCTTGACGGTGAGACGATCTCTTCAAGTGCTGAAGATGCTTGCTAGAACAACAGGCACCAACGGTAAGCAGCTCAGAAGAGAGATTTCAGAGGTTGTTTTCACAATCAGCAACATCAGAGATATACTACGGTATGGTGAGAAACACCCGATGCTGCAACAACTAGGGATAGAGATTTTAACCAGTCTGGCAATGGAAGAGGACGCGACAGCAAGGATTGGGAGCACAGGCGGAGTCGTCAAAGAATTGTTCAACATTTTCTTCAAAATGGAGATGCCTGAAAATCAGAATCATGTAAGAATTGCAGCTGGAGAAGCGCTAGCAATGCTGGCATTAGAAAGCAAGATTAATTGTCATCAGATATTGAAATTGAAGAAAATTGAAAAGCTCATTGAAGCATTGGAAGTTCCGTTGCTACGCATGAATGCAGCACGAATCTTAACAAATTTGTGCACCTACGTCGGAGCAGACTGTTTCATGAAGTTAAAGGGGGTCACTGTTGCAGCACCCACTGTAAGTTCTCATTTAGCACCAAAGAACATTCAATTTCTTGCAACACAATAGAATTGTATCTTTTCAACTAAGTAGTACAGACACGGACACACGACAAACATTCAATTTCAGAGTAATGCAGAAGATAGGGTTCCTTTACTCCTGTGTAAACTACAGAATGTAATGGAGATAATAATCTATAAATTCAACCCCATTGCAGATGTTTAAAGCAATAATGTCAGAAGAATGCAAACTGCAAGAAGTGATGATCGGACTAGCAGCACATGTTTTCAAATTTATGACTAGCATTGCGTTCGAGAGAGCTGGAATTCAAGTGGCTGAATTAGCTAGTGTACTAGTCCAGATTCTGAAGAAACACAAGTATCCTGCAACCAAGACTCCGAGAATTAGGAGGTTTGTCATAGAGTTGGCGATTTGGATGATGAGAAATAAAGAAACAAATGTTCAAATTTTCAAGGGCCTGGGAATGGAGAAGGAGCTGGAGTCTGTAAAAGATACCACATCAGAGATTGAAAACTTCAATGTTTTCTCTGGTACCGTTGGATTGAGCCGGCATATCACAACAATTCACTCGCTAGTCGAAACTGCGATGAAGTTACTGGAAGATAAGTAATTTATGGTAATGCAGAACAGATTTTTCAAATACAATATTTCACGTTGGCATGTCAGCAAAATGCAATAATTTTGTAAATATGGATGCATGAAGATTATCTCAATAATCAAGCTATTTCTGTTGAGAATGTCACAGTTGCAGGTTACATTTATAAAACAATCTCCATATTAGATTGTTAATAACTAGAATGTGCACTACAAAAGTAGGACTTATGAATTTGATTTTCATGGATAAAGGAGTGGGATTCAATTAAATTACCCTCAAATGAAATAATTGTATATTTGATTCAAACTTTCTAATCCCAAAGATTATTTTATCCCATGAGTAGAGGGGACAACTTATTTGAGATAACAGTTTTGTTGTAAAATTTGCAAAATCTTCTTTCAAGTAACTTTTCTCTAGATAGTAATTCCTTAATAATTTATTCTGCCTAATTTAACCTGAATAAAAAATAACTTTATTAATTTAAGAACATCTTAAGTCAACATGTTGAATTGGTGTTTGTGAGGCCATCATTTGCCCTGAGTTACAGATCTTTTACAGATCTTTCAAGAACATCTTACCCTGAGTTACAGATCTTTTAAGTTCTCTGACAAGTGGTGATAGATCATTTGATCCATTGTTCATATTAAAAAACATATATATATATATATATATTCATGACATTCATGCATGGCTTCATGGATTGCATGTCTTATTTAGAATTTTGAAATAAAGTTATACTAGAATATGATAATAATTTTTTTAAGGTAAATTACACTTTACTCCCTTTATGTTTGATCACTTTCTCACTTTAGTCCTTAAAATTTATTTTCTCACTTTGACCCTTCATGTTTCAAATTTTTCTCACTTTATTCATAAAGCTAATTTTTATTTAAATTAAACAGAAATGTCATAATAACTGCCACATAATATAAAAAATATATTATTATATTAGAATTTATGTTTATGTCAAAAGTGTGAGTTATATATAATAAAATATTTTTATTTCACGTGACTGTCAATGTGTCATTTTTTATTTAATTTTGAACAAAAATTAGCTTTAAGAGTAAACTACGAAAAATTTAAAACATGATGGGGGCAAAGTGAGAAAAAACAAATTTTAAGAGTCAAAGTGAGAAAGTAGTCAAATATAAAGGGCCAAAGTATAATTTACTCCTTTTTTTTTTAATAGAAATCACATTGATAGAATTCTGTTTTTAAAATGATACTGTAAAATTCAAGACTACCATATTATTTTAGATAAAAATTATGTATAAATTTTCTATATAAAAAGAAAGTATATGATGAGCTATTTTTAAACAGGTGATGTGTTGCTCTGCGTGCACATTTTTAAGAAGAGACAAAAATAAATAAATAAATAAAAGAAAAAATAATCAATATATTTTTCCCTAGCATCTAAAAAAAGAAAAAAAAAAATGACCAAGAAACAAAAAATAAATAAATTAAAAGAGACTTTGTAAGTAGAAATCCCTAGTTTGAGTCATTTTCATTCTTGCGATGTCCTAAATTTGAGTAGTTTTGTTTGGGACCATTCCTATCACATGGAATCTAACGGTTACTCGTGTGATGCACAGGAAAAATAAATTATATATATTTTGTGTGATAAATAAATTATTTTAATTTTAAATTATGTCTATACATAAAAAAATTATTAATTATAAAAATTGTTGAGAATAATAGTATCACAATTACTTGATAACATAAATAACTTGTATTAAACTAAACAAAATATTAAAAGAGAGAAATTCTATAAACTCAAAAAAATTATCATAAATCTACTTGGACTTTTAAATCAGTAGTGTATATTATTATTGTGGGATCAAATTATGAATAAATATCAACTTTTGATTATACTTTATAAGTAGTTTTTAAAAAAATTTAATATAAGTTCGTTGCCTTGCTCATAAAAAGAACTTCTCAAACAAATCATTAATTGATTATGTTAGCACCTCTCTATCTTTGATTTCCTCTATCAATGATACACGCATATCATATCAAAGTATAAATTATTCTCCATAGTTTGAATAATACTCGTATAGTTCCTACATCATTTTTAAAAAATTAATCAAGATAAGAATTTCGTAAGATTATAGAAATTATATGAGAAAATAGTTTTAATCGATTTTATTTATAAAAAAAAATGATGAAAAATTATTTGAATTGTACTTGAAGAAATATAACAGATGATAACTTTAATCATTATATACCAAAAAAAAATTATATAGGTTGCTCAACGAAAAAATAGTCGAATACAAATAAAGTAATGAACATTGAATTAAATCATATGAACTCTAAATTGATAGTATAATCTAGCAAATCAACTAATAATAACATAGAGATATTGATAAATATGTAGCACTTCCCTATCATCTTTGTATTGTATTCATTAATTTCATATATCATATAAAAGTTTTACTCATTTCGATCTTTCAATAAAATAAGGACTAAGAAAACAAATTGATAAGAAATTGATTCTAAACTTTATTATTGCAAAAAACAAAAATTTCAAAGAGAGAATTTAAAGATGGGATTAAAGAAACACCATAGCGAATAACAGACTTATAAAAAATAAAATAAAATAAAAAAAACATAACAATGATCTAATGCAAACCATTTTTAATAACTAACAGAAAGAATATCAAATTATTACCTTGTATAAATATAGTGACGAAAATTAATTTTGTGAGATTTTTGTGCTGCCTTCACCCATGCAACCTTCATTATTTTATTATTAATATTTTTCTCATTCAGAACCAACCAATTTCATAATTAATACTTTTATCATTCAGAGCCAATAATTTTTTTTTTTAATCTTTATCACTTCATAGATAATAACGAATAATAAAAATTATCAAGAGAATGTTAAGAATTTAATAGGAGATAAGAAGTTATAGATAAGGGCATTTCATAAGATAAAAATTTAAAAAGAAAAAAGAAAAAAAAAAGAAGATAATATGTGATAGGGGAAAAAAAAAAAAGAAGAGTAAATCAAAATATTTAGATATATATGTTTTTGAGAAATATATAGATTAACAAATCATATCTTTATCTAAATTTTATTATTTAATTTTTTGTAAATCAATTATTTAATCTTTATCTTTATCTGTAGGCCACGAAATTAATCTTTATAAATTTTTTATCAATTTTTATATGTTTATTTATCTATAAGTCATGAAATTAATTTTTTTAAATAATTTTTTAAATTTTTATCTTTATCTATAGGTCATGAAATAAATTTTCATAAATTATTTATGAATTTTTATATGTTTATCTATAATGAAATTAATTAAAGTACAAAATGAAGGGGAAAAAATGAGTAATTTCGTTTTTTTTTATAAAATCAATTATTTAATATTTATCTTTATTTATAGGCTATGGAATTAATTTTTATAAGTTATTTATCAACTTTTATATGTTTATTTATGGGAAAAGTTTTTAAATTATCTATAAGTTATGAAATTAATTTTTTAAAATTAATTGTTTAATTTTTATCTTTATCTGTAGACTATAAAATTAATTTTCAGTTTTTATTTATTTATTTATATGGAGGATTCTTATTCAAAGCCAACCAATTTCATTATTAATACTCTTCTCATTCAAAGTCAATAATTTATTTTATAATCTTTATCACTTGGTTGATAATAACGAATAATAAAAATTATCAAGAAAATGTTAAGAATTTAATAGGAGATAAGAAGTTATAGATAAGGGCATTTCATAAGATAAAACATTTAAAATAAAATAAAAAAGATAATATGTAATAGAAGGGGAAAAAAATATGAGTAAATCAAAATAAAGATTTAGATATATATGTTTTTGATAGATATATAGATAAATGTTATTATTTTAATTTTTTGTAAATCAATTATTTAATCTTTATCTTTATCTATAGGCCACGAAATTAATCTTTATAAATTATTTATCAATTTTTATATGTTTATTTATCTATAAGTCATGAAATTATTTTTTTTTAATAATTTTTTTAATTTTTATCTTTATCTATAAGTCATGAAATAAGTTTTCATAAATTATTTCTGAATTTTTATATGTTTATCTATAATGAAATTAATTAAAGTACAAAATGAAGGGGGAAAAAAAGGAATAATTTCATTTTTTTTAAATCAATTATTTAATCTTTATCTTTATTTGCAAGCCATGAAATTAATTTTTATAAGTTATTTATCAACTTTTATATATTTATCTATGGGAATAAATTTTAAATTATCTATTAGTTATGAAATTAATTGTTTAATATTTGATCTTTATCTTTATTTGTAAGCCATGAAATTAATTTTTATAAGTTATTTATCAACTTTTACATGTTTATTTAAGGGAAGAAATTTTAAATTATCTATTAGTTATGAAATTAATTGATTAATTTTTATCTTTATCTGTATACTATAAAATTAGTTTTCAGTTTTTATATGTTTATCTATATGGAGGAATTTTGAAATTCAAATCTTTATCCATAAGCAATAAAATTAATTTTAATTTTAATTAAACAAACAAATAGAAAATGAAGAAACATAGAAAACATGAAAGGCAATTAAAGAAGGTTGTCACGTAGGAAATAGAGAGTTTTAAAATTATGAGAATTTAGGAATAAATATTTGGAGACTTTGGTTGCAACCCTCTTTCTTCATTATCAAGTGGGTCCATTATAAAAGGAATCCAATTGGTAGTATGTCTTCATGAACAAAGGGGGTCTGGGCTTCTAAATAGGGATCGAGCGGTTCGGGATCAAATCAAACAAAGCTTCATCTTAACTACGTACAAGGTACCTGTGAAAGCCCTGTCAACTGTTGACTAGGGTGGATGCATGCACTCGCAACACAAAAGACAAGACGAAGACGCTCCATATGATGGCTTTCTATTCCGTGCACTAGCAGCATACAGAGCCAGTTCCCTACAACATTGAATCTGTTTTGATAGACTTTTTTGAAAAAGGATTACAATAAGGCTATTCCTGTCGTAAAAGCCAATCAAAAAATAATAAGTTTTACTTAAAAGTGATAAAAGCTGCCAAGTAAGAGAAGAAGCTCTTCCCCCTTTAACAGAAAAAAGAGACTGCAGAAGTGCTTAGGGTCTTGAAGAAGAGTAAGCACGATGTCATCGAGTAGCTGAAGAAGACTCCAGCTCATATCAACATTCTCTTGCTACTCCTTACTTCAGACAAACGCAGGGACGCTCTGCTCTCCATTCTGAAAGAAGCACATATCCCGAATGACATTTCTCCAGATGCACTCCAGAATATGGTGGGAATAGTTATATCCCCCAATGTTATCTCCTTCTCAGATGACGAGATTCCAAGCGATGGAACCAGCAGAATTGCCCAATCCTATCTTTCCTTCTTTCCAAGCAGGTGAGTAGGCAGTTAGCAAAACAACTTCTACTTTCAATTAGGCGGTTAGCTAATATTCATAGCTCCTTCTGTACAGCAGTTCAAGCAGGCAATTGGACTCTTTATTAGGAAATCGCTAGGATAAGAACAACTACGTTGAGCTATGAACTACCTATAGCTCGGATAATGATACAACTGCTATAATAGATGCTATAGAGCAACTATCAAATCGAGACAACTCCACTCCTATAGAACAACTATAGCGATACACTTGCTAAAGTGAGACAGCTCTGATCTACGACCACCCTGCTCTACTTGTTGAGAAGAAAGAACTCGTAAGGAAACCTTCCCAACAAAACAAACACAACCAAAAACATGAAAAGAAATAGGAAAGATAGGTGAGTTAGGTGGTGGGACATGAAAAAGTATAGAGCAGGCAACCTATTGTGTGGCGATCAAGCGTCCTTCATTAAGTGCGGCATATCTCTACAGTTGATCAATGTTTCCTTCTCATATCTCAATGCAATTTGTTAACGATGCAGCATACGAAACTGATAGCACAAAGTCGATATCATTGACTGAACACAAACACAAGATCAATCAAGTCTCACATGTGAACGAAATCGAGAGAGAAGAGCATGGATGCTAGAAGCATTGGAAGTTCTCGTTCAGTATGAAGTTGAATGCAAGCCTATGTCCATCTCGTGTAGTTAAAGAGGGAAACCAACCCGCGACAAACTATACTTGAATAGTTTGATACACGCCGAGGGCAATGCGTCCTCTGCGCCTTCCTTCTCCATTCATTCCACACATACCTGTCCTTCCTTCTAGATGGCGAGATGCACTGCCTTATCTTTTTCTTTCATATTATCCAGTGGATAGGTTGACGTAACACCTTACTACAGTAATTCATCACAGACTCAAGTGGAAGATGAAACGCGGGTTTGGACGAATGGCACCTTCCTTCATGCAAGGTCGATTTCTCGATCAAGTGTTGTCTTGCCTATGGATGAAATCACTAAAGCCTATTTCCCAAAGAGAGGCATCAAATTTAGAGAAAGATTTGTCTCATATAGCGGGAAAACCAGTCAACATGAATTTCCCTTATAGCAACATGTCAGAAATGGAAAACTTTGATCTCACCATGGCTAAAATCACTACTTTACTTTTTGGCATCTTTCAGGGGTCGTTCCTTAAGAGAAATCGAGTTTAGGCCAAAATCACGAGGTTTTGATCAATGATGTAAGTTTCGCACATAGGTGAGAAAAACCTTCTCCTGACTAACCGGACCAATGCATGGAGAGAGTCTTCTGCTCTGATCATGCCACGAAAGAACTACTCTACTACGAAAACTTAACCTAAGTTGCTATTTCTTCTTGGCAAACTACTCCGGGAACTAGAGCAAGGGTGGTGAGCGGAATAGGCTAGGCTGAAGACAAAGTAGCATTAGTTAACTTCCTTTCTTTGACCATACCATAGGATCAATTGTAAAAAAGTATGCCGCACCATGAGCATCTACGCTGCCTAAAAGAATAAAAGAGCCTACCCCACATCTCTTTATCCAGAACGGTGTAACTAACGGGCCTGTGTAACTCATTCATCACGGTTAACGGGGCAATCCTTCCTAGGAGAGTGTGCTACTCCTTCCTAAGCCTTTTTGGAGTAAACTATAGTGGGTTGTGTTCTTGCTTCGTGTGCTTTTATCGCTGACAAGTTCTTTCCTACCTTTTGATCCCAAAAAGTGTAAAAAAAATAAAGATTGGGCTCTTCTGTCGCGTACTTTCTCGATCGAATTGCCATCAAATCCTAGACAAATTCTTATACATCGTGAGAGCTAGTCATTGGCTTCGTTAGTCGACTATATTAAAGAAATTGGATATCTGCCCAGACATTGTGAAAGATTTCATAGATAAGGTTTCCCTCTATCTATCTGAACGATACCTCTTGTGATGGTGCTACATCTCGCACGTACTTTCTTTTGACCTCACCTACCGCCCATGCCTGGGGTAAAGATCTAAGTTCTGGTCACATACTCATTTTCACACATACGTTTTGAAAAGTTCTCCTAATAGCCTTCGACGAAACGACAACTCTTGCAGGGTATTATGGTAAAAAAAAAGCTTCATCCATGGGTATTAGGACAACATAAATCTGTGACTGAAGACATTGATGAATCGAACCTATAGTAATGTCGCTCTCCTTGCCCACCCCATCCGCCCTTAGTCAACTAAACAAGAATCAAAGGAATTTGCCCTTTCATCCGGATTTTCCTTATGAGATTGGTTTTCCCTCCCTGACTCTAGCTTGGGTCGAGATCTTGGTCCATGGGCCCATTCTCAATTAGTCTTCCTGGACGATGTTTCTTATCCACCCGAACCACCCCTACTAGCATAAAACAAGAAAATTCGGGCAGCGAGTCACATGTTGGAATGTTAGGATGTGGAATTTAGTTATTGAGATTAGATTAGTGATTAGTCACACCTACCGTCACCTATATTGGTCAGGTTAAGCAGCTGACTTCGCCCCAAGAGACTAGGAGAGTTGCATGTGATCAATTGTAAACAAGCTCTTGTACACCCATCTTCAAAGCCTGTCCCAATGTTGATAAGGCTTCAAGAGCAGTTACTAAGAAAGTGAAGTAAAAATATGCTAGTTAATTTGAGGTATAAGAGTGAAACTCTGCTAGGGTTTCTGGTTTTGTGATGGGTGAGCGTTCGACAGGGGGTTCTTTTTTGACGAAAGAGGCTGATCTGTTTCTTCGGAGTAAGAAAAAGGTCACAATGACGGGGATTTCTTCACCTCTGCGAGCAGATGCGGTTATAGAGGATAGTGCTCCTCTTAATTCGAATAGTGGAGTTGACTGGTTCCGAAGCACAATCTAAGGGAAGTCGTATTTGTCGAAGTTGACTAAGTTTGAGTCAAATTCTATTGAATTGGATGGAGATTGTGATTTGGAGAGTAAGGATAGTGATTCTACTGATGATTCTGATTCGGATGATGAGATCGCTAGGGATTTTGCTGAGGTTAGGGTTTCTCTGTCTAAAGAGGAGAAACGGCGATTGAGGTTACCATGGTGGAATGCGCTGATTGTGAAATTGTTAAGTAAGTCCGTTAGCTTTCCGTTTATGTGTGATCGTTTACAGTAGATGTGGGGAGCTATGGGAGATATGAAGGTTACGGATCTGGGATTAGATTTCTTTTTGGTAAGGCTTTCCAATAGAGATGATTATGATCATGTGCTTTTTGATGGTCCCTGTGTTATTGCGGGACATTATTTGTCTATTTGAAAATGGCGTCTAGAATTTCGTCCCTCAGAGGTGTCTATATCCACCATTACTGCATGAATGCGTTTGCCTGAAATTCTGATTGAATACTTTGATGAGGAAATCTTGAAGAAAGTTGGTAATATCATTAGACATACGATTAAAGTGGATTTGAATACAATTCTGGTGAAGAGAGAGAAGTTTGCACGTTTATGTGTTGAAATTGACCTTCAGAAACCTTTGCGTTCAAGAGTCTTGATTGGTTCGTGATGGCAACGTGTGGAGTATGAAGGTATACATTTTTTTTTTTTTTTTTTCTTGTGGACGTTTCGATCTATGGGCTTTTTTCATTTAGTAAGGAGCTTTGTTAAAGAGATCGGAGAGGGGATATACTTGTAACAACGAAAGAAAAAGGGTTCTCTTTTTAAGCAATGGGGTGAATTTTGAATTCCGGAGGATTAGATTAGTTGTTTACTTTTATAGAAACTAAGACAAGAAGTAAATCGCTTTCAGTATCTCTTGCTTCTTTGGTTAGTTCAGTACAAGTGGCAGGCACAAACTGTCACAGGCAATACATATATAATAATAAATAGGCGATTGAAGTAATTAAGTCAAGCTTTTGCCAGAGGATGAGTCTTTCAAGTATTGGTAGCATTTCCTTTATCAAAGTCTAATACGCTAGGGACTGTCTGAAAGTGAAAGACATCATTGGTAGGCGGACAAGCGAACATTCCTGTGTGATTGGGGATAAGTAGGCGCAGTTAATCGACAATAGGGCAATTCGTCAATAGATATCTATATAATGACTACCTCTTTTAAAGCCATACCACGAATCTCTTGTCTTCAAGTAAACGGTCGGAATCAGTCCACATTGAAAAAGCCTTCTTTTAAAGAGATCCCTTCCATCGGTCGTGTCTGCCCTGTCTCAATCAGTCAAGCTGTCGTCCTGTATCGGTAGAAACTCTATTAATCGGTCTGGTCTGATCTTTCCATTCCCGGTCGCATCTATTCTATTTAGCCAATCCCTTACTGCTTGCTTCACCCTGTTCTTCCTAGTCATCGGTCGTATCCTATCGTCGAATCTGGAATCGAATCTGTGTTGACATCTGTTCCACTGGCTGTTAAAGGTGCTGGCTGATGAAAGACATCCCTAAAGTGCCCCCCTTTCGTGCCTATCTCACTTGTATACAGCTCTTATGGGTCTTTTAGCGCTGCTTTCACATGATGCAATATTTAGGCCTTCAAGACCTGCTCTCTGGCCCAAGCCTCATAGCATTCATATTCCAAGCACTAAGTATTCCCTACCTGCTCAAATGCGTCAATCCACCTATATGTACTCTTTTCCTCGCATAGAGAGCTCTAGTAGTTCTTGGTATGAGGGAACTAATGCCGTAGATAAGGTTCATTGCTATTTGTTCTCCCACTACGCTAGCACTTAAGAGACTATCTTAGCCGGATCACAATAAGAAATCTCCAAAGCAATACTGCAGTACTAGTCCACGACTACCATTTATGTAACTAAACTTCCCTGCCCCTTGTCCACTCAGTCTCCTTTTCGGACTTTAGGAGCATTGAGTAAAGGGAGGCACGAGGGTGGGAAGATATACTTATTCAAAGGGAAAGCGCACCCCGCTATTTATTCTCACAAACAAGGAGAAGAGCTAGTGAAATGGACCCTTTCCTCATGCCAGTAGGGGAAAGAAAAGAGGCCCACTACGAAATGAGAGAATGATTTAGCTGCTAACAAGCGCAGGTTTTTCATTAAATGAATGGTTATTCGGGAAACGTCTGTTGATGAGGAGGTTATACATAGTTAAAAAAGGAAACCTGGGGGCGGATTCCACCTGGGCTCCGTTCGAAGAGATGAATAATGGTCCTTCTCCCTTACAAGCTCCTTCCCACGAGCAACTCGGTTGGTTTTGTGAACGAGAGCGCTGATCACCCTCACGCGGGAAGATGAACATTGAAAGGGCTGAAATGGAGATGTAGATGTTGATTTTGGAGGTCTTAGTTATAATGCCATCGACACGATTGAGGCTTCTCCTTTTCTTTGGTCCCAACATGACACGCCAAGTGTAACGACCGCAGAAGGTAGAGTCGGAGAATTCATCTCCAAGTCAACAGCATGTCAGACAGGTCCTAAGAAGGATATAGCCGAGTGAGTCTCAGACTTGTTTTCCTTTTGGAACTTTCTGGCTAATGACCTGTCGAGTCCTCTTCAGTCAAGTGCATCCGAGCAATGAAGGTCGAGCTCCAAAATTCAAACGATAATGGAGGTGTGAAATCAAAGTGAGGCACAGATCGTGTGTTATAATAGATGACCAAGCCAAGGGACACTATCATAATTGCCCAGTTAAGTCGGACAGGAGTGACTTACTTTCAACCGATAAAGCACTTATTTCCTGCTCTTCCTACTTGGCCAAGATGTGTTAAACAGAACCTTCTTCAAAAATTTCTCTAAAGATGAAGAATGGGATTACTAGGCTGCTGCTTTGACTTTTTCCAACTATTGTGACGAAAGAAAGCAAGAAAAGTCCGCTTCTTGCAAGTCCCAATTAGTGGGTAATAAAATTATATTCCTCCAGTTCGGACGCACTCAAGGCTCTCCTCTTGTCCATCTATTCCATCCTTAGGGGCAGGAGTAATGAACTTCATTGATTCCTCTTACTCCCCATCTATCTGCTTGCCTCGAACCAATGCGAGCCTTATTTTCTTTGTCTCCCAATGCCTGGAAAGGCAATGCCTTCCAGGCCAACCTCGATAGAAGCACCAACCGAAGAAGCAGCAGAGAATGGAAGTCTCTCTATTGAGTCTAGCTACAGACTCTTTCTGACTGGCTACCTAAGATAATAGACTCCTTGGATGCTAGCCACTCTAGCTACCCTAGCGACTAGCTTCCTTGTTTGTATAGGGTACTTGCCCGGGCTACTACTTAGGTGTTTAGCTGCTACCAACTCGGTAACTGATTAACTAGTAGTTACTTGCTCCAGTCCTTAGCAACCAACTTCAATGAATCTGTACAAAACTTAACCCAGGAAACAATGGACAAACAGTTTCGTACTGATCTTTTTAGTCACTCATTTCTTTTCCTTAGAGGAGGGAAAAAAGAGGCTTGGAAAGCAGATACGGAAGTCAGAGGCTTATAGTGGCTTAAAAAAAAAGGACAATACCACTACAAACGGACGTGACTCCGATGGAATATAGTCCCCAAAAAGGGAAAAAATAGGCTTGGAAAGCAGATACGGAAGTCAGAGGCTTATAGTGGCTTAAAAAAAAAAGACAATACCACTACAAACGGACGTGACTCCGATGGAATATAGTCCCCAAAAAGGGCAAAAATTAAAGGATATCATTGAGGGAAAGGACAAACAAACAGAAGTGACTCTGCTAAAGTCTATAACTTGAGCTAAAGGAAGAAAGTAAAGACTTAGACTTAGACTCAAAGAGGGCAAAGGGCTTGAAAGAATGGAGGATAGAGACCCACTTTCTTCGCTTCATTCAAGGTGACATAAAAGGAAAACTAGAATTAGTGGGGTTAAACCAACAAGTTGAGCTAGGAAGAACTGCCTTAGAAACTAAATACATACGGCAGCGAACCCAGGCTTAAGACTGAGGGGTACTTAAATCAATGGATGTTGGCGGCTAGCTACCTTGTTGGATTAGTTAGTTGCTATAACCCTAGTAGCTAGCTCTAGCCCTTCAAACTACAACTGCTTCAGCAGGAGCTAACAACTCCTTACTACCCGGGCGTCGCTTTAGCTGCCAACTACTTACCGGCTTGCCCGAGCTCATAGCGCTTAGGATACCTTCAATGACTCAGCTAAGAAACCTCGGATTCCCTATAGAGGGGGAGGGGAAGGAAAAGGGTTGGGTGTATTTAGTAAACAGCTAGCTTCATTACTTTAGCAGCTGCTGACTCCTTAATGACCGGACTGTTGGATTAAGTACTTGACCTGGCTACTAAACCTTTGAACTAAAGCTAATACCGATTACTAGATAACTGAGCTCCTTACTAGCTATAAAGAAGCTGGCTATAAACCAGAGAACTTCTAGCAGGAACTAGAAACAAACTTCTTACTTGCCTTGCTCGAGCTCTGGTTCTTGTCGCAACTACCTTGACTGTGACTCTACCCGGAACCCGATCTTACCTAGGAATGGGAAAGGAAGGCAGAAAATAGCAGATTAAGGCAGGGATGGGCGCTTAGGAGTAGTTGGATTAGGCACTTGAGAAAGACCTTCGCATTGTCCTATAGCTACAATCCCAGGGGAGGAAACCCCGTCTTTTTGTCTTCAAAAGTCAGTCCCAAGTATGCTTCGTAACTAGATCTAGAAGAAGCTGCCTTCATTGACTTTTCTAAAAACCAAACCCTTGGCTTGCTTCTCTATAGATTGTTAGGGGAGAGAAAAGAGATTAAAGCAAAGGAGTTTTCTTAGTAGACAGCTAGCTTTGTTACTTTAGCAGCTTCAGCTGTAGCTGCCAACAACTCTTTACTCGCTCTAGTCGCAGCTAACAACTGATTGAACGAACTGCATTAGTAGAATAAAATGGCCCTTCATCAGCTACAAACTTGTTACTAGCTCTCAACTCCTTACAGACAGGGCAGCTATATTAGTAATGGGCTCTGGTCCTGGCTTTGGTTCTTAGACTGAAGCTACACTATGCCTTCGTTTCAGCGTTTAGCTTCAACCCAGTGACACATCTTTCAAGACTAGAACAACAGACGATGTAGTGATCGCTGATTCATCTTATACCTTGACTTTGCAATTCAGCCACTAACAACTCCTTCACTTATCAATTCAGTGCCTCCTCATTTTCTTTCACACTTTCAACGAAGACTTCTCGCTAACTAACCTTTAATAGCTTCGTTATCCTAGCCTGCCAACTCCTAGCTACTAGATCTTTTAGCTCCCACTTTTTACTCTTGCAAGCGATGTATACAGTTGTATCCGTTGTTAGATCTTGCTTTTCCTTCATATTTTTCTTTCCCATCTGGATGGGACTGGGAAGCTATTAGTGAGTTCTCCAAGCAAGGAATGGTAGTTCCTATGATAGGGTCGCTTATAGTTCCTTCTTCTTCTCAGCCTGGATGAGGCTTTGAAACTATGCATTCTTTGATGAGGCTCTTTCATTAGGAGTTTCATTCCTTCTTCTTAGCCTTCTGAAGGGGACTACTCTTGTTAAGGGAGTTTTGCGTAAGCAATTAGGCCTATACTTGGTCACTCGCGAGCCAGCAATGAGAGATCTGGGTGCCGGTAGCTTCTCCGATCTGCGAGTTTAGTTCCTAGTAAAATCTTTTCAGACTAATCCATTGGCTTTTGACTTTGAATTCCACAATTGGATGGATTCTAGTTAGCCTTAAGAAACTCTTATCAAGCTAAAAACTGGCTTTGAAGATTGCTTTCGTAAAGGGTTATGTTGATGCAGTAGCAAAGACTGCCTTATCCCATCATAATTTTAAAATTATACCTTTCATGATCTGACTAAGATTACTGGCCTCATAGTTCTTCATACCAAAAACCTCTAGTTGATCATAAAGGTTCTTCACCTTAATACAGTAAGAAGAAAGAGCCCCAACTACGCCGCTTCAGGCCATGTTGTTCAGTCTCCAGGCACTGACGCTTACTTGCGATCGCATGTTCATTAACTTCCCTCAAAGTAAGCCATGCCTTTCTTAGGTCTGTAATGCCCCCATATATGGGGGCGCATCTACCAGCTACAAACACTATGATCGCATCCATAGCCCTACCAGACCAGAACAATAGCTTCTTACTCACCACATCCTCCGGTTCACCTTCCACACCACTAAAAATTATCCGACATTCCTAGCCCATCAAGAAGCACTTTACCTCTTCACTCCAATTTACATAATTTTCACCATGTTGGAGTGAACGACACACAATCGAAAAGCTAGACAATATTTCCAATGCAAAAAAAAAAAAAAGAATTTGACGATCTGATTCTGGAGGAGAATACATGTCCACGAAATTTTCTCAATATCTTATTTCCAAAGGCACTGTGCATCAGGGATCTTGTGCGTATACTCCTAGAATAGTTAAGAGGAAAAATATACACTTATTGGAAACGGTTGGAGCTATGATGTTTGGGATAAATGTACCTCGTTTGGGCAGAAGCTGTGTTAGCCGCAACATACTTGATCAATTGCATACCGTCTAAGTTCTTACTGGAAGCATCTCGGATTACTCTTATTTAAAAGTCTTTGGCTGCTGTTCATATTCTCTTTTTTTTAGTTTCTTTAAAGAAAACAAGCTCAACGAAACAAGTGAAACGAGCAACAAGAGAAGACTGGTAGTAGAAGGTAACAAACTAGAGACTCAGAGAGAGATCAGAAGTAAAACTTGACAAGGAGAAGACTGAACCCAGGTGCTACATTACAATAGACGTCACCTGGGCCGCATGACTCAGGCAGACTCTTTAACCGGCCACGTGCCTATTTCGCTTTAGGAGGTATTAGAGCGAAGTTTTGGGTAAATCTCTTTCAATTTCTGCTAATTCTCTTCTTGTTGCACCATGTCCAAGCTTGACGATAGCAATGGAGCACTGTCTGTGGCGACTGTTGCTAAAGAAACATTCAAGGATCGAGTGACCCAACTTGATGGCAAGGTCGACTATTTGGGCGAACAAGTGTAGACTATGGCAGAAAAGCAAGAGAATCAGGAATCGTTGGTCACCAGACGCGCGCTAATAAATACTGGGTCTTCCCAATGAAGGAGAGTCATCTTCGTGGGGCCTCAACGATCCCAGTGGCGATGTCCAAAATGTGACGGACCGAGTCAAATTGAGGAGCTTGCTATGGAGATAGGTCTCCGGTTCGTGTACTGAATGTCTCACCTGGTGACTCCAGACGCATTTGAGTCCCAGAATTACTGCCATTCAATGAGATTTGAAATGCCAAGGCTCGAAGACCTTTGGGACATAGAACAGATGCGACTTCCCTCAGTTGGTTTTGGTGGCATAGCCCGTTACAAAAGTCCCCATTTTTTTTTTTATCCATTTCTTTAGTCTTTAGGAAGCCAAAGCTTGACTTTACTAAACTAATAAAATAAGGCTTGCGTAGGGGCCCTCACCTTTTTTGGCTGAGCCGTATCTTGCTGGATGGGACCGAGAGAAAGAAAGGACGAAGGACAACCATGCATGGTACTTCTCAACCGTGTCTCTGAGGGACAGTTGAATGAGCGACTCATGAATGTTACCGGGTCGGATGAGCCAATAACTAGAACACATTTAGTCTATTTTTTGAGCAGGAATCACAACGTTACTTTCACCATGATACGGACTCCAAGTTCTTATGGCAGAGCACGAGGAGATCAATCATCAATATAATGATGGGAATGGAAAGCAGAAGCACGACTGGGGTCTTCGTGGTCCAAGATAATAAAACCATCAATAAGAGTAACGTAAGCATAAGACTTTTTGGTAGTACCGGTGAACTAGATGGCCGCGGCGATGGAATCTGGGACAGAGGACTTATAGTATCTCTCTAGATCTAGCAAAAGCGAAAGACCTCCTAACATAATTCAAATAGAGACAGACCGCTGAGCCCACTCTGGCCTCGCAGGGCGGGCCCCTGTGGTTGTGAGCTGGAGCTACCATAGCTTATGGCTAGAGCAATAGGAGGGGGCCCCAACAGAGATAAAAGTTATGATAACGAGCGCTCCGCCCGCCAAGCGGGCGGCAAGAGCAACGGGCAAGTGCTTGGTAGGCCAACAGCCCAGTGAACCGAGCGGGGTACTCGAAAAAAAGGGGGCACACTGTAATAACCCTGACCCTAATTAGCGCTAATTGGAATTTAATTATATCTGATAATTATTAAGAGGAAAATCTGGAATTAGTTGCATGTACATTCTATGTGTTACGTGTTTTTATCTGTTCGGTGTCGGAATATCTGTTTGCATTCTAAACTTTAAACTGTAAATTGAAAGCCTTATCGGCGCCCGATTCTGAAATTGACTAGCGTTTTAGACTAGTTAGATTTTATGTGATTTTATGGTAGGTTCAATTAAAATTCAATTTGGGATGTTTAAATCTGATTAAATAACACTTTAATAATGAATCTAGTGTAATTACCTATATGCCCTTGTTAGTGGGTCTAGTAGGCAACATGTTTTGAGTCTATTACACTTAAACAAAACATCTCCTCAGCCATTTCTCCTTAGACCAAATCGACAGAGGGAGAAAGGGGAGGAAAAACTTGAGTTCAACTACGATCTTTGCTAGACATTGGGAGGCTTGAAGGTTTATAGCAAGCATTAAACTCCAAGACTTGAAACTAAGAGTTTAAGGTGAGAATCCATCCTCTTGAACTAGAATTTAGATTAGCTCTTGCATACTTCTTGACCCTTTGGAGATTGGAGTCTAGAATTGGCTTGAATGGTTGAATTGGAGCCTAGTTCATGCATGCATGTACATGTTCTTGGCATATGAAGTTGTTTTGTATCAAATCCCCACATGCATGTGCATATTTTTGCTAAAGTCCATGTATTCATCATGTTTTTCCAGAAAACTTACCATTTGATCATGTTTTGAAGCTTTCATATGCATTTGAATTCAAGAATGTTGGATTACACTTTGTTCTTGAATTGGGTTTGTATAGGGTGCTCAAATAGACTCACTCTTGGGCAATGATTTGTCAAATTGACTTTTGAAACTTGATGTAATATGTATTTCAAATATTTCTCCAGGTTTTGGGCCCAAGAGCTTGAGTTTTGGGTTGTAGAATGCTTAGTTCGAACTTGGAAGACAAATCTGGAAATTCCAGATTTTGCTTCCTCGCTCGAGCGAAGGATTCCTCGCTCGAGCGAGACCTTTTATTTTGCAATCTCGCTCGAGCGAGAATCGAGCGACCATCGCGCGTAAAATTGCAGCATCCAGTACTTTTGCATTTTCATCAGATCGCTCGAGCGAAGGAGTTCTCGCTCGAGCGAAGCCCTTTGATTTTGGAAGCTCACTCGAGCGAGCATCGCGCGGAAAAAATCAACATCCAGTACTTTTACTGTTTCATCAGACCGCTCGAGCGAAGGAAGGCTCGCTCGAGCGAACCCTTTGATTTTCGGAGCTCGCTCGAGCGAAGGAAGGCTCGCTCGAGCGAACCCTTTGATTTTCGGAGCTCGCTCGAGCGAAGGAAGGCTCGCTCGAGCGAGACCCCTGTTTTTAGCAATTTTCGTAAAATATTTTCTAAGGCATTTTTGCATCCACATTCCATCCTAGGCATTCCTAGGCCATGAATAAGACTCCATACTAAGGTTAAAGGGTTAAATGCACACTTAGAATTGTTAACGTAAGTCTTGATACGATTAGTAGTGCGCATTTCAAGTGTGTACCCATTATGTGACCATGTAGGTCGTGTGCCGTAGCCGGTTGATCGTTTGGCTTCACCTATCAGTTTCAACGCCCACTGTGAGTAATAACTCTGTAAAGTTATGTTCAACTTTAAGTATTTTCTGACTGATATGATCTGATTTCTGAAATACTATGTTATGAATTATGAATGATTGTCCAATTTTCGGAAATGTATCGTGGCACTCTTAGTTCAAATGGCCCTCGCCCGGGGGAAACAATACCGTGGCATATGGCCCTCGCCCGGGGGAAACAATACCGTGGCATATGGCCCTCGCCTGGGGGAAACAATACCGTGGCATATGGCCCTCGCCCGGGGGAAACAATACCGTGGCATATGGCCCTTGCCTGGGGGAAACAATACCATGGCTACTTGCGCGCAAGACGAGGACCTTTATGGCTGTTGGTACCAACTTGATTGTGGTCTTTGGACCTAATTGATCGGACAGCTATGGGTGTACCACATATGATTTTATGCAAGAATTTGTATATGAATATGAATATGGAAATGATTATGATACTGATTTGGAATCTGAAAATGCATAAGATTGTGTTTCTGATATAAGCTTTGATTTCTGATTATGTAATGGACATCATTCATTAACCCCTTTACTCTGTTATTATTCATTGGGCTTCCGCTCACGGTTTATTATGTATATATGTAGGTGAGACGGCACAAGACCCTGGCCAGAGTTGATGGCCTCCTGTTTCCCTTTTTGGTCAGCCAGCTGTTGCGCCTCCCGAAGAGGTTCCAGTCAAAGCCTAACCCCAAGGCAGTTTTGTTTCATGCTAGTCATTGGTTGTGTTTTGTAAAGTTGGATCTTGGGGCATACTTATGTAAATATTCTGTACATATGGATGTTACTGGCTAGCATGTTTATATATATAAATAAGTTTTAAATTTTCCGTCCCATGTATGTCATCACAGCTCATTGGACCTTGTTTATTTTACTTTATTGCTTCCGCAGCCCCTTATTAAGTGTTAATCTGTTTGGAGGCCGTAGGTAATCCACGGATTACTGGCCGGTTACGTCGCTAAACCTATAGGGGCGGGTTTGGGTCGTGACACACACTGAGCAAGTACGAGAAATTGGCCCCGCTCCGCTTTCTTAAAAGCAAGGACCACTACGAAAGGTCAAACCAAGAACCTATGGAAGTCAGGGCTCGTCCCTAGTCAATATTGGATCAAACAATAGGGGGTCGTAGCACTGACCTCTTTTTTTATTGATTCAATACAATAGCAGAAAAGATCATACAGTTCCCTACCAAGACAAACTCTCAACAGATCTTCTGCACGCTGGGCATACCTCTTTCGTGCATCTTTCTTATGGCGGGAACAGAATAGGGAAAGACCTGGCTGACCTGCCCAAGGTTCGAGGGCGCGCTTTCTTTATTTAAGAGAGAATGGGAAGTAAATCGAAAGGCTTCCGTCTTCGTTCTTGGTTTGGGGGTTTTGAGGCCCCTCTCGATCTTATTCGTAGTTGGGAAGGGGGAAGGAGTCTAAATCAATGGACATTAATGAACAATCATTGATGGACGTTACACATGACACGTTTAATTTGACTCAAGGTCCGGTGCTAATAGAAGTAGCTTACTCTCCTAGTAGCAAAGGAAAAGGCAGGGCTTTTTTGGGAGTAATAGTGGGCAGGTCTCATGAGATCTATGCCGACCATTGAAATCAAACGAAGGTCGAAGGACCATTCGATTCTTTAAGGGGCATAGATCTAGGCCTATTTGTTCGGTCAATCACCAAAGGCAGGGAGGAACCACTATGGACGAGACCCCTCCGACCTCGATTCTTTTGCATAGTCCGGGGGCTGGCTGCAGAGGAGCAGCGGGGCATAGCGGCGCCCTCGCCTAGCGCCATTCCCGAACCTAGCAGTAGACGGGCAGGCCGTGCCTGAATTTAGACCAAACCAGACTTTTCTTTGTTTGAGCTGCTCCCACCCACACAGACCGAAAGATCCCACTTGTCTTGGACTGGAGAAGTACGTAGAGATCTTTGTGGGACCGTGAAGGGAGTCTTAACCGATCTTTTCTAGGATTCCTTATCACGCCACACATGGGGATCTTTCCATTGATAGATAAGAGGGCTCCCCCCTTGAACAGACTCTTAAAGCTTAGGTTACTACCTGCCTCTACGGAAGAGGTGTACTTTGTACCGCCCCGAGGTCATATAGATCGAAACCCGGAGCGATAAGAATGGAACGAATGCCCTACCCACGGCCACAACCACTGGCGCTTCAAAAGGCTTAGATTCTAAGGGCACTACTGAAAGCCCTTTTTTAGGTTGTGTAATAGGGAGGTGTAAGCCCCAAAAGCCTTTGGTACTTCGGTAGGGCGAGCAACCCTTAAACCAAAAAAGGGGTTTGGAACCCTTCCCCTATTTATACATTTCATTCTCTATTTGGCCCACATCAAAGAAAATGAGAAAAAAGGGTCAGTCAAAAGCATAGCTCTTTCTTTTCTCGGTCTCATTTCGAAGGAAAGGCCTTCGTATTCCCAATCCGGTAAGGATAAACGAGTTTCTTTGCCCCAGCTTAGCGAATCGCATCCTTACGCAACAACATTGTTTGTGCGTCCCTTACTGTTCTCACTCAGTGCTTGCAACAGCTAGGAAGGCAGTCGTACAAGCGAAGCCTATCACCACGCCGACCATCAAATACGAGATTGGGCCTCTTCTCAAAGATTTGATGGAACGGTCTAGCCCAAAAAAGGAAGGTTATAGTACGCGATGCATTCCATTGTACGAATCGCGAACATACTACGCACGACCGGATGTAGAGCCACTAAGAGTTAGTAGACCGGGTCGGGCGCAGGTGCCAAATCCAAAAAGTCAAGTCTCTATCAGCCTAGTGCACCAACCAAGTGGTACGACGGGCACTCAAAGACCTGGCGAATGATGGCCCACCCCACCCAAGAGTGCTTATGTCATAGGGGAACTCAAAGCTGGAAACAATCCTTATGGTTTTGATATCCGGTAGGAATAATAAGAATCAAAGTCCAGATTGGTTGGTGAGCCTAGTGATAGGAGACTATCTAGCTTGGTTCAGAAAGCACTTGTTGGTTTAAAGGTTTTTTTGTTTCTAAATGTTATGGCCTAAATGCTGAGCTATTGACCCTACTTGTTTGGATGGGTGTTCACCCCAAAATGTTCCTAGACCGCATGCATACATCCGTAAGTAACTTAGTGCAACATGGCAAATTTCATTGAGAGGAATCAACAAAGAAAGAAAAATGGGTCAACATCTTAATGTGTATTTGAGAGATTGTCCTTGGGCTGAGGAGTGTCCACATGAGTTCGTTAAGGTATCTACACGGGCCTGTGGTCCTCTTTTATATTCTGTCGAGAGTTCGGATTACTCCACCTAAGTAGAATGAAAAAAAAGAATTGGAAATGGAAAAGGAGAGCCAAAAGCTTCGCTTCCGGTAGCTTGCTTACCCTAGAAGTTCCCTCTCGTATTCCCTTCAGACCTATCAAAAGCACATCCGCTAAAACTTACAATCAGAGCCAAACTTCCATTTGATGAACTTTGCTCTCCCTTCCCTATCGATTACACACAGATTTTTCTTTCACTAAACTTCCATCTAGGGTTTTGCCCTAAGAAAAGGTTCCCTCCAAGAAAAGGTTCAAACCCTTATTTCCGAATAAAAGATCAGCTCAATTATTTCTGGACCAGGTTCGAGAGAGAGAACTGAGACTCAAGCAACTAAAAGGCTGCAATCTCCCTTTCTTCTGGGAGAAGGCAAGCCGAGAATGAAGGAAACTACTATACTTGTCACAACCCAAACTCGCCCCTAGAAGTTTGGGCATGACCACTTCAGAAACGAACACTTAACCTGTTATATATAACATATGGGGCCTGAGTGGAAGCATAAATTTTATATAATGACATGCAAGAAAAGAGCTACATCCATTGAGCAACCACTATCATGCCAGGATCACAAATAGACAGATAATAATGTTTACATACACATATACAACCCCGCCCCTTGTTTGGGCGTATAACAAAAAAAAAACATTAGAATTTAACATATATAGACAGTCAGAATGTAAGCCAAAACTTCAGAAAACGGGTAGGCTTCACCCAAATGCTTGGATACACAGAGGCTGACAAAAGGAGACGAGCATTAAGAGTTGTGGCTGACCTCCAAACGTATGACCTACGGAATCAGACAAAATACAGAGTGAGATAACCTCAGTGAATAATAGTACTTGAATAATTCAATGTTCAACTTGAATTATAATGCAAAGCAGAGTGTATATAATATAAAAGACAGGTGGTTAATCTGATTATGTACTAATGTCAGACCGGCCTTAGGCCCCTTTTTAACTAAAATGGCTTTCAGCCCTTGAACAGAGTGGCATTGAGCCCTTTAACAGAACGGCATTAAGCCCTTATCAGAATGGCATTACAGCCCTTATCAGAATGGCATTAAGCCCTTGAACGTATTAACGTTAAGCTTTACACATGTTGGCATATAGCCCTTGAACACACTTGTATGAACCCAAGAGGTGTCTCACACGGATTCTAGAGGTGACTCATGTCGTAGCACTTAGTTCCGTGTAGCATTTTGTTCCATACCAGAAATCATTAGGTCTTAAAGACCGATCAATTTATATCATGTTATAACATAGCATAAACGGAATGGATAAATAGAAACATATTCATACATATTCTTAATTATGCTTGAATCAGAAACAGAAATCAGAGTTCATGCTTGATCATAACCCACCCGTACAAGACCGTCGGTGGTACCATCCGTACAAGACCGTCGATGGCAAAACATAACCCACCCGTACAAGACCGTCGGCGGTACCATCCGTACAAGACCGTCGATGGCAAGAGATATCTCGTAACATACTTGAACCACGATATTATTACCCCCGGGTAAGGGCCTTGTGCTAAGGATGCCATGAATACTTTTACATATATGGATAATCATTCGTTAATTCATAACGTAATAGAGCATTTCTTCTTGTTATATCATGTCATTATCGTGCGCTTAACAAAATAGAATAATTCACATTCTCATGTTGGTCACATAATGATGTTAAACTTTTGCATTCATGTCGTAGATTCTGAATAACTTTGAGTTCATATGGATTTACATAACTTTCCAATTATTCTGATTCTTCGAAGATGAACACAAAGTCTCTTTATTCATTAAGAAATGGCATGGTTCACTTGAGCTATTAATCAGTAACATACACATTTATTTAATCATTCATATATGTTAATATGGTTGACTTGCAACTAACAAAAAATTACTGGTAACCATTGCATCATTCACCTGAGTTACTGCAGTTAACTTAAGTTTAACAGAACGTTCTTGATAAATATTAACGAAAGGTAAACACATTTTACCGATTGAATGATTCCAGAGATACCGGAATACCATAGTTCCATTTATTAACTATTGACAGGTCATAATGATTTTAAAGTCATACCGATGTATGCCAATCTTTCAACGTTCACATTGACTTCCAATCGTCATAAATGTTCATGTATCCCTTACGAGGAACAGAGCATTAGTGACAATAATTATCAATGGCAAATAAAATGTACATTTTCGTACTATTACTCACAGTGTTCAGATGCTTGGTCCGCCCCTGTAGCTGACCCTACACAATCCATAATAATTCAAACACAATTCATCATAGTACAACACCATTCAATTCAACATTATTCAACACAACATAATTTCAACAAAAATCAACATTTAGTTCATCAACACCATTTGTAATTTAACATAATTCAAAATAAATCCTTGAATCCCATTTCAACATTCCAAAACCGAGCTCATATCATTAATAGATTATTTTCCCAATTTTCCCTTCACATTATAGCATGAATTTCAATGTTCATAACAAAGTTCTTTCGCAAATTTTAAACATAATTTTCAAACATTTCCAAATTCCAATTAAATTTGAACACATATAATTCAATACCTCAATTTCATTATTCTACTTTCAATTTGGGCCAAATCATTGGTTATCATCATTAATCAACCTAGGGTTTCAAGAAAATCAAGGGTTTCAAGAAAAATCCAAACTTCCCAAACCATTACTTCTTGTTCCAATTTTCTCATTGATTACAAGTCTATAGTTCATAATCCATCACCTTAACCCAGCAATTGTGTCACGACCCAAACCCACCCCTATGGGTTTAGCATCAGAATCGCCAAGAATCCGAGATTACCAAGGCCCGCTAGCAATAATACAATATCTGTACGAGGGCTTGGCGGAAGCTATCTGATAAATAAACATTGTCCAATGAGTCGATAAACTGTATGCAAAAGATTTTTTTTCATACATATAAACATTCAAGATCTGAATGCTTATGCACAATATTTACAATCATTCAAGCAAGGACTTAATCCTGATATGATGATATAGTCTTTGTCGTCTATCTGATATTACAAAAGCGACAGAGACAAGCGGGAAATAAAAACACCTAAGCCATAGCTTGGCGAGTTGAACCTCGCAGTGAGGCACATTGGTTGGCTTGACAAAAGCGAAGTTTACCGACGCTTCTAGCATTGGTCCGATGCTGTACACCTACATATATATATGAGCAAAGTGAGCTAAAGCCCGATGAATAACATAATGCGTAAGAGGTTTAGAATGAATGTCCTTCGATAATGAAAAGCAGTTCATTAAATCGATATTTCATTCTTTGATCAATCGGTCATATGTGGTACATCCATTAGCATAACTTGAAGCGATGATGGGTCTTAAAGACCGAGCGATAATGATGGCCATCAATCGATGCTTGATAGTGGTTCCACGAGGAACCGAGATCTCTATGTGATAAAGATGAATAGTAGGTACTAAGGATGCCACAGTACAGTTCAGAATATAGGACATACATTCATTCAGTAAACAATATCGATTCGATGCAGTTGATTCGATTATTCAGAAGATAGTCATTTTGAACATATCTTTACACAATTGTTACTTACAGAGTTCTGGGCTATAGTAAGCTAGAGCGTCTCCTCAAAATGCCAACCCTATACAGTTAACAGATTGAACACACACTAAGTTTCACAGTTAGGAAAGATAATAACTTAATCCCTAAATTTGCCTTGGTGTGTTCTACATCCATATCCTCTTTAAGATGCCTTAAACTAGGCCTAAGAATGCCTAGGATGGGATGAGGATGCAAAGATGCACTTAGAAAACACTTTACAAAATTTGCTGAAAACAGGGGTCTTGCTCGAGCAAGGATTCCTTCGCTCGAGCGGACATGCAGACAAAGGATCTCCCCTCGAGCGTGAATTCCGTCGCTCGAGCAGACTGTGTGCTACAGTAAAAATACTGGATGCTCAAAATTTACGCTCGATACTCGCTCGAGCGTGAGACACAGCTCTTCGCTCGAGCGTAGGTTCCTTCGCTCGAGCGTACGCCTGCGCGCACCAAGATTCTGAGAGCTTGAAATTTACGCTCGAGCCACCATTCCGTCGCTCAAGCGTAGCTCAGAGTAAATGGTGGTCGCTCAAGTGTAGAATCCTTCGCTCGAGCGTAGAAGCCAAATTCTGGAATTTCCAGATTTGCCTCCCAAGCTCAAACCAAGCATTCCTAAGCTCAAAACTCGACCTCTTGGGCCCAAATTCTGGAAAACACATCTAAACTCAATATACAACAAGTTTCAAAGCTCAATTTGTGAATTTAAAGCCTAAGGGTGAGTCAATTAAATCCAAATTTCAAACCCATTTTCATGAACATGAAGAACATGCAAACATGTATGAATTCAAATCATTTCAAAGCTTCAAGTTGATGCTCTAATGAGCCAATTGTTCCAAAAACAAGTTAAAAACATAGACCATTGCAAAATTATGAACATGTATGTGAGGAATGATAAATTACAACCTCAAAACTTCAAATTAAAGGCATGCATGCATGAACTAGGCTCCAATTTGACATATATGGACTAATTCAAGGCTCAAATCACTAAGGATACAAGAACTAGGCATGCACAAGCTTAAACACAACAATGAGAGGTTAAATTCCTTACCTAGAGCTCCAATTACAAGGTGAGGAAGCTTAATTTGCAACCTATGATCCAATTCCTTCAATTCCCAAGCAATTTACAAGCAAAATTGAGATGAAATCAACTCCTCAAGTCTCTCTCTCTCTCTAAGGTCGGCAATGAGCAAGAAATGGCTGAGCAAATGTGTTATGTGATCAAGTGAAGGCTCAAATGTGTGTGAGATAGTGGGCCATTAAGTGGTATTTTGGTAATTAAGCCTAATTTGGGCATTTGTCACTATGTAATCTAATTTAATCATACCAAATCAATTTTAAGATAATTATACCATAAAATCGCATAAATTACAATGATCATACAACACTATTCGATTTTGGGTTCGGCCGTCAATAAGGCCTTCAATTTACAATTTAAACACATATACACGAACAAATAATTAAACAACCAACAAGTAGAAGTGCAATTCAAACAGATACAGTCAATCAATCAGTTTCAGATTCCAGTTGGTCAGTTCAATAGTTCAGTCAGTCATAATCAGTCTTAGTTTAGTAGTAATCAGTATTAATCAGCGATCAGTGATGAGGGTTATTACAAATTGCATCCCCAACATTTTAAACCCTAAACCCCCAAATCTCAAGTTGGACATAATATGCTCAAAACTATAGATTTTGTATTTATATACTCAAAATACCACAAATCCATCCATGAATGCAGATATTGAAAGAGAACAAGGACCCCTACCTCAAGAATCAAGCAAAGGAGCAAAGATTGAGAAGAATCCTCCGAAATCTCAAAATTCCAATTGGTAGAACATAATAATCTTCAAGCTTCTTCACTTCTTGATGGATGATCTTGATCCATCTTGATCAAAACTAAGGGAAATATAAGGTATTGAAGATCAAGGACCTAGGGTTTCTCGGTCCTAGGACATAGGAAAGAAGAGAGGAAAAGGAAAAGTGAGAAATGAGAAATGATCTAAAAAATCCTGTTTTTAAGCTGCTGACTCGTAAAACCCGCTCGAGCGTCTATATTCCAGCTTGAGCGTACCTATTTCCAACACAGATTTTAAAACTTTGAACAGGTATAATTCTTCCATCCGGACTCCGTTTTAGGTCGTTCTTGTGTCCAAATTGAAGCCCAAGAAATAAGCTTTCCAATGGTTCTAACCTCACATCCATATTCAAAGTGTGGAAAAAGAAAAGGGCAAATGAATGACGGCTGATCGTAGAATAACTATCTGAATTATATTCTTTGGTCCAATCTTACTTTACCATCATACCACCACCTCAATCAATACCCCAGAATAAGATAAGAACATTACAAATACACTAATAAGAATGTCAAAAATGAGCCCCCGTGCCTCAGAAGTTCAAACTTAACCAAACGACCCGCTCGAGCGCCCAACCTTGCGCTCGAGCGCGGAGACCAACAAAGCCGTCCGCTCGAGCGACCACTTCTACGCTCGAGCGGTAAATCACCACTCCCAGAATTTCAGTCTGCCTGCAAAGTTACTGGAAACCCCAAAAATCCACTTGAGCGTCAACTCCCCCGCTCAAACGGAGGGAAAAAAATTCCCGATCGTTACAGTAAAGGTCGTCAATACCAGTTTTAAAATCATAACTCAACAGATAGTTCTTCAATTCGAATAGATATAGTTAAATTAAAACACGTTAACCCCGAATTAAATAAGGATGACTTCCTATACGCATTTTTGGGGTCATTACATTCTCCCCACCTTAAGAAGTTTGGTCCTCCAAACTTGATTCACCTTGTCACAAGTCTAATTCCGTCCTGGACATATAACATTTCTCAATCATTTAGCCATTCATAATCCTATACAGTCAATTTCGATGGAGTTTGCTCCCAAAATCACAAGTAATTCAACTCCACTAACTAATTGATAACCCAACTGAGAATAATACTTAATAACATCAAAACATCATCTCATTATCCATAACCTTGTACATTTTAATTTATTACTCCACAAATCATATCCTCTACATAATATAACAGCTTAAGGGTATTCAGAAATGAATTCATTTCAAGTATTCGTTTGCATGCGACTCGTAAGCTCTCAAACATAATTCAAACTTTTTAAGTTCACAAATAACCCCCATTATCATAATTCCTCAAAGGTTAAGGAAACATTCACGACATAATCGTGTTTCAAAGGTATATACTTCTTACAACAATTAGACCCATTTTGTTCATTATCTGAATTAGACTTATTAGCTCAAGTCAAATCTCTAACAGACTCCAAATACCAACTTAAATCTCATGTCAAGGAATTACATGTTCAGAGTAGGGTATTAGTAAAATCAAATACAGATCAAACCCTAATGGTCAGACTTCCCAAATCTCAGTAAGGTAATAATCATTTAAATCCTATACCGGCTTAGAAGATCTCAAAGTCAACATCATGACATCAAGCACATAATGCATTTACCATAAAGTTCTTATATTCTTGTTTCATATTTAGTAAAATGTTCCTATCATGGACAAAAACATTTTCCAAAAATATGTAATACATAAAGTTCTTCAAACCCTTCATAACTACATACAACGTTGTTTAGAGATATTACTCAGAAACTTATCAGACCTTTCAAAGATATTAGATGATGGAATAATTCCCAATAGCATTAAATTTTTTTTTTTAAAACTTTGACAGAACAATCTCCGATCCAACTTATAACAGATAAGACAAAATAACTTGAAGCTCAACATAGAGCCATCATCAAGCATACCACAATAAATGATCAAATGAAGAACTCATTCATGCATAGCAAAATATCTCCTTCAGAAAACTTGTCATATCTTGAATATTCGGAGTTTCGTAGCGTATATAGTCATTTTGGGAAAATTATCCAGAAAGCTTATTATATCATAAACATATCGGAAGTTCATAGCATTTTTATTATTTCAGAAAATACTTATCATATAAAACATTTCGTAACCCAAAATATGGATTTCATTAAACATTGTATAGCATAGTCATTTTCAAAATCATTTATACAAAAGTATCTTTTACAAAGACATTAATCACTTAAGTCCATGGTCAACTCACACAAGGTCGCACTTGTCAGAAGTACCAACTGTAATTGATGGTATGACATCTCTAAATAACACAAATCACATAAGTTTCATTCCAATGATCACTCATTTGCAGATCACAATAAAGGAACAAGCCTTGAATTAATTCTCATACAAATATCTCATTCTTAATTAATAATGGTGAGTTTATGATAACAATACGTTAGGTTCAGAACGGAAACGCATCAGAACAAAATTATGTCCTTCAGACAAATGGCAGTCCACAAAAGAAACACAATTTCCCTATATCATTAAACTTCCATAAAATTCCACCGAACATTATGTGATCACAAATCACGATACTTGTATTTATTCACATTCCAGGTAGCAATTTCAACGTTCTAACTCTTGATCACTAGTCCCCTGCTCGTTATCAATCATCAAATATCTCAATCATAATAATTCCATGAGTTGTCAGCTACCATAATTCTAATGTCTCTCATCATTTCATGTTTCCAGAACTCAACATGTTTGTACTTCCCATTAGTCAAGTCAAAACACCACAATTTCAAAAACCTTAGCCTTTTGTTTCCTTATACATAACAAAACATATTACAAATGGTAGAGTTAGACTTCATATTTCAAAGTTCAAATTTTAGCTTACAGGTTTCCTTAAACAAATTACACTCGCTAAAATCGATCATTATATGCATAATTTCTTCTTACAGCCAATCGTACTCAATACAATTTCAATTAGTACGCAAACACATTTTATCCAACTACTCAATTATAGTACTTTCTCAAAATCACAGATCTAAACATTGTCATGGTAAGGAAGACATAACTCTAGCTTAAAGTTAAAGTATCACATATAGCATTTCCTTTGTTCTTAGGAATATCCCATGCTTAGAGTTTAATCAATTCACCAATTCACTTAGAGAGATGCTAAAAAGCATAATTATATCGTCGTCATTTCTCACAGATGACTAACAACCGACAACATACATTTTATTTAATCTTTACATAAAAATCGTCTTACCGACCAGTTCGAACCGTCACCACGCTTCCTCTGCGCAACTTTATTGATTTAATCCCATCTGCAGGTCTTACCATGTTCTGCATAGCAATCAATCACAATATATACAAGAAATGTATAACAAACATGAATAATAACCATTGCGGTTAGCGTCATTACATATACCATTATCGTTGCTATCAATTCCTTTCATATGCACTAAGGATGTCATGCATGATGCCTAAGTCTTTTCTAGACATCCTAAAGCTCAATGGAGTCGTGTGTGAGGTAGCAACTCGTGCTCTGATGCCACTTGTCACAACCCAAACTTGCCCCTAGAAGTTGGAGCATGACCACTTCAGAAACGAACACTTAACCTGTTATATATAACATATGGGGCCTGAGTGGAAGCATAAATTTTATATAATGACATGCAAGAAAAGAGCTACATCCATTGAGCAACCACTATCAGGCCAGGATCACAAATAGACAGATAATAATGTTTACATACACATATACAACCCTGCCCCTTGTTTGGGCGTATAACAAAAAAAAAAAAAAAACATTAGAATTTAACATATATAGACAGTCAGAATGTAAGCCAAAACTCCACAAAACGGGTAGGCTTCACCCAAATGCTTGGATACACAGAGGCTGACAAAGGGAGACGAGCATTAAGAGTTGTGGCTGACCTCCAAACGTATAACCTACGGAATCAGACAAAATACAGAGTGAGATAACCTCAGTGAATAATAGTACTTGAATAATTCAATGTTCAACTTGAATTATAATGCAAAGCAGAGTGTATATAATATAAAAGACAGGTGGTTAATCTGATTCTGTACTAATGTCAAAACGACCTTAGGCCCCTTTTTAACTAAAATGGCTTTAAGCCCTTGAACAGAGTGGCATTGAGGCCTTTAAAAGAATGGCATTAAGCCCTTATCAGAATGGCATTACAGCCCTTATCAGAATGACATTAAGCCCTTGAACATATTAACATTAAGCTTTACACATGTTGGCATATAGCCCTTGAACACACTTGTATGAACCCAAGAGGTGTCTCACACGGATTCTAGAGATGACTCATGTCGTAGCACTTAGTTCCGTGTAGCACTTTGTTCCATACCAGAAATCATTAGGTCTTAAAGACCGATCAATTTATATCATGTTATAACATAGCATAAACGGAACGGATAAATAGAAACATATTCATACATATTCTTAATTATGCTTGAATCAGAAACAGAAATCAGAGTTCATGCTTGATCATAACCCACCCATACAAGACCGTCGGTGGTACCATCCATACAAAACCGTCGATGGCAAAACATAACCCACCCGTACAAGACCGTCGGCGGTACCATCCGTACAATACCGTCGATGGCAAGAGATATCTCGTAACATACTTGAACCACGGTATTATTACCCCTAGGTAAGGGCCTTGTGCTAAGGATGCCATGAATACTTTTACATATATGGATAATCATTCATTAATTCATAACGTAATAGAGCATTTCTTCTTGTTATATCATGTCATTATCGGGCGCTTAACAAAATAGAATAATTCACATTCTCATGTGGGTCACATAATGATGTTAAACTTTTGCATTCATGTCGTAGATTCTGAATAACTTTGAGTTCATATGGATTTACATAACTTTCCAATTATTCTGATTCTTCGAAGATGAACACAAAGTCTCTTTATTCATTAAGAAATGGCATGGTTCACTTGAGCTACTAATCAGTAACATACACCTTTATTTAATCATTCATATATGTTAATATGGTTGACCTGCAACTAACAGAGTATTACTGGTAACCATTGCATCATTCACCTGAGTTACTGTAGTTAACTTAAGTTTAACAAAACGTTCTTGATAAATATTAACGAAAGGTAAACACATTTTACCGATTGAATGATTCCAGAGATACCAGAATACCATAGTTCCATTTATTAACTATTGACAGGTCATAATGATTTTAAAGTCATACCGATGTATGCCAATCTTTCAACGTTCACATTGACTTCCAATCGTCATAAATGTTCATGTATAAACTACGAGGAGCAACATTAGTGACAATAATTATCAATGGTAAATAAAATGTACATTTCGTACTATTACTCACAGTGTTGGGATGCTTGGTCATACAATGGTGACCCTACACAATCCATAATAATTCAAACACAATTCATCATAGTATAACACCATTCAATTCAACATTATTCAACACAACATAATTTCAACAAAAATCAACATTTAGTTCATCAACACCATTTGTAATTTAACATAATTCAAAATAAATCCTTGAATCCCATTTCAACATTCCAAAACTGAGTTCATATCATTCATATCATTAATAGATTATTTTCCCAATTTTCCCTTCACATTATAGCATGAATTTCAATGTTCATAACAAAGTTCTTTCGCAAATTTTAAACATAATTTTCAAACATTTCCAAATTCCAATTAAATTTGAACATATATAATTCAATACCTCAATTTCATTATTCTACTTTCAATTTGGGCCAAATCATTGGTTATCATCATTAATCAACCTAGGGTTTCAAGAAAATCAAGGGTTTTAAGAAAAATCCAAACTTCCCAAACCATTACTTCTTGTTCCAATTTTCTCATTGATTACAAGTCTATAGTTCATAATCCATCACCTTAACCCAGCAATTGCATCCCCAACATTTTAAACCCTAAACCCCCAAATCTCAAGTTGGACATAATATGCTCAAAACTATAGCTTTTGTATTTATATACTCAAAATACCACAAATCCATCCATGAATGCAGATATTAAAAGAGAACAAGGACCCCTACCTCAAGAATCAAGCAAAGGAGCAAAGATTGAGAAGAATCCTCCGAAATCTCGAAATTCCAATCGGTAGAACATAATAATCTTCAAGCTTCTTCACTTCTTGATGGATGATCTTGATCCATCTTGATCAAAACTAAGGGAAATGGAAGGTATTGAAGATCAAGGGCCTAGGGTTTCTCGGTCCTAGAACAGAGGAAAGAAGAGGGGAAAAGGAAAAGTGAGAAATGATCTAAAAAATCCCATTTTTAATCTGCTGACTCGCAAAACCCACTCGAGCGTCTATATTCCAGCTCGAGCGTACCTGTTTCCAGCACAGATTTCAAAACTTTGAACAGGTATAATTCTCCCATCCGGACTCCGTTTTAAGGTCGTTCTTGTGTCCAAATTGAAGCCTCAAAAATAAGCTTTCCAATGGTTCTAACCTCACATCCATATTCAAAGTGTGGAAAAAGAAAAGGGCAAATGAGTGACGGCTAATCGTAGAATAACTATCCGAATTATATTCTTTGGTCCAATCTTACTTTACCATCATACCACCACCTTAATTAATACCCCATAATAAGATAAGAACATTCAAAATACACTAATAAGAATGTCAAAAATGAGCCCCTGTGCCTCAGAAGTTCAAACTTAACCAGACGACCCGCTCGAGCGCTCAACCTTGCGCTCGAGCACGAAAACCAACAAAGCTGTCCACTCGAGCGACCACTTCTACACTCAAGCGGTAAATCACCACTCCCAGAATTTCAATCCGCCTACAAAATTACTGGAAACCCCAAAAGTCCGCTCGAGCGTCAACTCCCCCGCTCAAGCGGAGGGAAAAAAATTCCCGATCGTTACAATAAAGGTCGTCAATTCCAGTTTTAAAATCATAACTCAACAGATAGTTCTTCAATTCCAATAGATATAGTTAAATTAAAACACATTAACCCCGAATTAAATAAGGATGACTTCCTATACGCATTTTGGGGTCATTACAATACTATAGAAAGAAAGAGAGAATAAAAGGATTCGCGCTTTCTATGGATACAATGCCCCATTTTTTCCTCACAGTCGTGGCATCTGTCAGAAGCAAATAAGGCTCATCCATGCAAGCATCAGGAAAAGCTAGCAACTTGTTAGCAATTGTCCTTACAATCCAAAAAGCACATCTTGATCCCACTTTTTTGATGGCTTAGTTATCCTTTTGGTTAGGCACTTCGCCTCTTCAATCCCTTAGGTTGGATTACCCCTTTTCGTTAAGGTTAGTAATCTCCCCTAGTTGACCCTTCAAGCATCGAGGATAGCACAGTCTCCCTTGTTAGGATACATTCATTTCCAACCTTCAAGCTGCACATCTTTCTTTATCCAGACTACATGTCCTTCATTTAGTCTAGATATCCTTCTATTTGTGGCTACCCGCTTGTTTGTCTGTGTTGATTGAAGCCTTGATCCACTTTTGGTATAGGAACACCACATGTTTTCGTTTCGAGAATTTCGAGCTCACACCTACCTTAGAGCAATTCTCCTGACTCTTGGACCTCCCGCATGACCGCAACAAGTTGGTATAACCATTTGCACTAGGGGGGAAAAAAATAACCTAAGTAGTCTTCTGGCGTGCTCCCACTTAGAACTTACTCCAGGGCTTGAGGGATCGCCCAACAAATGCTTATTAAAGTTCATATAAAAGTACTTTGCCGCCGAGGCAGGTTTTTATTCTCACAAGGTTCAAGACCAATATGGATTATTGGAACAAGTGTCGTTTTACAGCCTTGGCTTTGGCCGTATTCAAAAGTGCCGTCTTTCCAGGGGAGGCGGGTTTCATAGATTGTCACATCGGTCCGATGCTAGGTCAGATTGACAACCATCACACCATAGTACCAAAGATTTTGGGAAAGTTGTTGCGCTCTCTTTCCTATTGATCCCCACATCGTTGTCGAGACTTCTTGGGATGCGCGCCATTATTACAGATATGGTTTCTCGAACACCTTGAGGAGTTTAGCTCCATCCGAACAAATAGGTATTTTGATCATGACATCATCACCGACTATCAGCGACATGCCAACGATCCTAGTTGTATTGCTACTAAGGGGGATTGGGATTGCTGCTCTCAATTCTCTGGCATTTGAATATATACTGAAAGCCTAGTGGCTTGGATTAGATGAGGTTATTTTACAGTGTAAAGGACATCATATGGTTCTTTTAATACATTTTCGGGGAATGACCACCTCCATCCCGAGTTATGAGACAGTATGGGCTAGTATAAACCATCCATGTGGTTGAAGATCTGAGTCCTTGGTTTTTCGACTTTACCATCACCGACAGCAAGGTCAGAGTCAGAAAGGGATTACATCTTTAGGAATGCAGAAATCACGAGACCGCGGAGAGGGTACCAGCTGCAAGATTACTCAAAAAACCCATCGAGAGTATCTCCTATGGGTAGAGGCCAACTTCAGGGTGGATCTCCCTCCCTGGAATGCTGGAGGCCTACCTTCACCCAATCCAAGTTATCGAGATTACCTGACCGAGGAACAAGCTCGACATCAGAGAATCCTGAGGATATGGTCAGAAAGTCAACAAGCTTTAATAGATAAGCAGTGGGAGCTAGAAGCAAAGAACCTGGCATATTCCATAAGGTTACACGAAGTAGAAATAGAAAACCAGCAATTAACAGAGAGACAGTACGAGTTGGAATAAGAAAATCACAGTTTTTCCCTTTTGAAGTTCATTGCATACCGCCGTTCTCACGACCTAAGGCGTAAATGAACTTTGTGTATATATAACAGTTTTTTATTTTTTCATGACTCATAAGCGTTACATATGTTTGACTTGTGTGGTAGCCTTCCTTCTTTCCGAGGTCATAGGTTTCCCACAAGTTCTGATTACCTGTCACGCATCAAATTAAGATTGCGCATCTCTCCATCAAATTCAGGATGACTTCTTTTTCATCAAGTTTAGGTACCTCCTTAGGATAGGATTCATTTCTTTTGAGTAAGCGCCGTCATCAGATTCGACCACCTCGTGCACTAACATTCAAAGACTGTATACACCGTCACATTCAAACATCACACGCACCGGCGTGCGAATACTCTGTCAAACGCTACACTGGCACGTACATCATATCGAGCATTCACAAGCACAACATCAAAGCATCTCATGATTTGCATTTCAACTTCTTTCACAACAGCGAGCTCTAATGCCCCTTCTTTTTAGTAGACGCCTATTGTCTGCTACAGCCCACTAATATGAGTACCAATCCTCCCTCAGTAGACCGCCTTACCTACTGTGTCTTCACAGGTCCAAGTACCTCGAACAACACGGACATCCTTATGTCTAAGACGAACAAGTAATCACATCAAACAAAGCATTGTTGAGTCACCATCCAAAGCATCATCTCATGTCATTCCATTGCATCTCGTACATGGTCACTACTATTCTTGCGATTATATGACCAACTCAAGCTCTTTCATATATTTATTCATCTATATAGGAACAAGGATCTATCTAACTAGAGGAAGTCACAGAAATCAGGGGTAGACCCTGGAGAGGCAGAACTCAGAGGATTGCTATACGTAGCCTTATTCAAACTCGAGCAAGGTCCGCATCAGTGTCCGTCATGGAAGGGACTTCAATTGTAGAGAATGTTGTTCAGCAAATGATTGGGGATATAAAAGAAGAAATGCGCCAACAGATGGACGAGATAAGAAAGGCCGTCGCCACTCTGACAACCAATAGGAATCTAGAAAATCACCATCTTGTCGACAACGGTAAACGGTTGACTTTGTAATCTTGCTGGCAGCAACACCACTGGGGCGATAATACACAAGCAATTTTAGGCCTCAAAGTGCCACTGCAAAACCCACTTTATGTCCCAATTCTGACAGTTCCGGAAGGTAGTCAAGTTGAGATTGGCGATGATCGGTAGAAGTCTAAAAAGGAAGCTGAAGACAGGAAAGTGGCAAGTCAACTTTCAAGTTTAGAAGAAAATATGATAATTATGCAGGGAGTTGATGCATATGGTAGCATGAGCTTCGTGGACTTATGTATCTTCCCCGACTTAAACTACTAAGTCCCTCGATTTCAAGAAATACAATGGAACAATATAAATAATCAAAAATATCCCTACACATAAAATCTCAAAATTGTAGGCCTTGTGAATCTCCCATAGAATAGAGGCATAGACTCACTTCAGAGGACGGCGAGTTTATTGAAGATGTGTCTCAGTTCAGAAGTAGGGTTGGGAGTCTAGTGTATATAACCATCACACAACCCGATATTGCCTATGTTGTTGGAGTTGTGAGTCCATTCATGCAAAAGCCAAGAACAATACATCTAGATGCTGCATACAGAATCCTTAGATATCTTAAGGGTTCACCTGGATCTTCCTTTCCTATCTTCCAGTTCCAGAAGACTCCGATACAGATTGGACAGGAGATGGGCTAGACAGGAAATCCATCATTGGAAAGAAATTGTATTGTCATTGAGCTCTATATCGTACAAGAGCAAGAAGCAATGAAAGTTATTGGATCAAGGAGGGGGAACTTGTTGAAAGAAATGGATTTTGAGCATCGAGAGCCTCTAATCCGGTGAAACATGAGTGAGCCAAAGATCTAGAGGTCGTTTTACCTTAAGAGAAAGGGCATTATGTAAGAAAGAAAGTGGTGGCAAGCATCATAAGGACTCCTTACATATCTAGTGAGAATCAAATTTCCTACATCTTCACTAAGGGACAACGCAGGGCCCTTCTTTGATAAGAAAGCTAGGAATGATCAATCTCCATTCGCTTGGAGAAGTGTTAGCGTATGTGTCTCACTTATGTCTCATGTACTTGTACTAATTGTACTTGAGTTGCATTCTTTGATTTGTTCATTAGCCACGTCCAATCGTATTGGCAAGGTTGGGGTACGCATGTTGTACATAACCGTAGCCATCTTCTATTAATACTGAAGTTGGGATTCATGAAAGGTATTCTCTTTATTGTCCCAATTCTCTATTGGAACAGATAGAGCCCTTTGGCAAGGTTAGGTATTAGGTATAGTCTATGAGGGGGTTTGCTTCCTACAAAACCCCACAGACGGTCAATTCAGATTGGTGTGTGATGATTGCCACAATGTGAAAGCAGCAACAATTCTCATTTTCTACTTTTCTCATAACAATGTCTATGTGTAGCAAACGGAAAATATGACAACAATCACCTTGATTTTCTTTTCTTACACTGACAAATTACATTGGACTTTACATTTTATTACCTATTCCAATTCTCGCCAACAACCAGACAGGCGGTGGAGCATGCGTTAGCGGGGGTTGCATTAGCTTGTGGGGAGGCTAAAGCGTTCTATGCTTACTGGACTATGAGATGGAAGTGGAAAGGGTAGACAAAGCCAATAAAGACAAATGAGTTTAGGACGAAAACAAATGATTGCAATCCCTTGGGTAATCAGGGGCCGTGACTATAACCACTTAGTTTTCTATACTATTGGACTCTGAGACAGTACAGTAACAATGTGGCTATGGGATACAAATAGCTCTGATATGCCATAAAGACTTCTCACATTCACGGATTCCTATTTCTATAATGGTGAGATGAACCACAACAGGCCGGGAAACACCTTGCCTTATCTCAGTAAGCTACCCAGGCCATGAAAATGAATATTTCGCATTGTTCGACTAGATAGCGATATTCTCCATGTGTTGAGGGAAAGGCATGGACTCATCTGGATATTGAGCCTTAAACGATCAAAGGGCTTACCTTTATATTGGTTTAGCTGCTTTTTTATAGATTGTTTTTCCTACTTGCCCACCTCTTCAGAAGCTTTGAATCTCTCCAAAGGTTTGTAACCTCTTTTCGAAACTTCAAAGCCTTTACTACAACGAAGAGAGGGTTGTGCCGGGACTGAAGCCAAAACCTTATGGTATAATGGGCTCAAGGAGATAAATGAGATCCCTGTTAACAATAAAAGAAAAGAGACAGAAAGACAGATTGATCACTTGGGTCAAAGATAGATTGTTCGTTATTGGAGGATTGAACTTGATAAGAATGTAGAGAAAAAGATTACAATAATTTAGGTAGAAAACAGGTGAGGCTCGTCCAGGTAGGGTGGAAATAGAACTATAGCAGCAAGAGCTGCGGATAGGACACTTATAGATAGTGGTATCTACAGAATCAATAGCGGCACGAAGGATGGGAACCGCAGCAATAGAGGGAAAAGATAGAGGTGAGTTAAATTATATATTTATCAACGAGATAAAGGAGGTGTTAAGTACAATAAGGAAAAGATACAAAAGAATGAATTCCAACGATCAATAGGCAGCTTTCTTATAGCTTTGAGGTCGGGATAGACAGTCCCCTAAATAAATTGGGGCTATGGACACTGTTAGTATTGGGCCGAGATCGTACTCTAGTTATAGAACATAACTAGATCAATTGCTTTGCCGGAACTCTTCTATATGCATACAGGTTCTTGAAGAGATAGAGAAACTCGAAAGAACAAGGAAATCATATTCTAGACTACAAAAATACTGATAATGATTCAACTACTATAAGAAGGGAAACTTAGTTTCACCTCAGTTACACTTCTTTGAAAAAAGAACAAAAGGAAATAAGAAAAAGAAATCACATAGTATAAACTACAGAAAGGCACAACAGGTTCCACTAAGAATGGAGAAACACAGATACCCTTAGAACCCATTTAGATGCGACGTTCGAAAAAAAAAAGGAACTTCGCAGTAGGAAGCTAACACTTACCTTGTTGGCACTTGCAGGGTTGCAGAGGCTTTCGGAAACCTGCCACTTCCCTTCCAGTTGAATAGAGTACACAAAAGAAAAGACAAGAGGAGATAGGATAGGCGAGGCGGGCTTCTCGGGAAAAGAGGAAAACGGCTGCAATGGCCTAGGCTCATGTAGAAATCGGAAGGGTTACGGGCTCGCATGGGAATACACCTATCGAGAGGATCAAGAAAGGGCTTGCTTGGCAAAGAAATAGGCAATTGTACTTGAGACAGCTCTTACAGGCTATTCAACCATTGAAGCAGGCTCAAAGTCATTGGGAATTAAGAGTTAAGTTAGGAAGAAAACCAGGGGAAGATGGAGAAGATGAGAGATAGAAATGAAATGAAATGAATACTAGAACAACAAGCAAGCAAAGAGAAACAACGAGAAAAGACCTTGCCATAAAGCAAATGAGGGTCATTGATGGGAGCCTTTGCCTATCTTCCTTAGAGGATAATACAGGAGCAACTAAACTATTGATTGTTAAAGCTTACACTGGGAAATAAGGCGTGAAGAACAAGGAAATAATAGAAGGAAACAAGAAAACGAAAGAAGAGTACCATGTTGTGATTCCAGGCCTACCAAACTTGGAATGAAGTAAGCGATGTCTACATTATAGAACTTATAAATATTATATAATAAATTTTCATTTTAACAGAATTGGATTCCAGATGTGATAGCCCGAGGAAAGAAAAGAATGCAATAGAGTTTACTTTACATTTTGTCATTCCATCAAAAGCAACAGGGCCTTACTATAAATATAATTAATATTCCTGCGCACGGCACACGAACTATGACTATCTAAAATTGACAGCAAAAGACAAAACAAAGAAGGAAACTCAATTATTCATCCAAAAATTATGATTCTACTGGTTAACCGACAACCTTTTTAATCAAATGATCAGTCAAATCTGAACTAAAATAGTACCTTTATACTAAAGGCGAAGAAGGAAAATGGACCGCTCGCTATTTCTATTATCAAATCAACTATGATCGCCCGAAGCACAAGAGAAAGTCTCAACTTAGTGTAGTTCAATCAAACGGCCTGAACCACATCAATCAGGGTTCATCCACCACATCTGAAATGAACAATGTATCACATCTGAAGTGAACAACCATTAATTATAAGGACTTTATGACATAGAGAAGAGAGCGACTATATCTACATCAAAACTTGACCGATCTAACTCGCATAGCAGCTACTACTTCTCTGACCACTTCCCTAGTTTGATTGAATGGATAAAGAGAAAGGGGTAAACTACCAATAGGTCCTACTTGGAAGACTTATTACCTAATAGGTCCTACTTTGAGACTTATTACCCATTAAGTCTTATTTGATATAATTTATTAAGTGATAAAGACAAATTTTATCAGTCTTTTTTTTTTATGAATAATTTTATAGTGATAAATTTATCAGTCTCTTTTTTTATGAATAATTTTTTAGTGATAAATTTATCACTCTCTTATTTTTATAGTGTTAAATTTATTAGTTAGGACCTGTAGGTAAATAAGTCTAGTGAATAGGACTAATTGGTAAGTACCCCTAAAGAAAGGCCTGGACCACATTCAGACACAAATGATTTCGTGGTACACATGAGATTGTTGATCGACAACCGAGACTGGAAGCAAGGTTTATATCAGAGAAATCACCTTTCAAACCCTTCATCAAGACCTATCAAAGGTGCTTAACTGAGCTTTTTGCTTAAGGGAGTTGGCTGTAGAATCGACATCTGGAGGCTTGGATCCCCAACTTCGTCAATCTGGTTCGATCGACGGCCCTGCCAGTTGTAGGTGTTACTACAAAGGCTGAAAATGAAGGCATTTCTGGCGATGTTTGCTAGACCTATGATGGGTTTCCTTTCATACTTTATCATATGCAATTGTTGCCCCTAGCCAATCAATCTATGAACCAGCCTGCAATCGATGCTTATATTGTTAGTTAGGGCTAGGCTAGTGAGCCTTATTTACGGAACAAAATCCAAAATACCTAGTCATGGTCTAATTCGTAGCGGACCTCCTGTTCTAGTTTGTAGATCGAATTGGTTTCATATTACCTTCTAGAGGAAGAGTTTGACATCAACAGGAAGCCCCTTCCATCTTCATAGGTGAAAGTTGGGTCATAATTCACTTACTATAAGGAATTTGTACCATAGGCTATCGTCCTTCTATATGAATCAGGTGCAAACTCTATCATGGCTTCATGGATCTCCATTGCTTATCATTATGCTTTGTCTCGACGAGGAAACAAAAGCAAATCAAATGATGGAACTAGAAAAGTGATCCTGGAAGATTAGAGTAGCCTACCCATTAGAAGAAACTAAATACGGAGAAGTGTGAAGTCAAAGCTAAAACTAAAGGAAAGTAGTTCGTGCACGAGAAATGCAAAGGAATCTTGGAAGAACCGGCACTTCAATTCTATTTCAAAATCAAATCTTTTCATTATATATTTTACTGGTGTCTCACAGCAAAATCACAGTAGAAAAACCATTATAGAACATACTCACCAGGGTATTTTTTTCATTTTGCAATACAAATCTCACCCCAAGAAAAGATGTCTCACTTTTTTCTAAGACAAAATCATATTGCATATGTAAGATAAAAGAGCTTTTGAGACAGTTACCTTATCACAAATTCTAAATTTGTTGGTTGTCATTCTTCATAAAAGGCTTTGCATATAATTTACCAACAAACTCAATTATGTGAGGACAAATTAGGCTATTAAATACACCTTAAGCCTTCAAAATTAGGCTATGTTTGGCATAAAAATTTTGAGTTAAAATAGTCACAAAAAGAAAAAATAGATTAAAAAATTAATAAGACAAAATGTCTTATCGAAATTATAATCATTTCATTTTTTCTCTCACAAAAGTCAAAAAAATCAAAAAGTCCATTCCAAACAAAACTTTTTAACTCCAAACTAAAATAGTCAAAAAATTAAAAGTCAAAAAATTAACTCACATTCTAAAGAAAAACTTACTATTTTTTTACTTCTCTCTTAACAATAAGAATCAATTTCATTCTTGATTTACTTTAAAATCATATTAATTCGATCCATAAACATCCTACACCATGTAACCTAATTCCGTAGAGTTTGGATAACAAATGGGGAATTGAAAGACCTTAGATTGCGTGGAGTCAAGCCACACCAATTAGTCCCCATTTCTTTTGGATCACCCTTTCTTGATGAATCATGTGGGACGCAATTACATGATAAAGTCCAAATTTACTCAATAGTCCCTCTTTCTTTTGGATCATGATCACCCATTTGGTGAATCAAGTGGGACCCAATAATTGTTATTCATTCATTCATTCATTCCATGTGTATACATCTGCAAATCCCTTCATACCAATGGCACCATATTAGGTACCCCAAAAGTGACGGAACATTCCAAACTAACAAAACTACACTTTAATTCAAAGATGTTTGTGTTTATTAAACAATACATATAAGCAAAAGTAAAAAAACTAAATAGTCTATTAGAAGCCACCTCTCATTTAGCTTCTAGGGTATTTTATCCCGCCCTATTCTATTTTAGATTAATATTTTTTATCTCAAGACGGATTTTGTTCCACTATCATGTTCTATCTCACCTATATCCTCACGGAATATATATAATACATAATTTAATTTATTTTTAAATACAATAAGATTAAAATATCGACATATTACAGTTGATATTTAGCTTTACTTATTCAATAATTTGTAATATATCATATTATCTTTTATTTTTATTAATATTATCATTCTTAAAATTATAAAATTAACTCATTTTAATATCTTTTCGATTTGTTCTATCTTGACATAACACGGAAGAAGGGTGAAATACTATAAATTCACTCCCTTCCCATCTCCTAATTTCCTTTTCTCTTCTTTTCTTTTTTTCTTTTTTTGATGAAACAAAAAAAAAAAAAAAAACTGAACCTTAAAAAACAGAGTACAACAGAGGACACGAAGATCTCCTAACTTTTGAGGAGGCACTAGTTGGGGCAATATATGTCGTCCTCTTCTTTTTTTCTTTTTTAATAAAATGGCCAAAAATCTCATCACAATGCATATTTAATCATAAATGGGTCAAATTGAATCCAGGCAACAAATTCTAGTACTTTAAGATAAGTGCCCTGATGATCTATTATGATCACACGTTAAGCCACGTGTATGGTCTAATTCAGTTCTATTAATTTTTCTTATATCTGAAATTAAATCGGTTATTATCATCTTTATTACCGTCACTTCCTATAACCACCTTTTACTGCTATCACTACCCTTCTACAAAAAGCACCATTATTTTTAAGATTACAATTAAATACAAGATATTTTCTTATTAAAAAAAATTCGTCAAAGAAAATAAAACATATCAAAAGTAATGTCTTGCGTATGAAGAGTCTCTTGAGCATTTATTTTTCGATTGTTAAGTGTCTCGGAGGGTATGGCGTGGGTCTGAATTGGGGCTTGACTTTAGTATAGGCACTCCTACTTCCTTCTTCACGTGGTTCAAGGGTTGGGTTCAGCAGATTCATGATTCTGAGATTTTAATACAATCTATTGCTATTTTATGGGCTATTTGGTTACAACGAAACTCTACTGAATTCCATACTATTACCATGACCATCGAACGAACCTTAGCCATAGCTCATGATTTATTTTCATTGGTTTTTTCACCACAGCAGCAAGTGACACTTGCACTCTCTCACTCATGTAATAACATTAACAATGTCTTCTCTAATTAAGTTCTTTTGCAGCACATTGTTTCCATCGCAGCAGATTCTCAGAAGTGGTGTATCATAGTCGATGGGTCTTGGCTCTCAATGGAGGATTGTACTGGAATGGCCTGGGTTTGTTTTGATGAATATAATCATCATGTCCAGCAGATGGCAGTGGCCGGTCCACCATTGCCTTCTCCACAGCAAACGGAGGCTGCAACTGCGTTTCAAGCTCTGTGGTGGGCACATAAATAGGGCATCATACATCTTCAATTGCAAACAGATTGTCAAGTATTAGTTTTGCTGTCACAAAATTATATGACCGGGTCTCTGACTGGCAACTTCAGTCCATTTTGAGTGATATAATGCATTATAGTACATGTTTTGATTATGTTGTTTTTGAAAAGGTGGGTAAAGAGGTTGTCCAACCTGCTCATTCACTTGCAACTTACGTAAGAAAACGCTTTGCAGTTTACGCCTTGTTTGTCATGTACTAAAAATGTTAAAAAGTCAAAAAGTCACTATTCTATTTAAGTCACATTACTTCTCTACCACATCACTTCAAATCCAACCCAAACCCAATTCATATTTCATAAAAAATCAAAAAGTATACTTATTTAAAACATCCTAAATCACCCTTTAATTTATATTAATGTCAACAAAAAAGAAAAAAAACAACAACAAAGACAATCGTACACTCGAAGGGACGATGAAGTAGGGGAGCATGGGTCCCATCGTTGCCTTTAACCTAACACAAGGAGACTTCTAGCCAAGCCTGCCAGCCACTACCAGCTAAATTGCTATTATTCCACATTAAACGGCTTTGACACAATACTTGGTCACATTTAGGATTCTAGGACCCACATCAAGATAGAATTAGTCAGAAAAAAAGATTTTTAATTATATTATGAAAAATAATAATAATAAATGTTATTAATTGGCTCAAGCTTCTCTCTAGTCTAATTTCATACTAGAGCATGTTGTTAGGTTTCGTGAGCCCACCACAAAATTCATCGATAATTCGAATGATTCAATGTTTAGGACTAATCGAGTATTTTATTCCTGTAAAAAATTACGTTGATTAGATATTGATGGTCACTTAATTATATTAATTTTATGTTAACATAATTATGATTTTAAAAATAAATTGTTAACATAAATGTGATATGATCAAGTGGTTATTGATATACAATCAACGTGATTTTTTACAAAAGTAAAGGGTATATTTGGTTTGGTTTTGAGAGAGTAGTTTTTAAAAATTGTTTTGAGGAGAGAGTTTAGAAATTTTTTTAATTTGTTTAGTTGTGTATTTTTATAGTAGTTTTGGAGTTTGTGAATTTGAAATGATTTGTTATTTTATTGTAATTAAGTAGATGTGTGTGAGAGAAAAAGTAATTGAGAATGAGAGATGAGAGAGAAAAAGTGATTGATTAATGTGTAAAAGAGAAAGTGATTTTGGAAATTATTCTAGAAAAATTACAAACCAAACAAGTTTCTTAGAAAAAAAAATTCAAAATTACTCTACAAATCCAAACCAAACATACCCAAAATATTTGACGAGTCTTATACATTAAATAGTTTGAATTATCAATATAGCTCCGTAATGAGCCCATAGAGACCCAACAAGACACTCTAGTTGAAAAACCTAACTAGAGACAAGCTGAATCCTTACTAATTTCTATATTATTGACTCGCAAGACAAATTCATGTTCATGCTATGGATAACATGTAGATGATTCCCATGCTATTGTATTCATCTTAATAGAGTGTGGGTCTCCGTCAAAATGAATGTAAACATGATATTCTAAACACTTTTCTACAAAAATTTTAGATCTTGTTTATGCTAATATCTTGGGTACGATTGGTTGATCCTAACCTAATTAAGTTTCCACTGGGCAAAATAACCTGTACCTCCAAGAAGAACTTAATATAAATAGTTCAAAGTCAATGCTTCCAATTAACAAACCATGGAAAGATCAAAATAAGATAAAAGAATCCAGCATTACACCACCTCTATATGAATAGTCCACCTAAGAGACCTTGTAGGGCAAAATGGTCATTTCACAAATGGGTTTGTTTAGGAAAAGAGGAGATCAAAAAGATGAATAAAGGGGAGATCAAAAAGATGAATAAAGGAAAAGCTTATTGCTTTTTTGTTATAAGAAAAAGGGCTTTTAAATCCTGAACTTATCCACCAAGGAAAGAGAGGCGGACAGCACAGCTTGAGAGAGAGAGAAGCGAATTGCTGAAGTTATAGAAGAGATGCAACAACAAAAACAGAAGACAGCCTTCCTAGAAGAAATTGGGGAAAGAGAAGTAACTTAAAGTTTCTCTTTTCTCCGCGTTTCCATGGCTTAAAAGTGCTCCCTAAGCTCATTTTCCTCATTTCCTATATAACCACCACTCCTCCATTCTCTCCTTCCAAACACAAGAACAACAAGATTTCCAATCCAAAAACTCAACATTAACCTACCACTTCAAAAGACAAATTCCAATCCGATCTATTACCCATTTTTATTTTGATTTTGATCTTGATCTTGATCCACTAAGATGGATCGCGGGCAAGATGTAGAAGGAAGCGGAAGTGTTCATTTACAAATTGATGAACTTGGCAATGGAGGTCCAACAATTTTTGAACCCCAAAGCAGTATGGAAACAAGAGATAGTAGCAATGCTAATCCTGTTTCTCCATCAGAAACCCAAACCCAAGTCCGCGCCCCAGAGCAGAAGCTGACTCTCTTCGCCCTCCGCCTCGCGGTGCTTGAGAAAGCGGCAACAGGCCTTGGAACACTAGGCTTTATTTGGGCAACAGTTGTCCTACTTGGCGGTTTTGCCATTACCCTCGATGAGACAGACTTCTGGGTCATCACCATAATTCTGTTAATCGAGGGGACTCGGATTTTCAGCAGAAGCCATGAGCTTGAATGGCAACATCAAGCTACATGGTCAATTGCTGGAATCAATAGTTTCCGATTGATAAGATCAAGTTCACACTTCATAATTAAAACTATAAAAGCAATCTTCAAACCCGTTGACTTGGTTCGGAAGCAAAGCCAAAGGGGCAGAGAAGTTCATCAGAGTACTCACCTGGGGAGCCACAAAAACTGGGTTCAGAAAAAGATGCCGACTCGAACATGGTTGGCTTCAGATGTTCCTCTGTTGCCATATGCCCAGTGGGTTTTCTCAGCAAAACATGTCAGCAGGCTTCTGTATTGGCTCCAGATTGCTTCTGCGTTAACCTGCACAGGTTTATCATTAATGAAGCTCATTAGACATAACTATGGCGAAATAGCAAAAGGAGATACCGATAAGCGGAATCGCGGGTCTGCTCTGAATATTTTTTACGCCTTGGCATTGGCAGAAGCTTTGCTGTTTTTATTGGAGAAAGCTTACTGGGAATGGAATGTGATTTACTATAAAGTGTTGGATGAGGTGAACAGGGAGTGTGAATTGGGGGCTTCGGGTATGGTTTCGATTAAACGATTCTTCTACGATTCGTATTCGAGGTGTGTTAATGGAAGCATTTTTGACGGCCTAAAGATGGATATGGTTTCGTTCGCTATTGATCTCTTGGATTCAAATTCGCCGGATGAACAGCTAATTGGAGTTAGGATTTTACACAAATTCTCAATGAATCAGCGGTTTTCGGATGATACACTGCAAAAGATTGGAATAACGTTGCCGGTGATGGAACGGTTAGTTGAGATGTTGAATTGGAAAGATCCACAAGAAGAAGAGATCAGGAAATCAGCGGCGGAGATATTGACGAAGCTAGCAGGCAAAAAACAGAACTCTCTACGGGTTGCTGGAATACCTGGTGCGATGGAATCAATATCGTCTCTGCTCCAGAACCAAAGGACTCATAGTATAGCCGATGAAATCTCTGCAAAGAGAGTCATCCACGACCATGAAAATTACAGTTTCTCGACATTCAATCATTTGGGACTTCTCATTCTAAAGAAACTTGCTCGAGACCATGATAATTGCGGAAAGATAGGGAACACAAGAGGACTCTTACCAAAAATAATAGATTTTACTCACGCAGAAGAGAGGTTATTGAAGGACGAAACTGCTACAGAGTCTCAGATCTTGACAGTGAGACGATCTCTTCAAGTGCTGAAGATGCTTGCTAGAACAACAGGCACCAACGGTAAGCAGCTCAGAAGAGAGATTTCGGAGGTTGTTTTCACAATCAGCAACATCAGAGATATACTACGGTATGGTGAGAAACACCCAATGCTGCAACAACTAGGGATAGAGATTTTAACCAGTCTGGCAATGGAAGAGGACGCGACAGCAAGGATCGGGAGCACAGGCGGAGTCATCAAAGAATTGTTCAACATTTTCTTCAAAATGGAGATGCCTGAAAATCAGAATCATGTAAGAATTGCAGCTGGAGAAGCGCTAGCAATGCTGGCATTAGAAAGCAAGGTTAATTGTCATCAGATATTGAAATTGAAGAAAATTGAAAAGCTCATTGAAGCATTGGAAGTTGCGTTGCTACGCATCAATGCAGCACGAATCTTAACAAATTTGTGCACCTACGTCGGAGCAGACTGTTTCATGAAGTTAAAGGGGGTCACTGCTGCAGCACCCACGGTAAGTTCTCATTTAACACCAAAAAACATTCAATATCTTGCAACACAATAGGATTGTATCTTTTCAAGTAGTACAGACACAGACACACGACAAACATTCAATTTCAGAGTAATGCAGATGATAGGGTTCCTTTACTCCTATGTAAACTACAGAATGTAATGGGATAATAATCTATAAAATCAACTCCATTGCAGGTGCTTAAAGCAATAATTTCAGAAGAAAGCAAATTGCAAGAAGTGATGATCGGACTAGCAGCACATGTTTTCAAATTTATGACTACTGAAGAATCGAGCATTGTGTTCAAGAGAGCTGGAATTCAAGTGGCTGAATTAGCTAGTGTACTAGTCCAGATTCTGAAGAAACACAAGTATCCAGCAACCAAGACTCCGAGAATTAGGAGGTTTGTCATAGAGTTGGTGATTTGGATGATGAGAGATGAGGAAACAAATGTTCAAATTTTCAAGGGACTGGGAATGGAGAAGGAGCTGGAGTCTGTAACAGATACCACATCAGAGCTTGAAAACTTCAATGTTTTCTCTGGTACCGTTGGATTGAGCCGCCACATCACACCAATTCATTCGCTAGTCGAAACTGCGATGAAGTTACTGGAAGATAAGTAATTTATGGTAATTCAGAACAGATTTTTCAAATACAATATTTCACGTTGGCATGTCAGAAAAAATGCAATATTTTTGTAAATATGGATGCATGAAGATTATAGGAATTCTTTTTTTATAATGTAAAAAGTACCAGAAGTTCTATTATCTCAATAATCAAGCTATTTCTATTGAGAATGTCAGTTGCAGGTTACATTTATAAAACAATCTCCATATTAGATTGCTAATAACTAGAATGTGCACTACAAAAGTAGGACATATGAATTTGGTTATATATTGTAAGTAAGGTGAACATTGATCCTGTGGTTGACGGCAGAGCAGTGGAAGGGCAAAGCCTGAACCAATAACTCCACACACACAGGTTCGTTACAAAATTAGAAACCATTAATGCTCTAAATTCTCAATTCATCCCAAGCCAAATCAAGCCAGCCAAGATTAAAGACCTTATTCTGGTATCCTAAAAATCAAGAAGCTTTAGTTTCTCACCTGTTATGGTTTCAAGGATGAAAATAAATAAAAACTCAAACCTTAATTCAAGCACAGGTATGGTTTCAAGGATGAAAGAACAGTTGTACATTGGGCAAGACAACAAACACACACAAGCTATCAGTTGGCCAATAAGAGCATGATTTTTACACACAAAGTAATTCATGTGTTTGCTAAAATTCATGTTTCTCAAATATATATATACTGGCAAAAATATACTTGCTTCATATAGTCATAGTCCTCAATCCTTTAGACTAGAATCATGGATTTGGGTAGAGATTTGGAAAGAGAAAGAAAAAAATGAGAGAAATGTAAATAAAATATAGACTAAATTTTGTCTCCATTTCTCTCGTCTTTTTCTTTTCCTTCTCAAATCTCTACCCAAACTTATGATCCAAACACAGCCTTAGAGTCATAATACAATAAGCTCACAGAATCGTGCACTACATAAGGCAAGAATGAAAGAAGGGACAGAAATCAAAGAATTTATAAGTCACATCCAATTGACCATAATTTGCTTCTAGAAGAACCAGTCAGAGGCAATAATCAAGGACCAGGTCCATTCATACTAGACCTGAAAGTCATAATTTCAATTAGAAGTAATAGATTTCATAGAATTTAATTCATCCGAAAATGAAGAGAGAAACATTTCTGAAGAGCCCAAAACAACCTTAAGCAATTTTGCATTATAAACAGAAAGAAGGAAATAAAAAAAATTCTCCATACAATCCATATAAATCAAAATCCAACTTATTTACCTCACTAACAGTGACTAAAGTAAACATCACTAATCACCAGAAATTGCACTCATCTCTATGAAGAGTAGCCTGACATCTGTTAAACATCTTTCTGCAAATGAGTAGGCATGAATTTTATTGTTCAGGACCAGTTGCAGTATTTTAGTCTATTACTTTTGAGACAACTCCTGCACCAACCGTCCTACCTCCTTCTCTCAAAGCAAATCTTTATCCTGTTAATAGCAAATGATCACAACACATCCCATGGATTTGACCAACAAAAAAGCAAGAATACAGAACTCAAACAAAAACAAACTATTATAGTTAGCTTCTATACTAAAAGTTCTCAATCCAAGTACTATGACTTCATCAGAAGATGAGGACTTGCAATGGGCCAGCAGTTCAATATTTGAAAACTTGAAGAAAATTTGCTTGACAAATAAGTTTCAAGTGGTATTAGATATTATGAAATGTATTAAAAGAAAAATTAATTTTATGGAGATCTTTCACATACAAAAGAAACAACAAAATCAATACCCTCTGTCAGTTAAGACCAGCAGGCTATAAAGCTTCGTCAAAGTTTTTGTCTAATCCATGTTCCAGATACTGTTTAATCTTATGAGTAAATATCATTCATGAAAGTGTTTGTTTTAATTTGATATATGGTTGATGGCATCATTGTGTATTCCACAAGCACAGCCAGCCATATCAGCTTCACAATTAATTGAAATTATGTACTTATGTGAAGCATATGCCTCAGAAATATTAGGTTTGTCGCAGTTGGCATAACATATGCCATTAATATGCATAACTATGACTAAGTAAATGCATTTTAATCAAATCCCAAGTATAAATAGCCTGTACAAATACATTGCAACAACGACCCTACAAGGTAACAATACATGTTTATGAGATTCACTGGTGTCTATGAAGCAAAATATTTCACTTCACATTGTCATGACCTACACAACCAGCATTGCCCAAGCAGTTGTAAGTAATACTGGACGTATGATGCAAAAAACAAACTTCAACACATCTACATTCAATTTACTTCAAACATAACTTCAGTGATAATTTCCTCCTAAGGGATGCCAGTTATATTCACAAGAAATATGACAGAACTCCATGAGAAAGAATGGATACTCCTTTGAATTCTGATATAAAGAAAAATGAAGCAGAAATTATGAGAAATAAAGAAATTTATAATCATTCGTGTATCACCACAAGTAGGTTTATCTTCAAAAAAGAAATATTGAGTTGTCAAACAAACCTGCTTCAACAGGAACAGGTGAAATCAGCTCAAAAACTGCAGTCACATTGTCACCAGGCATCACCATCTTAACATTTTCAGGCAATTCCACCTTCCCTGTAATATCTGCAGTCCTCATGTAGAATTGAGGCATATAATTTGAGAAAAATGCAGTATGGCGGCCACCTTCATCTTTCGTGAGAACATAAATCTCTGCCTCAAAACGCTTATAAGTTTTTAGGGTTCCAGGTTTTGCTACTACCTGTGGCATTAATAACACTGTCACCAAAACAAGATACTTGGGGTTGGGGATAGAATAAAGAAATGAAAAGAAAAATCAACAGTCCCTGCAATGCTGCAAACATCATTAGAGTGTTGAAAGCTCTTCCTCATATGCAATCAAACATGTTTCATTATAATGTCAAGAAGCATTATCCATTACGACAAGGTAGGCCATTACATTTTAATTACTTCAATAGTAAGATAAAATGATCGATTCACTTTATAAATTGAGAATTGCAACTTGGATGGAGCTACCGTTTCATATTGGTGGCCGTGCACACCTTAGCCACTTTCACTCACCTGTCCTCGTTGTACCTCATCACGTTTTAAGCCACGCAAAAGAAGGCCCACATTATCACCAGCCTACAGGAGAAACAACATACCAATAGTGTAGTGACCTCTGCACTGAAACTGAAGTGTCCAATAATGTAAAAATTAGACAAAAGTTTTACCTGTCCATGATCCAAACTTTTCTTAAACATCTCTACACCAGTGACTGTAGTCTTCAAGGGCCCACCCTACAAAAGACAGACAGACACACACAACATAATAAGATTTAGTATCTTGCATAAAACATAGAAAGTAAATGTGAAGGCATTCTTCATGTTCATGTTATTTTATAAATTTGATTTTAGTACTATATGAAGTACCTGCATCAATCCCAAAATTTCAATATCCTCACCAACTTTGATGGTACCCTGTTCAATATGACCAGTAACAACAGTCCCACGTCCCTTCAACAAATAAAATAATCATTAATTGAGGTAGCAGTGAATATCAGGTTCAACTTTTCACAATGTCCGTGTATATATTGATAACTGTGTAATAGGCTTTCCATGGTAGAAACTACAAAAGCCATATTTTTTTTTAAAATAATAATAATGTATTAACTTCTAAGACTTCATAAATATCAAACACATAAATTGCTACTGAACAGTGCAAAATAGAATACATTGATGTAAAAAACAGCTCAATTTATTGCAACTGCATAGAAAACTATAGTACATTCCATATTGCTATGGAATGGCATAAAATCATCACCAATGTGCATTGCAAGATACTTGAAACATTTTTTTTTTTTTTTTTGTCATTATTAATTATAATTAACATAAATTTTATAACTTACAGAAAAACTTAAAAAGGTTCTTGCAAGTTAAAGTTGTTTCTTTTTCCACGGCAACGAGAAAAATTAAGTAATGAACTTATATCTGTCCTCTTATTGGTTGTTCACATTAAGGGAGAAAGTCTGTACTTGGAATTCTTGAATACGAATTAAAAACCTAAAAGGTTTGCTGACACATGATACATATTACAAACCATGTGTACTTGCACTTGTCTTCCTATAATAAAATTTAAATACTATCTCAAGATAAACAAAATGTGATAAAAAAACACAATCAGACAACTACTTACTTATAAATATACAGCATCATTAATTGAAGAAGTTTTATTGAGAAATTGTGCAAGGAAATTGAAACTAACCTAGAAAAGGCATCATGCAGTAAGCAGTTTGTAATTAAAAATGCAAGTTGTTGAATTACCTGAATTGAAAAAACATCTTCAACTGGCATTAAGAATGGCTTATCAAGCTGGCGTACAGGATCAGTTATATATTCATCCACAGCATCCATTAGTTTTAAAATAGCCTTTTTCCCAAGTTCATCATTTGTCCCCTGTAGGGCAGACAAGGCCGAACCCCGAACAATTGGGATTTCATCTCCAAGAAATTTGTAGAAGTTGAGCAGCTCTGCGAGAATCATTCATCCGGTTACAAGCTCAATGAAATCATGACATAAACCAAACCAAACTAAACCTTGTGTCCCAATCAGATGGGGTTGGCTAAATCATGACATAAACAGTAAGTTAATAGCTATAAAGATAATAAGTCAATAACTAATAAATCCTAACATCATACCACAGAGTTCCTTGTCTCCATCACATAACCAAGTTGTAGAAGTAATTAAAAAGAACAGCAAGTGAAAATAAGTATAACAGTTTTAAAGGTTCTCATACCACGGAGTTCCATCTCAACAAGTTCTAGTAGCTCTGAATCATCAACAGCATCAACTTTATTAAGAAAGCATACCAAAGATGGTACACCAACCTTCACACAACAATAAGAAGTACTCAACAACATGGTTCTTTAAAAAATTGAACACATGAAACAAGAAAATCTGCTTTACAAGCTGCTAACAAAGGGTTGCAGACCTGGCGGGCAAGCAAAATATGTTCCTTGTCTGTGGCATGGGTCCATCTGGAGCAGATACCACCAGGATGCCCCCATCCATTTGGGCAGCTCCAGTAATCATGTTCTACAGTTCAACCACATGTATCTAGTAAGTGAGGACATTCCTTAAAAGATGATAACTTATCGACATTTTTGTGTGCCCATGGAAGTTAGACAACTGAATTTTGACACCATGATGATTCCGAGTACATAATCCAAAAAAGAAACTCAAGCAATAAAGGCTACCAGCTTAGACCTTGGAGATACTTAGTCCCTTTAAGGCTAGAACTTGATCCATCCTACTACTCTCTCATAATTTCATATTAGTTAACTAGAAATTCCAAAGCAAATTGCTCCTTTCATTTCTTAGTCACCGGAAGGCTAGAACTAGATCTACCATATTTTTCAGTCATAATTTTATACATAAGCCCAGAAGGGAACTCAAGTAATAAAGGCTACCAGCTTAGATACTCAGTACCTACTAGAAGGCTACAACTAGGTCTATCCTATTTCTCAGTCTTAATTTATTCTGAGATTTTTCTACCAATAAAAAATTTCCATGCCATGTCCTTCCTGAATGAACTGCCATTTATAATTCTAGACTCCTAGTGTGTCACATAAGAAGCATATTTGGGTCTGATCAGCAGATTTACCAGGGTCATTTGATAGCAATGGATGTATAATGTATTAGATCCAAATTATTTGCCCATATAGAAATTCTATCAACCTTGGATCTAAGACATGATCAATCTTATCAGGGCAAGAGCTGTTAAGAACATGAGAATAACAAAATGATTCAATAAATACTGGAAGTTAAAAAGTAGGCAACAGGCACAATTCAACTATAGTGCCATTCTTTTATGTGTGTACTGCTTCCATCATTTATGGTGCAGTCTAGAAAACTGCTTCTTTCATTTCCAGACCTCATGTGAGCATACAATTGGGGTGGGACCACTGGGTAGAAAATTATTGGATGGCATATTTGGCTGTGTTCAAATTATATGTTTCTCAAAATGCACTGAACTTCACCTGCATCCACTAGGAAGCATTGTAATGCTCTATATAAATCAAAAAAAATTAGATTTTAGAAATTTCTTTTTTTACAGAAAACAAATCAAACTTAAAAGGCTTACTTTAACATAGTCTGCATGTCCTGGGCAGTTGACATGAGCATAGTGCCGCTCAGTAGTTTCGTACTTCACATGGGCCTGCAAAATCATGTCAAGACCTAGGGTGAACTCACAGAATGGTTTCAAAAGGTATACAAATGAGCCTAATGAGGTAACAGAAATTTTAGGCCACCTCTGCATAATGCTTTTTGACATATAATGTTGAAAATAAGGCAACCAAAGCTGTATCTTAACCATAGCAATAGTAATTCCTCTCTTCTTCTCTTCAGGAGCCTTATCAATCTCATCAAAGGCAACAGCCTTGGCTTTGCCTTCTTCCGCAAGCACCTATGGAAAATAAATAAGAAATAGAGTTATTCCAACTATTTATGAAGTTAACAGGCAATTGCAAGAATAAGAAAAGCGGCAACTTCCCAGTTTCAAACTGTCAGCATGCTCAACATGTCCCAGTTTCAAACTTCCCAGTTTCAGGTCATTTTATCATGAAATATGATCAAGAGAAGAAAAAGATTCATATCGACTGATCAAATAATAATAAATACTCAACCTTTGTGATTGCAGCAGTCAAAGTAGTTTTCCCATGATCAACATGTCCAATGGTACCCACATTTACATGTGGTTTTCTGGAACAACAAAACCAAAAAAGGGAAAATGATGAGCTAACAAGCATGAATTGAAACAAATCGTGACGAGAAGTAGAGAGATATGCATATCTGAATATAAAGTTCCAATATTATCTAACAGATAATAAGCATATTGTTGAATGTAAAAAACCTATAACTTACTCCACCTACCACTACCACCTACTACCACCTACCTACTCCACTCCATTAGTGCTCCACAAGAAGCAAGTGCTCCATGTTCTATAATGCTCCATTAAGTTGTTTAGTGCTCCATTTTAGGTTAATTTAATTCCTCCATTTGTAACTCATTCTCCCTATAAAAGAGAGATCATTCTCTCCATTGTAATTCACAATAAATCAATCAATCAATAATATCAATACATTAATTTCCTACATGGTATCAGAGCGGGTTTAAACACCTAATATTTTTCGCTTCACCGGCGGGCGGCAATCTCGCCTTTGGCCGCCCGCCGGACCTCAACCTATTCCGCTTATGTTTCTACACATACCTTCTTTCATAGCTGAGCTCTTACCCCTCATTTCAGCCTCTGTAGATCGCAAAGCAAACAGCAGCAGCAGCGTTACAACTCCATCATCATCATCTATGGTGTCAAGCTGTATCTTCAGACAACATGTTTGTTTTTGCATGATGTTGATCGTGCTTAAAACGCCATGGCTCATAGGGTCCCTGTCCATGCCCAAGCTAGAGGAAGTAAATACCATGGGGCTTTGGATATCATGAAGAGGCCCAACGCATAGGAAGTGACAGATATTAAAACTGACTTCCATGCTTTCATTCTCCACATCTTTTGACCTTGATCGTCGTCTTTGGCAATCCAAGACTGCAATTCGCTATCCGCCTGAAGAACAACAGTTGTTGCAGCTTTTGTTGGTGATGCTGATACAACATTGCATAGTGCATCAACCACCTGCCTCCATCCTTGCTGAGCAGAAGTGCCTTCTGCACTGGGTTGTGTTTCAGGTGCTGCAATCAATTTCTGCCAGAGCTGGCGGCATTTTCTTGCCAATTATCAAGTCGTTGGCTTTTTCAGCTGATAGTCGACCCAAAGATGCTTCGGCCAAGAAGCTCGGGGCTTATCTTATCCAGTCCCAAATTCAGTCTGCGAATAACTCAAGTGCTATTTTCCTGACTGCTGCAGCTCAAAACTTGTTGTGTGTCAAATTAGCTGAAAGTCTTGGGGTTAAAATTGCAAATCCATGGGTTTCTTGGTTAAAGGCTCCCAGTTTACCTGCATTTATATCTCTTTTGGCTACTCCATTTGTCCTATTCAAGCTCTTTCCCCCTGAAATTAAGGAGACACCAGATGCTCCTGTCATGGCCACACAGAAACTGGAGCAGATGGGTCCTATCAAAAAGAATGAGTGGGCGATGGTTGGTACCATGCTTATTACGGTTGCATTGTGGATCTCTGGGCTCTTCTCTCGCTAAGACTGGTCGGAGCATGCTTTTCCTCTAGAAAGTGGTCAGGTCACTTAGAGCCACAGAGAGGAATCCCAGAGCAGCCTACCAAAAACAGCTTGCCAAACAACCAGGGCAGCCTCCTACCAGCAGGACTCTGAGTTGCAGCTTGCAGTAGGTCAAACAGCAAACCAACCAGCACAGCAGATGCAACTGAGCATATCCTTTCAACACAGCAGATCAGATCAACCACCAAGCCCCTCCACCCAGCAGATCAAATCAACCACGTGGGCTCAACTTTCATTTTTTTTCTTTATTTATTTCTATTTCTTATCCTCCCATATCACTTTTTATTTCACATTATTTGTACTCTTTTTTTTTCAAATCTCATTCATACCATATCAATTTGCACACCAAACCTTACCTTATTTTATTCATCTCGGGGATCAACCCCGATCACATTTTTACACCAAAAAAAAAAAAAAAAAAAAAAAAAAAAAAAAAAACCTCACAAAAAAACAAATCAACCACACAACAAAAAACCGGCCTCATTTTTTCGCCTCTTCAGCTGTTCTCTTCCTCTTGCCTTTGTCTTGGGCGTCTCTTGCCGGTGCTACCTCTGTGTTTCCCACGCCACCGAGCACGTTGCCTCCCTGCTGCTCCTCAACCGTCACATATGGTGACCCTCCAAATCTGAGCATCACGGTGGCCTTCCGCTTCAGGTCCTTATTTTCTGCCTTCAGCCCACATATCTCTGCTCGGGCATCCTTATACATGCCACGAGCGAGCGATTAAGCGTTTAAGCTTGCACCTCATTTGTCCTTCTCTGAAGCCGGTGCGACAGGTTTGAGACCGCAGTCATGGTCTCAACACATGACCTTAATGTATAATAATTGGCCTCAATATCAGATTGAGCAGCCATTATCTGCTCAACTGCCACCATCGGATAGTTCAACGGTGCAAACCCAGGGGGGCTTGGTCCAAGGGCACTTGGTTGCGGTTCAAGGGCCATATTCTGGGTTGTGGCCTCGTTGAGGTCAGGAAAGAGGGTAAGACCACGGGACGAAGAGGCTATATTCGGGAGCGGGGCGGAAGAAGAGGCCATCTTATGGGTTCTTTGCGTGTTTCATTTATTCTGAGTGTTTCAGATTTGCGACTCTTAGAGACAAGCTCTCGAGAAACGGCGAGTTCATTTGGTTTGTTATGTTTACAAGCCTCAGCATTCGCTTCGGTTTATATCGACAAGGACGAAGAGGCCGACACGACAATCTGTTGGTCACGTGTATCGCCGCTCGGCGCGCCTTTTGATGGCTGTCGGGCACGCCTTTTGATGGCGCGCCTTTTGATGGCTCGACTTTTGATGGCTGTCGGGCACACCTTTTGATGGCACGCCTTTTGATGGCACGCCTTTTGATGGCACGCTTTTTGATAAGATTGGGCACGCCTTTTGAGGGTGCAACTTGTAAGGGTCCGACAAGACTCGGTAAACTGTCCCGACTTTGATTCCAGTTAGTTTTTATATGGGTCCGACAAGACTCGTAAACCGTCGACTTTGATTCGGTTAGGCGCTATATGGGTCCGACAAGACCCGATGGCTATTTTCTAGCGGTCCGACATGACCCGATGCTTTTTCTACACGGTCCGACATGACCCGATGGCTGCTTTTCTACAACGGTCCGACATGACCCAAGAACTGCTTTTTTCTAGCGGTCCGACATGACCCAAGAACTGCTTTTCTACAACGGTCCGATAACATGACCCGATGGCTGTTTTTCTAGCGGTCCGACACGACCATCTGATGTCTCCTATCCTCTTTTATTTTATTTGTCATTTTATTTTCTGTTTTGTTACTCTCCAAACTCAAGTTGGTTAGTTCCTAACCCCTTGAGTTTGAGAAATGATGAATGTAAAAACCTATAACTTACTCCACCTACCACTACCACCTACTACCACCTACCTACTCCACTCCATTAGTGCTCCACAAGAAGCAAGTGCTCCATGTTCTATAATGCTCCATTAAGTTGTTTAGTGCTCCATTTTAGGTTAATTTAATTCCTCCATTTGTAACTCATTCTCCCTATAAAAGAGAGATCATTCTCTCCATTGTAATTCACAATAAATCAATCAATCAATAATATCAATACATTAATTTCCTACACATATTCATCATTCCTTCAAATTCACTAACCACCTTACAAAGGATTGAGCTCATGGTAGCATCTGCCATTTGGATATCCCATGGAAATTAGAACTACTCACTAATTTCACTTGTGATTCACAGTGAATCCATCATCTTTACCGTAGCATTTGCATAATTCTCTGTTTCCATTGACACTCAATCAAAAATATAGGCAACTCAATATTCCAATGAATGACCTCATTTTCTTTATGTTGGTTCTTAAGGTGATATTTCCTCATTGCAAATCTATGTCACAAAATAGATCTTCGAACAGATATCCACACATTGCTAATAAGTCACATCTTAATAAAAAATTTATTAGAAAGAGTGAAAATCTTGGTACATTGTTCTGTCATTGAAAAAATCCTTTATAAAATAAAAATAAAAATAAAAAAGAAAAAGAAAAAAAAAGGGACTAACCCTCCAATTGAATCCCTATAAGCTGGAGGAAATAAAAACAAATAAAGGTTATGTAGCTTTCGTTTCAATTTCCATTTTTCTTAAGAAAAATAAAAATAAAAAACAAGTTTTTGTACCTTCAATATGAAAAAACTTAAAAAGAATAAATTGAGTAGAATTATATTTTCCAATCGCATCCAAATTAATATTCAAAAGCTAATTTTGTGTATTTACTAAATATTCTCAGCAACCAAAAGAGTGCAATTGAAATTAAAATGCAAGTGCCAACAACCATAATAAAAAAAATGCAAACACATATATATTTACAAAATTACAGTCATGATCAAAACAACCAAGCAACATTGCACATCGAACCAAATTACACAATTAACCAATTCAAAACACAAAGCAATCAGTATAAAAACATTTCAATAAAAGAAATGTGTATGATCACTGATGAAATATAGAAAATATCAAAGCAATTGGTTATGCAGCATTGGTTTCCGTTTCATTTTTCTCCAAAAAACAGAGAAAAAATAGTTTTTGTGTACCATAATGCTCAGTTTGTTTGGACGAAAAAAAAAAATTTCCATATTTTATGACATTCGGTACAATGGTAAACCAAAATCAATGAAAAACATTTTCTATAGTCAACGAAAAACAAACCTACTTGGGCAGAACATGTTTTCCATTCTTAAAACGCCGAAAATGTTTTCCAAATTAAAGTCTCACCAATGTCACCCCACTACTACCGCCACTCACCTCCACCACCGCACCACCATCACCACAGCCACCACCACCATCACCACAGCCACCACCACGACTCTGCCACCTCTACCTTCATCCCCCCACCACCACCAAACATAGAAACATATTTTCTAGAAAAAAGTTTTTTCATAGAAAATATTTTCCACCCCAACAAAACGGAGCATAAATATGAAAAGCTAAGAACTTGGATAGAAATATAGGCTCATTGAGTAGAATTATTTTCCTTTCACATTCTAAGTATGATTCAAAAGTTAATTTTGCATCTTTCCCAAAGATTCTCAGCAACCAAAAGGCTGCTTAATTAAAAATAAAATTATAAGTGCCAATGATCAAATTCAAAACAAGCAACATCACACATCGAACCAAATTACACAATTAACCAATTCAAAACACAAAACATATACGATCAAAGCAATTGATTTGTGAGAAAACTAACGTTCTTGTGAATGTGGCCATGGATCGCCACCATAGAGCGAATTAAGAAGCACTTGCATTTCCGCGAAGCAAGTGCAAGTGAGTCGAACTCAAACCTCGACAGAAAGAGTAGGTAGGTGCGATGAATGAGAGAATGTGCTTCGAATTACGAGCTCTGATTGCCGATGATGATAATGAAGCCATTGAGACCCCAACGCACAGAACACAGAGAATATACATATATAGTTGTGTTGTGTATGCATATATCACTCAGAGGGAACAGAAGTTTGGGAGGCTCATGCGAAAGGGTTTTAGAGAGAGAATTATCAATCATGAGAAAATGATATTCTCACCGATCACCAAACCAAATCAGTCCTAGTGGGTGTTTGGTTGCAGTTCTAGGATATTATTGGAGAAAATTATTTTTTGTGTTTAGGAAGGGAGCTGAGTTTTTTTGGGATTGAATGTGACGTTTGTGAAAAAAAAAGTGAAATGATTTAATATTATATTTTGTTTGAATTTATTTTTTTTAATTTTGTAACTAATTGGTCTTTTAGTGAAAAAAAATCAAAAAATTTTCTTCCCAAACACCCCCTAATCTGTTTAAATCAGATTCAAATCTTTTTGTCAAATTTGAATTTTAATTATTTTATCAAATTGGTATCAAATAAAAGTTTACTTTTTTCATTAGATTAAAAAAAAGGTTAACCTTTTCATTAAATCTCATAGTTTGTAGATGTTTGGATGAATAATTGGCCGGTCAATCTGGTGAACGATCGGCCAAACAATTAGATGAATAACTAGATTGAAAAAAAAAAATTAAAAATTTACATTAGGCTAATCAAACGCCCAAATATCCTCTTGGTCATTCTCCCGTCAACCAATTGTTTGATGAAAATTAAAAATTTAGCATTACACCGGTGGGTATCAGATGAAAATTTTACTTAAATTTGATAAAAAATAATAATAAATGTTGGAGATATTCTTATAAATTTTATTCTATTTCTTTTTAAACAACGGTATCCATTTTTATATATGATTTTCATACAAAATGGTTTCTTTTATAAATTATTTTTCAAAAACTTGTTATCAATAAACACTTGTCATTACATTGTTGATTAAATTTGAACGATAATAAATTATTTTAATATAATTTTTTGGGTCGCACTAATAATAGTTTTAAGACTGTTTAATTATCACTTATTAAGCATTCTTTAAGAATTAAACAATGTTAAAAAAATTAAAATTCCAATCCGCAATTCACATTTTATCATAAACTTTTATATACATTTCACATATTTTAATATTATATATATATATATTAACATTAATCATAATCATCGTTTATTAGACGACAGTGCTGTCAATAATGTTAAAAACAATTAAAATACTAATACTCTTCACATATTTTTAAACATTTTTATAATTTTTTACATTTGTATTTATATATAGGAAAATATAATTAGGCCCCGTTTAGTGTAGCTATTAAAACAGCTTATAGATTATAACTTAACAGATTATAAATTATGACTTTAATCAGAAATTGTTAATCTGTTTGGTGTAGCTGTTGAATTATAGATTTAAATTGCTGAGTAATGTTTATTAAATAAGCTGTGAAATAATTTTTTCAATTAATTTTTATTTTTTGTTTGTCTACATTTCTCATAAAAAATAATAATAATAATCTATAGTCCATTTGAATTTTTTTCTATTTTTAAAAAAATAAAAAATAAAAAAATTTAAGAGTATAACCATAAATTAACATGTCCACAGCACAAACTGATAATCAGAAGCAAGGGGTGAACAGCTTCTCAAAATCAACTTTTTTGAGTTAAAATAAACTGTTAGAATCAGAATCTGTTGGAAATAAGTTTAACCAAACAGTCCAAAATAACTTTTTTAAAGCTAAAAGCCATAAGTTGACTCTGAAAAGCTGAAACAAACACTCCCTTAATGAGAGACTTGACTATTCAACTGCTTCTAGGCTAGCTTATGAGGTGAAAATAGACTATGATGCTAATGGATGGAAGATAATCCTACAAACATGAACACATTAATCCCATTTCCATACCCATCCCTACTAACATTTCCACTACTCTTCTAGCCAAACAAGACTTTACTTGGTTGTTTTGCTTTCACACCCTTTTCCACCTTTTGTATCAACAAATGTAAATCATATTCAATACAACCAAGAGCCAAAAGAACCGCCTCAATCAAAGATATACACACATTCACATCAATTCCTTCTGTTTCTTTCTTTTTTTTCCTTATTCTTTTTTCTTTTTTCTTTCTTCTTTTTTTCTTTTTGTATTAACTATTTCATTCCTCCCATTTTTCTTTCTTACATAACAATACAACATTAAATTGTCCAAATATCAACCATTCTCATCGACTGTTACGGAAAAAGTTGAGATCCCAACGTCGCACGATGTTGTTTGTTGGGTTCCTGACAACTGTTACAGTGGCTTTCATACAATCTGCCTCGTCAGCACCAGATGAGCTTTTCATGCTCGTTGAAGTATCAGTATCAACAAATGATGGAGTGGTGCCTGGTGAAGGTCCCATAGATGACACGCTCGTGTCGGGAGATGGGAGTTGGGATGCCCAATTACACCCGCTGGTGGCTGCTGATGTGGTGCTGGATTCTGTTCTTGAAGACGCACAATGATCGATTGTCGAAGACTTGTTGGGACTTTCTTTCCGTGAAAGCTCGTGGGGACCGGTATCGGTTTTAGATGGGGGTTCCTCCACATGAGGATGTCTCATTTCCAAGTCTTTCAATGACTCTATCACTGCTTCCATAAACATCTGGGAATATTTTCAGCATACCAAAGGTCAACACAAGGCATTAGTCTATTTTATCAGCCAATACGTATCGACATTTTGAACTTCCAAAACTGATATATCGTCATACATATCCTAATACCGTTATTTTAAATCATCTAGAGAAAACAATTAAAATAACTCACCCTTTCTTCTTCTTCCAAGTTGGAAGGGAAATCTGATGAATTATCAAGTGGGTATTCGACGTACTCATCGTCATCTATGGAGGATGGAACATGGGGGCCACAAGGACGATGACCATTGGAAAATTCAAAGTCAATCATTTTAGAAGATGATGGGATGGGCTTAGTTCCAGATCCTTCTTCCTGCAACATGCATAGTATTATTGGCTGTTGGCACTTTTTTTAAAAGGAAAAAAAATAACAATAATTTTTGCCTTTATCTCTTGATATTTCATTTTTGTTTAGAATTCTTTTTTCCCAGTGGCAAGCAAACTTGGGCAGTGACAACTTTTTTTCAAAAACAATCGGCATAAAGGGAAGTTGAATGTGTAGTAGTGAGACTCAAAGCCGGCCATCACGACTGGTAACGAGTGAGTTTGGCAAACACAAAATGGGCCACAAACCATCCAAGTGGCCCACAGACAAGTTTGGCAAACATTGTCTTTAATTTCAAATGAAGTTTCATCTTCTTTCTAGAATAAGCTTCTCGGATATAATATCAAAAGCTTGTATCTTTAACATGTACAAATTTTGGGGCAGGGACTTTTGGAAAACTAGGAAAGAAGTTTTCAGAAAAATAACAAAGGAGAAAAGAAAGTAGAGATATACCTCTTTTTCTGATTGTTTATCATTAGATGAGGTATCAGAAGGGACCTGAACAGTTTCAACGCAAGAATTAATAATATTAGAAACTAAAAAAAACAAAATAAAACTTGAACTTGACATAGTAATGCATCACTTTATCTTGATACACTAATGCCTTGCACAACCATTTTTTACTCTAAAGGGCATTTAAATGGGAACAACTACAAAAAATTGCATTTTCATGGAGGTGTAAGTGAACCTGTGCATGGTGAAAGTGAAAGTTGTGACATAGGACACAGCTCTCACTTGCTCTGACTTGCACCTTTATGAAAGTGCAATATTTTGAGTTATTCCCAATTACATGTAATTTCTCCTTCCCTTTTTCTCCACTTCTTTTTTCCTCCTATATTCTTCCATGTTCGTGCATTGCATTCCATTTGACAAGACTCCAATTGCCAATGCATTATATTCAAGATCTATTTCATTTAACCAAAAATGCATGTCTCTGATCTTACTCTCTTCTAACATTTTTTTAACAAAAACCAAAAAAATGAACTACTGACCTCTGTTCGACTCATAGGTCTTTTGGAGCGAACTTGCTTAATGGCATCTTCTGTGCTGCTTGCTGTTGGATCTGCAATCAATGACCGATCAATATGGGACGAGACAAGCCTTCGTAATAAAAGACACCATGGAGAACAGAATTTGAAAATTAAAGACAGAAGTACTGGATTCATACCTATAGATGCTGTCAAAAAATCATCTGCATAATCTACTTCATGTATGGTACTCCAATTATCCTGCAGATGGAACACGAAACCATGGTTTATGGGTTGTGGATCTGAAATCGCCAAGTTCTAGTAAAATTTAAACCTACCACAGGATATAGTTGCAGTTCAACTTACCTTGTCAAAGTAATCGTATGTTGTATCAAATAAAGCATCGCCCACTTCATCCTCTGGAGGATGCAAAACATTGTGGAAAAAAATATTTATAGAATCAAAATAGAACTGTGGGCGTGGAGAGTTGTGATCTCCCTCGAATTTAATGATATTCTTATCCCCCTGCCAAAATCACGTGTTGAAAAAGATGAGAACAGCGTGGTATAAAATCAATGAAATGCGAGAGGAGAAATGCAAACAAGACGATGTATTGCAATGAATACTACTCTTTTTCAATGTATAATGAAGATCAGAACCAATTATCAAAAACCTAACTACTGAACTAGATTACAAGATGTAATAGTTTAATTTACACGATAATCAAACAAAACTAAGCCTTGTGTCCCAATCAAGTAGGGTATTTTTTGCTATTCTGCAATGTCAAGAGCTATATACTCGGTTAAATCAATTGAATTCATATCCTTTTTTACTATCGCATCGCATGTCAGTTTAATTTTCATGATGCTTTCTTCTAATTAAATAAATAAGTCTGCAACTAAAATGTCTTTAGAAGATATTAACTACGAGTGTAACTTTTAATGGGATTAAAGTTTTGACAGTGGATATTGCTTTCTCATAACAAAGCACCAAACTTAACAATGGAAGGGGAGACTCTAAAAATACGCTGACTCTAACAATTAACAAAAATACAAGTACCAAACTGGAAGGAGAGATCAAGATGCAAACACATTTATTCTCTCATAAGCAGAACATAAATTATATCTTGTGATGCAGGAAAATACAAAATACATGCATATGAGAAAATATATCAAATCTTGCAGATTTCTACCATTAATTCAGAAGATAATTACCACATAAGCATCAAATATACGATCTGAGTGATGAGGCTGTATAAAATCATCAGCAGTAGCATGCCCTAGTAAAACTGGAACAAAGCAGGACTTGGCCACCTATAACAGGGTAAGTGATGACAATCGCTCTCACGAAAAACATAACATAGTAAACACTGAACAAGAATAAATTTATCATTAATTAAATAGGACTTAGTAACAAAATAAGCTGTTTCTGATCAATGAACACAACTATGAATGAAAATACTTTAAAAGAAATATCAACAACCATTTTAGCAAGAGATTTCGCATTGCAAGTTAAGAACAAGTAGGATCATTTTCAGGTGATCTGCCATCCCAAAAATACTTCTATAAATTATTTGGTAGAATCAAACCTTGATGGTGTTCAGGTCCATTATGTCAAATTTGGCCTTCTTTTGAATTGCTCGTCGCATGTACTGGATTGCAAACTTCACCTAAAAATTGGAAAAACAAAGTATAAGTCATAATACCATGCTTCAGGCCCTGGCACCCAATATATCACAATATTTGCAACAGGAAATATTAGCATAATAATAATGACAAACATATGAAAATTTGTACACAAGTGCATTGCAACTTTCACATTGAGTTTAGAAGGCAAGAGTTGTTCTACATTAAAAAAAGGAAGATAGACATTGTTTTAAAATGAGGAAATGTCTTCCACAAATGGATCAACTTACAGTGAACTTGGGAAGACGAACTTTGAATGTATCCACAAGTTCCATCATCAAGTCAACCAAATCAGAGAAAGGGCTGTCAAGAACCATTCCAGCAATCGAAGGATCTTCAGCTCCATACATTAAGCTGCAAATAGCAAGTCAGAATTATAATGGCAAATACACAAAGTAAAGAGTCCTCAAAACAGCTCAAAGCTCATGTGAATGTTGCAGTGTCTACTTATCTTAGCTTCATGCTAAAAACCTCAAGCACCAAAGTTAAAATATTGTTATTTTATGATAAAGTTATTAGTGATAATGCTGAAAGTTATATTTCAGAGAATTCCATGTGGCCAAACATACCCAGGTAAAAACATTCAACTGACACAACTATTTTGAATAGCATCAAGCAAACAAGCATGAACATATATTTTCCTATGAACTTGTTTAGGCTTAGGACACAGTGTGTACGCCTGTCAGAACTGGTGGTATGGCGATCAGTAGGTTAAAATTTTTTGATAAAGCTCTTTTATGCAAATGTTGTGGAGATTTGCATTAGAGAGGGATAGATATTGGAGTCAGTTATCTTAAAAAGAGTGGACACCTTTGGAAGTGGACTTGTCATGTGAGTATACTAATCTTTCGAGGTCTTTTGAGAAATTCGTATAGGTTTTTGCTTTATGTATACGGAGAACATCCCCTTTTGATGCTTTTATATAGAAGCCAATCAAGGTAACTTTCCTCAGCAGAGAAAGCCTAAATCAGAACATTTTGGGAGTTCCATTAAATCAAACACACAAGCACTCGACGGAGAGAAGTTCATAGCAATTACGTTATGTTTTTTATAGACAATTGTACAAGACTTATTCATATTCGTTTGGTTTAAATACATAATCTTAGGCCCCTGTGCTCTCTTGTTACATGAAACAAATATACAAGGACATGAAGAAAACCTAGTCACGGCACCCATTGAGCGGCCCCACAAACCAATCAAGGAAATGTTCACATCTGCCCGCAAGTGGTCAACAACAGCTCTGAGATCATCCTTCTGGAATGAGGAAAAAAAAACACACACATTTTCAGCGACCAACAAAGAATAGCTATAACCACCAAGATTATCACTGACTGGTGCATAAAGAACTACAAGACCTACAACTGCCACATTCTGTACTTTCTCTGGCAAAGAAATATGACCGACTACGTAAGTATCGTTTATATATATATATATATATTTTTGATAAATAAGTAAATTTATTAGAGAAGCATCAAGAGGATGCAAAGAATACAAATTTGAAACCCCCAATGAAACAATCCTAAGCTATCAAATCCTCTATGAAATCAATATTAGCTAAAACATCTGGATCAACCGATCCCGTAACCCAATTATATACCACCAGAAAGACCCGCCTCTCTAGCCAAGAAATCGATTGAGACACCCCTTGGAATATACGCCTGTTATAAGTATCGTTTATATATATAAACACACACACACACACACACACACACATATAGAGAGAGAGAGAGCAGTCAATTACATAGTACTAGTAATATTATGGATTCTCCTAATTCACTAAAACGATGTACGCAACTTCAATTTTGTTGTTGTATTGCACAACTGTAAATTATAGAGTGCATAAACAACTTTTAGGTTCCAATATTCACTTTAATACATAAGCAAAACTGGTAGAATTTTGCCTCAAATCTCCACACATCTTGATATACAAAAAATTATCAATAATAGTCTCTCCAAACAGTAGAGAACATAAATAAACATCGCAAAAATCTCAGGATCTCAGGTAATATTTCCTTGTTCTCAATAAGAACAAGATGAAAAGAAAAGAATAAGAGAGCTCTCAATGCCCATTTTAAACCAAAATATTTTAGGACAATATTATAACACTTTCTTTTTGGACAAAATTAAAAGAAATTTGTATTCAAAACTGTGAAAATAATAAACTTGTGCACCGATCACAAACATGTATTTTATAAATGACACAATGTATCAAATACAATCAAGTTTTATGAAATAAATTAATGATACATATTATTTTCCATGTATAACATATAAAATCACATGCATCATTTCTATGATGGATTTTAGTTAATAATAGGGGTAAACATACATCATGTTAAAATATAAATCAATGACTAGAGCAACCCAATTGGCCATAGAATATAAAAATAAATAATAAAACGTAAAGCTAAAGATCAAAGTGTGGACATCATAAACTCCCTCCTCACAGACTTTATATTAATAAAATATAATTAAATTTCTACGCCACTTACTTCATTCCACCCTAGAGTGACGTGCTCTCCTCCAGAAAGTCCAGACCCTGAGAAATCAAGGGTGAATACAGTAATATTTGAAGGCAAAAGTATTATAGCAGCTTCACTCGCATCAGCCCTGCACCCACTGGTGTAAAATCAAGACAAAAGTTGTTAGTAAAAAAAATTTAGAGGAAAAAAAAATTTGTAAAAGCTAATTCAATTATATACCAGGCTAATGTTCATAAGATCTAAATATTAAGGAAAAAATAGCCTTGATCATGTCATCATTGAGAAAAAATAGGTGAAGGGCATTTGCAATCACTTGCCTGTTTCTTAGTTTGAACCAAGGTCAAAAGCCTACCTTTTCAAACTGAGTTTCTTAACAAGACAAGTTCAAATCAAACACAATATAGTTTTTCTGGCACAATAAATAATGTCAATTCAGACCTGGGTTCCTTAGTGAGTGCCCATATGGTTAGATGTATTTCTTGTTGTGAGAACAAGAAGTTTTCTACCAAGTGAGGACCTTTAGTTCTTTTTTGAACTACCATAATTTGATTCTCACAGTACAATGTTTTGAAAATTTTACAATATCTGTAAAGTGCAAAGTAATTAGCAAGCTCTTAAAACATGACACCACAATTTCTATTCAACCAAATTTATTTGCTAACCTGTTGCCATGGCAGTAAATTACACAAGGCATCGCCTTTCCTTCTGGACGAATAATAGGCATGTAATGACTACATTGAAGAACATCTCCTCGACTGTTTACAACCTGCAAAACGTAAATAAGGCCAAAAGTTAGTTAGGAACTCCAAGATTCTGAACATGAAATAAATCATAACACGATTAAGGATGACTACCACTATAGTCTACAAACAAAAAAGAAAAAAGGAATAGTGATATGATTGTCCTCTAAAACTTGATTTTGTTTTTTGTTTGTTTTTCCTAAGAAATAATTATGAACAACCTTGATCACATATTACATATTCAACTTCTCATAATGCAGTTGCACATCAAGAATGGATCGCCCAGTACATGAATATTAAAGTGAGTTTACTTTTCTTCTTCTTTTTATAAGAAAAAAAAAAAAAAAACACTTATATGGGTCTCTCTTGATATGATAAAATACGTGGCTCTAAGAAAATAAACTTATATGGAACAAATGCACAATTAGTGCAACTGTTATATTTTGTACTTTTATTTCAGTAGCTGGTCCCCTTGGGAGAACCATCTGCTATCAGGTTGCTTTCCTTCCTATGAGATTTAAAAGGGCACCACCATCATGTTCTTGATCTCCTTGTAATTGGATAAATTGAAGGTTAGTTTCACAATCATTATTTTAGAGATACTTGATAAGATGTAGTGAGCTAATATTATTTTAATTAAGAATAAAATAATAGAGAGGAACCAGTTCTATCATGACTTGTTTCACTATGATTTAACCCCTTTCCACAATAAAAACACATGCAGCCTCCATACTTCTTGAATTAGCTGGAGTTCAAATTTTATGCTATGACTTGGTATATAGTGCAATTTGCAATGCCTCCACATTTGAAGCACCAACTACAGAGTGGCAAGAGAAAAATATTGGAAAAGAAAAGCCAACAATATTCAATCTATATATTGGCAAAAGCAAAAAAGAGAGGTTCATAGCTTAAAAGGTGCAGCAAGAGCTGAAACTTCATACAGAAGTTAGATCTTACCTCCACATCTTTCCGCTCGTACCATTTCCCTTTCAGCATGAACTCTTGATCCAACAAATCATTTTTTGGGTCGTATTCAGCTCTGCAGATATCACAAAGGTGACAAAGTAACATTCAACACTCCTCAAAACTTCTATAAAATTGAATACAACTAGTCTTTTTGTAGTTCAGGGTTGTTTATGAATCAGCCACATACATAGGCCCCGTTTGGTGTAGCTGTTAAAACAGCTTATAGATTATAGCTTAACAGATTATAGATTATGACTTTAATCAGAAGTTGTTAATCTGTTTGGTGTAGCTGTTGGATTATAGATTTAAGTTGCTGAGTAGTGTTTATTAAATAAGCTGTGAAATAATTTTTTCAATTAATTTTTATTTTTTGTTTGTCTACATTTCTCATAAAAAATAATAATAATAATCTATAGCCCATTTGAGTCTTTTTCTATTTTTAAAAAAATAAAAAATGAAAAAATTTAAGAGTATAACCATAAATTAACATGTCCACAGCAGAAACTGATAATCAGAAGTAAAGGGTGGAATCGGCTTTTTGAGTTAAAATAAGCTGTTAGAATCAGAAGCTGTTTGAAATAAGTTTAACCAAACAATCCAAAATAACTTTTTCAAAGCTAAAAACCATAAGTTGGCTCTGAAAAGCTGAAACAAACACCCCCATAGTAGTTGTTAAGGACATGAAATTCAAGTGGAGGAAAATCCCATGTAAAATAAAAAGGATATAGTTCAAGTGAATTCTACAGTTATGGTACTACTAAATGGTATGTGGCTAGTATTTAAATAGGGTTGTTTGGCAAGTGGCTATTTTAGCCAAAAAATTACTAAAAAGGTCAAAAAGCCAACTACCTATACCAAAAAGTCAAAGATTCCAATTTCTCTCTACTTTTTGTACATATTTTTGTAAAAAACCAAAAAGTCATCCCAAACATACTAGTTTTTTTTACATCATATTTTAGCAAAAAGTAAAGGGTAAACTACCAATAGGTCCTACTTTTGGGACTTATTACCCATTAGGTCCTATTGATAAATTTATTAAGTAATAAAGATAAATTTATCAGTTTTTTATTTTTATGAATAAATTTATAGTGATAAATTTATCAGTCTCTTTGTTTTTATGAATAAATTTATAGTGATAAATTTATCAATCTCTTATTTTTATAGTGTTAAATTTATTAGTTAGGACCTGTAAATAAGTCTAGTTAATAGGACTGATTGGTAAGTACCCCAAAAGTAAAAAAGTTTCTTAAAAAAGCATATTCCCAAACGAGGCCAAGTCAGAGAGTATTCTATGGCATGCAAATAAATAAGTGCAGATAGACACAACACAACTGATAGTTACATGTGTACATATAATTTTATAAAGCCCTGAGCCTCAATCAAACCCACATGGATTCAAGTTCTATATGTAAGTCCAGGAAATTTTTTATAAAAAAGCAAATTTGACAAATTCATGGAAACCACATATGAAATGCAAATTGAATAGTAATCAGAAATATTAGTAAAAAAATAAAAAAAATAAAAAAAAATTATCCGCAACTTTTGATTCTTTCTACAATTAAATTTTTTTTTTTTTTTAATAGATTCTTTCTACAATTAATAACAGGATGTAAATCCTCAAGCTCCAATAGATCTATCTAACTTCATTAGCCCTAAGCAAAAAATCAACAACCCACATAGAGAGAATTGACAGGGTATGGACTTCATTTTCAAACAAATTTCATAGTTAGTACAAGTAATTCAAACTCTAAATATGAGAGAGAGAGAATCTCTAATACTTTGTTTGATTTGGAGATTTGACAAGGGATTTGAAAAAAATATATATATATATATGTATGTATAAAATTATGTGAAATGTAAGTATATTTTATTCATATTTCACCTACCTTTTCTATTTCTCTTTCCAAATCTCCAACCAAACACAACGTAAGCATAAATTACTCAAAAGAGTATTGAATCTAAAACACATCCAACAAAAATAAATAAATAAAATAAACCACGGGTGCTTTAATTTCAAAAAACCCACCAAGAAAAATACAACACGCCCAGAGAAAATCAAAACAAACAATTAAAACCCAGAACATAGTTCAAAGAATTGACAGGGAAAGGACTTCATTTTCAAACAAATTTAATAGTCAATCTAATATATTCAACACACACAATCTCAGAGATTACTCAAAAGGGTATACAAAAACACATCCACCAAAAATAAATAAAATAAAATAAAATAAACCACGGGTGCTTTAATTTCAAAAAACCCACCAAGAAAAAAACAACACCGCCCAGAGAAAATCAAAACAAACAATTAAAACCCAGAACATAGTTCAAAGAATTGACAGGGAAAGGACTTCATTTTCAAACAAATTTAATAGCCAGTACAATAAATTCAAACCCAAATATTCAACACACAGAAAATCTCTGAGATTACTCAAAAGGGTATACAAAAACACATCCACCAAAAATAAATAAAATAAAATAAACCACTGGGTGCTTCAATTTGAAAAACCCACCAAGAAAAATAAACAACCAACCCCCCCCCCCCCCCTCCCCCCCCCCGGGGGCCAAAAAAAAAATTTTAAACCCAGAACAGAATTCAAAAAATTGACAGGGAAAGGACTTCATTTTCAAACAAATTTAACAGTCAGTACAAGTAATTCAAACCCAAATATTCAACAGAGAGAGAATCTGATCCAAAAAAAAAAAGAGAGAGAGAAAATCTCTGAGATTACTGAAAAAGTGTATTGAATCTAAAACACATCCAACAAAAATAGATAGAATAAAATAAATTATGGGTGCTTCAATTTCAAAAAAACCCACCAAGAAAAATAAACGACCCAACAAAAATCAAAACAAACAATTAAAACCCAGAACAGAATTCAACTTACATATGCCTAAAATGGGACGAGAATATACCTTGAACACATTCCCAGAATATACACAGACAGAGAATTGAAAGTGGTGTGTGGAGGTACCTTGGGGGGCGAATGATGAAGTTGACAAGTGGCTCCATATAGACTCTCAGATGATGAAGATCTGTTATTTCTCTCTCTGTCTAGGTTGTTTCTGTTTATATCTGTGTGTGTCTATGATTGAGTATGGAAATTGTGGAGAAAGAAAGGGAAAGGAAACAAGATTGTGGGTTGGATACGAATTTCTCAGCAGAAGATGGAGAAGGAGAGGAAAAGAAGCAGCTTTGTTGATGGCGGTGATGGTGGTGTCATTGTTATTGTTGTTGTTCTCCATATTTGCGTTTCTTCCCTTTGTAAACAAACAAAACAAAAGCAAAATCTAAAAAGATCGCCAAAACCGAGTCACTACTGTCTGTCTGGCACTTAGCACGTGCGAATCACCCCCTCTTTGTTAAAACTTGAATCTTTCGTATGATTCGATGAACATCTATCCGGTCCATGCGTTCTGTTTGCTCAGAAGATTCGAAAAAAAAAAAAAAATTAAATATAAATAAAATATTTTTTTTTATTCATAAAATATATTTATATTTTATATTTTTTTAAAATTTTTTTAAATCACTCTTTAAATTTCTTTTTCTTTTTTTTTTCTTTTTTTTTTGTTCTGAGAAAATCCTTCCTCTCCCATGAGTCCAAGATAGCCCTTCTGAGACCAGGGGTGTCGCATTCGCAAATAAGCGAAGAACTTGTCTCACTTGAGATCCAACCTCCTAACCAACTGTGTTTCGCCCAGGAGATTGGCCCAAGAGAGAGGAAATTGAACCTGTGACCTTAGGACTTAAACCCCAAGTCTTAACCACAATACCACCCACCCCTGGGTTATCTTTAAATTTCTTATCTAAAGACAACCTTAGGCCTCTATAAAATGAAAGCGAGTAGAAGTATAACATGATAAGTGAAAAGAGTATTAATATAGTAATATTATATTAGAGATGTAGAATAAAAAATGTTTGTCTATACATCATCTGATTAGTAATACTATAAATAGTATTAATATATAAAATTAATATTTTTTTAATATTATACTTATTATTATTTTTTTACTTTTTAAGTCCACTTAGAGACACTTAAAAAATATAGGACTTGTTTGGTTTGTATTTGAGAAACATGTTTTGAGATAAAAAGTACGAAAATTTGTTTGGTTTGGTTTTTTTTGAAAAGATGTTTTGAAAAATTATTTTGAGAGAGAGTTTTGAACAAAGTGATTGATTTGATGTGTATGAGAGAGAGATTTGTTTGGAAAACTTGTAAACCAAACAAGTTTTGGAAAAAAAAATTTGGAAAAATTTGTTTGGTTTGATTACTTTTAAAAACTTATTTGTAGAAAATTTTTCCCAAAATTTTTTGAGAAACACAAACCAAACAAGGCCATAAATTTTACATTAAAATTATTTTAAAATTTACTAAATATAAAAAAATCATATATTTATTGTATTTATTAAAAAAAATTAAATATTTCTTTCACAAATAAATTATTTGAAAAACAAATAATATTAAAAATATTTTAATTCAATTTATTTAATATTTAATCTATTAATCATATCACTAGATTTCTAATCTCATATGTTTTCTTTCCATGCTAGTCTAACCAAAAATAAAGATTGCTAGTCCTTTTGGGCCCCGTTTGTTTGGGGTTATAGCAAGGGGATTGGGATTACTAATACCTTCGGACTAGTATATGGAGTGTTTGTTTTGAGAGATAGCCTTGGGACTACTAATACCATGGGACTAGCTAATACCTTGATATTACTAATACCTTGTTTGTTTTGAGAGATGAGGAGGGTACTACTAATACCTTGGTATTATTAATACCCTTGGGGAGGGGATTCATAGTGAGGAGGTAGAGATGGTATTAGAAAAATAGTGAGGGGATTAGAAATTTTTTTATTTTTTTTATTTTTTATATATTGGGAATTTTTTTTAAAATATTAATATTTAATATTTATATTTTTTTATTTGTTTTATTATTTTATATAAAAATAATTTAACAATTCCTCACTATTAATCCTCTCACTATCAATCCCTTCCATTCTATCTCTGAAAACAAATAGGGCCTTGAAGTGTTAATATCATCACAATCTTTCACAATTAAACACTTTATATGGCTCTCCCTTATTATTAGTCCAATCTCTTCATTTATGGAGCCAAATAAATATAATCTTAATTTAATCTGGCGCAATTAAGAAATTAACATGAGTTTAGTAATTTTAAAATATTTAAATTTCAATTCAGTGGTAGATATGGGGTAGTAATTTTAAAATATTTACTAAATTTTTCATAATCTGAACCTCATTCAAAGTGACAGATGACATGTAACTCATCTGATCCAAATTCGTAAGCACTCCAACTACTAAAATATTATAGCATCATGATGACCTCTTTGGTGCGGCTTATTTAAATTTTTTATAATTTTTCTTATTTTAAGAATTTGCGTTTGCATGTTTTCAGTTTATAGTTGATAAGCAAAAATAATTAAAATAAGCTAAAAAATATGAGTACTTATGTGTAGGTCCTATTAACTAGACTTATTTGCCTACAGGTCTTAACTAATAAATTTAACACTATAAAAATAAGAGATTGATAAATTTATTCATAAAAATAAAGAAACTGATAAATTTATCACTATAAATTTATTCATAAAAATAAAAGACTGATAAATTTATCTTTATCACTTAATAAATTTATCAATAGGACTGAATGGGTAATAAGTCTCAAAAGTAGGACCTATTGGTAGTTTACCCTAAAAAATATATGTTTATTTAAAAGTTAGGGAAATAATTCTTTGGGGTTTATTACATTTTTTATTTTTGAATTATCGTTAAATTATCTATTTTAATCCTTAAACTATCAATTGAATCTATTTAGTTCCTAAAATATATAAATTAAAATCTATTTAGTTTCTAAAATATGCCTTTGTTTGGCATAAGCTAAAATTAGGCTTTTTAGTTAAAAGAATCACAAAAAGACAAAATAAACTTTTTAGTCAAATAAAACAAAATGTCACATTTAAATCATAATTATTTCATTTTTTTTCTTTTATAAAAGTCAAAAAAATCAAAAAGTCTATCTCAAACGAGACTTTTTAACCCTAGGCTCATTTGGGAACATACTTTTTTAGTAATTTTTTGACTTTTTTTTCTAAAATATGATGTGAAAAAAATAGTATCTTTAGGATGACTTTTTAATTTTTTACAAAAAGACGTACAAAAAGTAGAGAGAAAATAAAATCTTTGACCTTTTGGTATAAGTTGTTGATTTTTTAATTTTTTTTAGTGACTTTTTGACTTTTAAGCTAAAAAGTGAAGTTGTCAAAATAGTCAAAAAGTCAAACCACATCTCAAATGAACCCAAAAGTAAAATTTATTTAATTCTTAAATTATCGATTGAATCTATTAAGTCCTTAAAATATTTAATTCAAACATATTTAGTCTTTGAAAGAATTACAAAAATAAAATATAAGCCCATAAGTATTATAAATTGGTAAAAGACCCTATCAAGTTAATATTTTATTTCTGAAAAATCTTAAAGTTCTATTTTGCCTTAGTTTGGCAATCCAGTCTTGGGCTAATTTAGCCACATCCGTCCAAAATAAGCTAAATTAACCACAAGAGACAAAAAACATTCATGTGGCTGGAGAACAACTAAGCATCTATGCAAATTACCAAACTACCTCCGTTGCCAATTTGTTTGTCTCACACCAGCACCAATTCGAACCACGCACTCTCTCACCTAAGGCATGGTTAGACGCTGAAAGAATGAGGCGAAAAACACAGACGCTCAATGGCACAAAAGAATAACAAAGCTGTCCATAGCCCAAGCCCACAAGAGTGGACATCACCGGCGACACTACCTTTATCACATTCTCGTTACCACCAATTATTAGGTACTTTAATTTTTTATTTTTATTTTTTAGGTATATGTCGTCTCCTTCAACCCGATTTGCTCGGTGATTTAGTAATCGTCCAATTTTGTGTTCTGTGAATGTTCTTTGTTTATTCGGCATATGGGAAAACCAGTGTATGATAATGAATGATCCATCAATTCTGATGGATCTAAACTTTGGGTTTTCTTTACAAAATTTATCTCTGCAAAGTGGCATGGTCTGTTACATTTTTTTCCTCTTCTCTTTGATTTTGGGCAGCATTTGTATGCCGATTTTTTAGTACGAGTCCTCAAAATTTATTTTATTTTTTTGTATGGACTGAATTTTACATTTTTGCAAGATAAAAACATTTATGTGTTAATGTTAAAGCATCTGGAAAAGTATCTGAAGAAGGTTGGGTTACAAATGCTAAAGTACCTCTTTTTTTATTAAAAAAAAAAAATTCCCTCATCTCTTTGATTTTGGGTAGCATTTGTATGCCAATTTTTGGGTATGAGTCCTCAATTTTTATTTTTTGTTTGCCATTCTGTGTATATTTCTGCGTATGGACTGAATTTTAGAGTTTTGCAAGATAAAACATTTATAGATTGGAAAGCATCTGGAAAATTATCTAAATTTTGGTGGGTTAGAAATGCTAAAGTACCTCTTTGTTTTCTTTTTTGTTTTTGTTTTTGTTTTGGTGGTTGTTAAAGTTGTCATTTTTTTTTTGAGTTTTTTAGTTTATCCTACATCTGTAACTATTAGGTTTGCTACTTTTATAAATGCTTACACTTGATCTTGTATTTGGAAGTGGTTCGGTAAATACTCATGATTGTATTGTACAGCCCAAAGGTGCCCAGCTATCACTTTACCCTGTTGATCCACAATTACATTGTTGGTATAACACACAGAGCTAGCATGAAATTGGAATTAAAGAGGCGGAATTGGAGGGAAGAAACTGTACAAGCACCAATTGAGGATTGGTGGTGGCATTTGCTAGATGATGAGAGCTTCTTATTAAGATAATTGGGAATCGATTGGTAGCCATTTTTTTCTTTTGTAAAACCCCATTTTTCACTAACAAATGGGGACATTTCTCATTTTATACATAAACAATTCCTGAACTCTGAATGATGTGACACCTATATGTTAACGTATTTATTGTATTTTAGTTTTTTACACGGTCAGAAAACAAATCATGGCTTCTTTTACCTCTACTGTAACTTCCACTACATGGCCACGTCGGATGTGTGCCTATGGCTATGGCCAATATGTTGTGAAGATATCCAGATCGACCAAAAATTTTAAAAAATGTTCCAACAAACGGTTACAATCGTTGACATAAAATTTTTGATAAGTTTGCCTTATTTTTTGTATAAAAAAAGGCCGAAATTCTCATTTTTCCCCCAAATTATTATAAAAAAAATGCTTGTAAAACAAAAAAAAACAAAATAATCGACTGACGTGTCAGCCGCACAACCCACACGCCTAGGTAAATCAACAAGAAATGGGAACACCTTCACCCCAAGGGCATTTTGGTAATTTCACATATGGACTCCTCACCAAAAAATCAAAAAGTTTATTCCAAACCAGGCTTTTTAGCCCCAGGCTAAAATAGCCAAAAAGTCAACCCACTTTCCAAACGAACTCTTTGTCTTTAAAAAATATATATTTTTTGTTGTGTATTTAAATTAGTAACAGAGTCTAATTATCAGTCTTGTCCATAAAATTATATGAGCACTAAATATACTAAGGGTTCGTTTGGGATATGAGTTAGCTTTTTGACTATTTTAGCCTAGAACTAAAAAACCTCGTTTGGGATAAATTTTTTGGCTTTTTTAGCTTTTGTGAGAGAAAAAATAAAACGATTATAGTTTGGATGTGACGTTTTGTCTTATTGACTTTTTAGCCTATTCTGTCTTTTGTAGCTAAAATAGTAAAAAAATCAAAAAGTTTGGCATGCCAAACGAAAGCTAAAGAAATAGAACTAGATAATTTGAACAATAGCACTTCATTACAAATTATAATAGAACAAAATAATACATTAATTAAGTTATGAAAAGAATTTAGCGAAAAATTTAGAAACAATCAATAAGAAATTATAAATGAAATCTAATATATAATACTAGATAAAAAAAAGCTTATATTTTAACTAGGTATGATCTTTTACGAATTTATAATACTTATAGGTTTATATTTTATTTTTATAATCCTTTTAGTGATTAAATAGATTTGAATTAAATATTTCAGAGACTTAATAGATTCAATCGATAGTTTAAGGGGGACTAAATAGATTTTAATTTATATACTTTAGGGATTAAGCAAACTCAATTGATAGTTCAAGAATTAAGTAGACAATTTTAGTGATAGTTTAGAGGTACAAAATGTAACCTTAATCCTTTAACTTTTACTTTTTATCTTTTTATTTTTATTTTGCAATAAATTACACCAAAAGATCTATGTGATTGTGTATATGAGTAATGATACTAATTTTTTTTTTATTTATTAAGCAAGTAAATGTTAAATAGGATTGAGCATAGGGTGGTTCAACCCACGGAAATTGCGTAATCTGATTCTATATCCGCGTATAAGTGGACAGTTTCAAACCTGCAGTAGGGTCAAATGCTATTTGAAACATTTTCATGTTTCGAGTTGTGGACGGGTTGCGGGTTTCACCCGCACTCGCACACAACCACCGGCGCTTATACTTTTTTTGTTTCTCATAAAATTCTAGACAATCTGAATTTTCCATATTAGTAGATATATATACAAACATAATATATAATATATATCATATACTCACAGTTGTTATGTATACATATATACTTAAAACATAATATATAATATATATTTCTAGTATATTGAACTTATTTTATTTATATACGTAAATGGATTTTTTTTTTTTTTTTTTTAAGTATGGATTATCAATTCTGAATCTCTAAGATTAAAATATTAAGAATAAAAAATGAGTTAAAAATAATAATTTTATGATAAGAAATATGTGATTTTATGACTTAAAATAATATTTAAAAAATGAGGAGAAAATACCCAAAATAAATATTTAGAAAATGGAGGAAAATAGGTCCAAAAATAAATTTTTAAAGAAAAAAGTTTAATCCGTAAACTGCTTGCAACCGTCCGCATATCCGTGAACCATATCCATACAATCCGCAATCTACACTGTGGGTGGTTGCGAATTCAATTTTTGTCCAAATTGCAGACATGCAGGTGGATCCAAACCACAAATTGAACCGTCAAAAACTAATCCACGAGCACTAATATTTGGAGAAGATAGAATGAGAGTACACTACACTCACCCTTTTTATATTTTAAAGAAAATATAATTAATTTTATATTTTTGAAATTTAATTCATGTCACTCTTTAATCTTTTGGTATTAACAATTTGTTAATTATATAAAAGACTACATAGAAAGAAGTTCAAAAGAGTATCCTACAAATCATTCTACATAGAAAGAAGTTCAAAATCCAACAACATTAATAACTAAAATCATTGAATGAGACATGATATTCAATGAGACATGTTAAGAGACTATATAGAAATTAAGGGTGAGTAGTGGATATTTTGATCCGTCTAAATCAATCGAACTGAACTGATCCGTCGCATTTCGGATAGATGTGTAGTGATGAGAGGACGATTGTAGATTGATTTTTTCCAACCTACCTAGTTTTGAATGGATGCTGGATTTGAGGTTTTTTTGGCTGTAACTAAATTTCCAAACTGCGAGCACCCCTAATAATTTGTAAGACTTTGTATTTTCAATTTCTTAAATATTATGCTAAGCGGGCAGGCTATTTTCAGTATGTTTTGAAAAATCACACTTTGTTTATCTTTTCATCTCATCTCCTTCCAAAGCATTCTAGACATGATTTATGACTCAATAAAAATTAATAAGCTAACAATCAATATAAATTAGTTGATTAAAGAATAAGTCATTAACTTAGTAGTAATTGATTAAGAAGTCAAGTAAGAAATTGGTTTATGCAAAAAAGAATAATTTAGTAATGAAAGAACATGTGAAATGAGAACCTGATTCATTTGACTAAAGAAAGAATAAGTACAGTAGACCTTCGGATTATTTAGACAGAAGACAAGAGAAGTCAAGTTTGATCAAGGAAGTAATATTGTGTTTCAATATGTATATGTTATGTGTTTGTGTAGGTTACGCGCTATTGTCTGCCTGATTTGTCTGATATGCTTCTGCAGCTATTTGTGAGTAATAATTCTGCAAAGTTATGTTCAATATGAAATACTTTATGAACATTATGATATGATATGAATTGTTTCTGAATGGTACAAAAGGCTATTTTGAGATTACATAAATGATGATCCAATTTTTTGAAATGTCTTTATGATATCCTTAGCAAATGCCCTCGCCCAGGGAAAATAATACTGTGGCTTATGGTCATAGGCCCTCGCCTAGGGAAACAATACCGTGGCATAGGCCCTCACTCGAGGAAACAATACCCCTGGTATAGGCCCTTGCCCGGAGGAAACAATACCATGGCATAGGCCCTCGCTTGAGGGAAACAATACCGTGGTATGAGGCCCTTGCCCGGGGGAAACAATACCGTGGCCTACCTATGTTATATGATACCCGGTACCGAAGGTTCTATTATAGAACTTGATATGAATAACCAATGTGAATTGTTAACGCTAATGGATGTATCACGCATGATTTGAATATATATATGAATATGACTCTGTTTCTGCTACGAATACGAGCATGACTATGTTTCTGATTTGATAAGGGATTTGAAATCTGATTTCTGAATCTGTTATGAACATCATTCATTAAAATCTTTATTCTGTTATTATTCACTAAGCTCCAGCTCACTGTATTATTTATGTATACAGGTGATCAGGTGCGTGACTAGACTTAGAGGTGTTCGCCTGGAATTTACTTTTGTCAGCCAACTTATGTGCCTCTTGTGGAGGTTCTGGATATGTCAAGTGGTTATGGCTATGTGATTAAAGTTTAAGTTTTGTTTTCTTGTTTGGTTAAACAAGTCTTTTTTTATTTTGTAAATAGGATTAAGTCCCTTTTTGTCTAATCTGTATATATATGATGACATAAAGATGATGTGTAAATATGTATATAACAAGTTTAAAATTTTCTGCCTCATATAAATCTGTACAGCTCAATAGATGTTGTATTTTTGTTATTTGTTTCCGTTAGTCCTTTTATTATGTTAATCTGTCTCAGAGGCCTTCGATAATCGTAGGATTACTGGCCGGTTACGATACTAAACCTATAGGGGAGGGTTTGGGTTGTGACACTGTGATACCCCTGTTCTGAAATATGCTAATTGGTCCTTACTTTGAATATGATTATGTGTTTAACATGATTTAGTGTGCTATTATGTTAATATGTGTGTGGTTCTGAGTTTTTATCTGTTCACTGTAGGAATATCTGTTTGAATGATCCGCTTCGAAAATTTAATTGAGGGCCTTATCGGCCACAGAACCCGAAATTGATCACGCTACTGTGATCGGCATAATTTTTAGAGCCTACGGTGAAATTTAATTAGAAATTGATTCTAGTCAGATTAAACTGATTAAATTGTTGAATTAGTGCCAATTATCCCTTATTATTATATTGAGTTAGTGGGAATTGGTGTATAATAGCACTACACCTCTTATTCTTTCCTCATGACCTCATTTGGCTGATGAACTCAAAGAGAAAATAAGAGAGGGTCGGCTAGAGAGAGGAAAAAGAGGAGAGTTGGGTGTTTGGCTCAAATTTGTGAAGAATTAGAGGATTGAACTCAAGAAATTGCTATAATTTGGAAGATTGAACCTCTAGGTAAGCTTTTGGTCTTGAATTCATGAGTTTAATGTTGTAAGTTGTGAATTCAAGTTTGATTAATGATCAAGAATAAGAACCATGTTACAAGTGATGAAATTGAAGCTAATGTGTACATGCATGCATAGAATCACCATGTTTTAGCATAATCAAGCATGTATCAAGTTGAATGTGGAAATATGAACATCGAATCTTACATGCAAGTAGAGTTTTGTTGTTTTTCTTGATTACGACCATCATTAGTGCCATTTGGGAGAGAATTGAGGTCAAAATACCACTTGCATGTTTGATTATTGGAAGTATGGAGATTATATGAAGTTTGAATGCATGAGCCTTGATCATACAAGAAAGTGTTGTATAATTTGAGAATTGAACCATGATTCTAAGTAATTAGCTTCATGTTAATCGTGTACTCATGTTGTATAGTGTAATTGCATGTTTGAGAGCTAAAATTATGAGTTCTGAACCTTTGAATGTCGAAAATGAACTCAGGGAATCATTCTGGAAAACCCAGAATTTATGGTGTCCGCTCAAGCGGGAGAACCGCCGCTCGAGCGGAGAAATCGAGCTCCCAGCATTTTCTGCAGACATGGTTTCCGCTCGAGCAGGGAGCTATGTGGTCAGGAAGTCCGCTCGAGCGGCAGAGTTAACGCTCGAGCAGGAATTGAAAGCAACCAGTACTTTTGCAGACCTGAGGGTCCGCTGAGAAGTCCACGCCGGCGAGACCCTGCACAGAATCTTGTTTTTGCATTACATTTTCCGTTCTCTTTCACTTGCAAGCACTCTTAGGCATATGTTAAGCATTATAAATGAGATAAAGAGATAAGAATGAAGCCTAAAGAGGAATATGTGAATTAAAGAACGGATTAAATTGTTAGTGACCCCTTTTGTGTTCATGAAATGTGTAGGGTCGAGCTCCAGGGTGAATCCACAAGCCGATCACTGTGAGTAATATCTTATTAAGATATCGGAAATATACTGTTGTCCCAATTGTTTATGTAAGTTATGTAATTCATTAGTTGAACAACGGACAACGATTGACACGATTGATTGGGCCAAAGGCCGATTGATATGATTGAATGGGCCAAAGGCCGATCGACACGATTGAATGGGCCAAAGGCCGATCGACACGATTGATTGGGCCAAAAGCCGATTGACATGATTGATTGGGCCAAAGGCCGATTGACATGATTGATTGGGCCAAAGGCCGATTGATACGATTGATTGGGCCAAAGGCCGATTGACATGATTGATTGGGCCAAAGGCCGATTGATACGATTGATTGGGCCAAAGGCCGATTGACATGATTGATTGGGCCAAAGGCCGATTGACACGATTGATTGGGCCAAAGGCCGATAGATATGATAGATTGGGCCGAAGGCCGATTGACATGATTGATTAGGCCGAAGGCCGATCGATTGGGCTAGAGGTCGATTGATATAAAGGATTGGGCCAAAGGCCATTTGCTGAACTGTTTCAATAATTGTTTATGTATTTTACTTATTTGATATTATTCACTGGACATTCGCTCACGCTCATTCATGTACATGTAGGTGAGCCAAGGGACGTCCAAAACCAGCCTCGGTGACAATGTGAGAAACAGTCAGAGTTTTGAAGAGTCAGCCCAAAAGTCTCACGCACGAGACTGACTTCGCCTTTTTGTCACTTTGGTCTAAGCTGTTATGTTGGCAAAGTCTTTATACATGTTTGTATATAGTATCTTGGGTTGAATTACTCTTGTGTGATCCTGTATGTACAGTGTTTTGGATCAGTACATGATCTGGTGTGAGTTATTAGTTTATGAATATTTGAAATGCTATGGTGTGCACATAAGCACAGCTCTATGGACAAAGTTTTAAATTACTTCCGATTGGCCCCCTTCTTACTCTGATGATTTTAACTTCAATAGTTTGAGGCCGTAGGTAATCCCAGGATTACTGGCCGGTTATGGCCTTAACCCTAGGGGCGGGTTCGGGTCATGACAGACACGGTAGTGACGATAGTGGTCATTGATGGTGATGAACAACAATGTGACACAACAACTTTTTTTTTAATCGACGAAAGTCAGTTGTTAGTTATTAGATTAATACATATGGGAGTTAGCCTCTCCACCCTTTGCAAAGCACCAAGTGCTTGTCCCCTTAATTCAACTCCCCTAAGGAAAATTGAATCCATGGCCTCCCCTAAGGAACTAAAAAAGAATTTAGATATTCTATTGTGTTTTCAATTTGTTTTCAATTTAGAAATCTTTTTATCAAATGACAAGTGTTTATATTTGGTATTTTTGTATAGAAAATATAAGGGTTAATTTTGTCATTTTTAAAAAAGTCAAATTAAATAGTTTTTGAATAAAAAAAGTAATGAAATAGTTTTGATAATGCATATTTTTTTATACGTATTTATAATTGGTATTTGACAATTTACTTGATAATCTTTTGATTATGTTTAGTTGGATTGTTATAAAAGAAAAATATTGACAAGTTGTTATATTATGTTTAAAATTTGTAAAAATTTAAACCGCCAAACCGATTCGTATTCATCCATCAATCCGCATCTGTCAATCCAGTAGATGGATACGGATTGATTTTTTCTAATCCGCCAATCTGATGGACAGATGACAGATTGAAAGTTTTCCGGCCACAACCGAACCATAAACACCTCTAATAAAAACTATCCTTTATGAAATGAGTCATTTTTGGTTTTCCTAATTGACAATAAACAAGGAATCATAATTTCATAGTTGAAGGGGCATAGATAAATAAAATTGTTTCACCATATGTCCAAGCGCGTACACACATATATATACATATCCAGAAAGAAAAAAATATATATTTCAAACACCATAAAAGCACTCTAACCAGTGAAATAATCAAATTAGGGAACGGGGTAGTGTTCAACAACGTAGGTGATCACTTGAATTATTTTTTGGTTTTGAGTCTCGTTGTTATATAATGCAGTTTCGTCTTTTTTTATTCCTCTGCTATGCATTGTACAAAAATAAAAAATAACTCAAAAGTGTTTTTGTAGATTTTTTTTACATTTGATATGTTGTATCTTTTTAGTTTAGTTTTGGGTTAAAGTTTTGGAGAACACTAAAAAGCTTGGCTATTTTTGTTTCTGAAAATTGTTTTAGGAAAATTTTCCAAAAAACTATCATTTTAGAAACAAACAATATGTTATTTTTGAAAATTAATTTTGCACGAAAAATGAAAATAATATAAAAATAATGATTTTTTTTGTTTTATTATTTTGCTCTAGAAAATACCCCCCCCAAAAAAAAGAAAGATAAAATAACACAATCAAAGAATAAGCATTGTTTCAGCTCTTTTCAGAAGCAGTCAAAACTTCTCATTATTTCGACTCATTCCCACTTTATTGCCTCGTTCGTTTGTTTTAACAGCCATTTAGTTCCAAGTGATGAAGGATATGTTCATGATAGGGAAAATAATAATTCAATCTATTTGATAAAAAGAAATATATAAAATCACAAGGGTGTAACTCCTTTCTGCACAAAAAAGTACAACAAGAATTACACTTCTAAAAAATTCTCACATTTTGGTAATTTTTCCTTCTACTTCCCACTAAGTAGTAACTTTTTCTTAAAGAGAAGGGAACGTGGGGTTAGAAAAGTAAACCGAGTTTCCAACTTAAGTTTGGGCATTATGGTGACATGACTCAACATTCATTTGAGTATAATTATCAGGCTTCTTCTCTACTTTACCTCCTAATCTCTCTATCATTGGAGAACAAGCAAGAGTTTTTGTGTTGTGAATTAGAGGACAACGCTCATCATTGTAATGTTACTCCAACGTCTCTAACATTTCATCAGATCTTTCATCAAGTGCCGTTTTGGCAACACACACAAAAAGCTGCGTTTTGTGTGCAGCTCAAAAATGCCAAACCATCCCAAAACGCTGAAAATCCCATTTGGGAAGACCTAAAAAAGCAACACCCAAATTTACCAAACTACCCTCTGGAACATTTTAATTAATTAATTCAAAAATCAAAAAGTAAGGATATTTTGGTCATTTTGGAGTGATGTGACTTTTAAAAAATATTAAACCAAAAATCAAAAAAGTCAGCTTTTTACTAACTTCCCAAATCACTTCCAAAAAAGTCAAAAAATTTGGTAAAAAATCAAAAATCAGCTTTTTACCAACTTCCCAAAACACCCTCAAATTTAAATTTGATAAAAATGGTGCTCCAACGTTGTCATCAGTTTGGTATCAAATTAAGAATGTCTAAAACTTTTCATCAAATTAAAGATATCTAGAACTTTTTTTATCAAATTACTGTAGATAGACATTAGTGTAGGAATATTAGAAGACCGGCTGGTTGTCCTCTCGGATATCGACTTCTTTGCAATTTATACTGGGCAATTTACACTAGCCGGTCAACCGATGATTTAATGAAAGTTCAAAATCTTTCGTTGGAGCATACGATATCAAATGAAATTTTTACTTAAATTTTTACTCAAATTTAATGAAATAAATGAGTAAACGTTGAAGATACTCTTAGTGGGTTGAATTTGCCATTGAAGCAGGTGATTGCCTATACAATTGTTGGATTCAATTTAAGCGTATATTATCCACACACAAAAAATAAGCATATAAGATATATATATATATATATTTATTATTTTCTCTCCATATTAGTTTTCTACACATGGGATTCTTTTTTTTTTTAATTGCATAGCAATGAGACTTGCGTTCAACATTACTTTGGGTGAATTACAATCCAATGGATAAGGACAAAGTGAGACCATTGCATGAAGAAAGAAGGCCATAAACATAATTTGGGTGGACCTCATTGTTTTAAACAGTTGTGAGGAAGTAAAAGAAAATAAAGAAAAATTATAGAATAATGAGATTCAGTGTAAAAAATTACAAATAAAGGCGAAATCAATCTTAATTACAAAGAGGTGAAATCCCCCATTGAAATCACAAAATTGCACCTCTTCCATATTCTAACTTCCTTTGTCTTCTCTTTCCTTTGTAACCCCCACCCTGCCTTCGTTCTCCACCTCTACACCTCCCCTATCTTAGCCACATACTCCTAGTCCTCTAGCCCACATCAATCGCATAGTCCAACCTTCAATTGCAAATCACCAATGTGGTCGAGCATGAGAGACAAAGGAAGATCGTGATAGAGAGAGAGAGTGCATGAAATTTAGGATTTTAGAGTGAGAGTGTGAAAGATCTGGGGTCTAGTGCAAGAGATAGATGATCTAGGGTTTAAGAAACAAGGGCTAGGAGTGTTATGTTGGTTAGGGGTTTGTAAAGGGTGACATGGTTAGATGGGGGAGGGATGGTTAACTGTTGAGAATGATGTAAAAGGGGTAGCCGATGGAGGAACGAGTTGAGGAGGGAAGAGAGTGAGAGAGAGGAGGGAGGTTTAAACAAAAATGATATATAGGTATGTTTTTACAATTGTTTTTAAACTTTTCTTCTCTAAGGTGAATAAAATTGTTACCCCATGGATTTGTTATTCTTTTCCTCAAATACCATTTTCCCCTAATTTTTTCTAAAAAAAGTAAGTGTCTATATGAAATATTTTTTTCATTTTTCATGACAAATTGAATATTCAAAGTGTATTAAAGCAACTCTAATGGTCATTGCCAAAATAGCATTATGTTTAAATGTCAAATTTTAGCATGTTTCAACAGTAGTGTTTGGCAAGTTGGTTTGTGGTTAAAATAGTCACAAAAGACAAAATAGGCTATTTTAACCATAACAAATAAAATATCACATCCAACCCATAATCATTATACTCTTCTCTCACAAAAAAAAGTCAAAAAGTCAAAAAATCCTTCCCAAACTAAGCTTTTTAGCCCAGGCTAAAATAACCAAAAAAGCCAAAAAGTCAATCCACTTTCCAAATGGAGGCATTGTTTATTTATTTATGCGGGATATCTCATATCAAAACTATTATCCGTTTGGCAAGGAAGTTTAAGGTTATTTTAGCCACAAAAGACAAAATATACTATTTTAGCCACAACAAACAAAACATCACATCCAACCTGTACGGGAAAGAAATACACCTTCTCGTATAATCCTGTTGACCAAGTCTTCGTTCCTCTGTACGATGTCGTTCCACCACCTGAAAATATCAACGTGAGCTAGCCGGCGGGTGTGTGCCGGAAACCTCTCCGATGCCTAAGTCAGTAAGCAAGACAAGAAGGCAAAAGCTCAATGTTTTCAGGGAGCAAAATTGTATTACCTCTCCAAAGGTGATATTGGTGAGCTTTATATAGGTTTCGCGTGACACAGTCCTAGTAGGACTCTAACTTCTCCATGCGTAGAGTCCTTCTAGGATTCGCATTCCTCCATGCGTAGAGTCCTTCTAGGATTACTCCTCCTGGAAGATAATGCTCATCTTCCAACACCCCCCTCACTGCATAAGCCAAGTGAGATGGCTCCTCACGTAAAGTAACCAATAGTCCGGTCTTCACTTTCACTTCTCTTACCTCGGTTTCCGTTCCACAACCGAGCTAACCATAAGAGAGTTCAACCGACTAGGACGTGACCATGCCGAACTACCAAGTCCGAACCGGATCAATATTCGACCGACCTAGCATACAAAAACAGACGCTTTCTCGACCGGTCTACCAATTAGAACCGGACTAAATCAATACTTGAAACAACCGAGGCACGACGCCCATTCTAAGAACCGGACTACCCCATACTTCTCCTTTCTTCGAGAGTTTTCCACTCTTGTCGACCTCGCCAACACCTAACTCGCCCAACACCTAGCTCGCCCAATAATAAATATAATTTACCCTCTCAATTGCCCTTAATTCCATCTGCGAAGCATGATAGGGATTACCCATGTAACAACCGAGATAGAGTTCTAACATCTCGGTAGAGCTAAAACCTTTCGAGCCTTTCCAACCGAGCTAACAATCTTAGCTTCCCAAATAATCGAGACCTTTTAGCTTTCCCAACCGAGCTAACAACCTGCTAGCCTCTCCAATGAGCTAAAAAAAAAAACCCCAAGCCTTTCGGTAGAGCTAAGACATACTTAGCCTATCCGGTAGAGGTAAAACACCTTTAGCTTATTCAAAGAGCTAATTTGGGCCATATCACAGACGTCCGGTCAAGACGCTCTTCACTCTTCGAACCGAATCGCTCAAGATTCCATGACACGTGGCAACCTCGATTGGATCTCTCAAATTGCCGCGCCGTCCTCGTGTTTCGTAATATTTGAGCAGTTCCTCCAAAAACAACTTTTACACAAAACCAACCCTTCTATCGCCATTCCTACTCTGACTGTTCATTTTCACTCTCCGGCTTTCTTGCTCTCTTTGTGTTCTTCAGACTCGCACCCGTGCTCGTGTTGTTCTTGCCTCCGCCTCCATCTCACTCTTCTTCCTCTTGGTAAGTGCACGAACCTACCTTCATTTATCTTTTTTACTTCCGTTTGATTCACGAGTATGTTTACGTGTGTTTTCACAAAACACTTTGCATGCTATGTTTCAAAAGAACTTCACACAAACAACTTTATGAACTGGTAGAACAATCATTTGATCCATAAAATGCATCCAACCGAACTAGGAACTGTTTGTCTAGGTGAACTAGAACCAAGCTAGTACTTGTAGATAACAGTAGTTTTAATGAGAAAGCATCCGATTCACCTTAGCCAAATTAAAATCGACTTGAGATAGGTATTGCCTGCATCGAGCTAGGCCTCTCGATCGAGCTAAGCTCGGCTAAGCCATCCTTTTGAGTTTCTAAACCAACTCGAAAAGATGCCCTCGAGGCCTAACCGTGGTAAGAAAAACCCTAGGTGAAACCGAGATAACCACAAACTTTTTCGAGCCGAGATAACGAGAACCTTTCACAAGCCGATGTAGATAGCTTAGCACCCTGTAGGGCCGGAGTAAAACCAACCTTTTCTTGCTTTATTTTTGCAAAGACGGTCTTTGATCTGCTTGACACTTGCTTTTCAACTTTGCAGACTTAGTGTCGGGCACTCCCTCTGTCGTCCGACCGGGACCATCGAAAGCACGCTCCTTCTACCGAGATAAATTATTTCATAACTTATAGAATAAATGGGAAATCTGAGACACTTGGTAGAAACCCCAGTGCCTAGCCGATTTCGAGAACAATACAACATTCCAGATGTAAATCTAGAACTAGCCGAACAGAGTCGACCTATGGGACGAAGAGGGCTTTGTCCCATTTACCCTCCAATCTATAGTAGAAACCGGACTCAGATTCGATCCGACCACTAATTTGTGAATTCCTCAGCAAACCAGACTGCCCAACTCAACTATCCACCAACACATGAATTATAATGGGCATAGATGCTCTAAACCAACAAACCGGTCGAACCTAGGTGCGGCGAAATACTACATCAATACTCAATAGGATCCAAAACCAAGGTTGGTGCTACTATTTGAGAGTGGTAGAGAAAAGATAATAAAGCACACAGGACAAGGCGTCAACGATGATGACTTCTTTTGGGTTTCAGGAACTTTGAGGACTTCAAGCCGAATCCCAGGCCATAGAATAAACTGGAAGAAAGGAGAACCCGGTACAAGTACTTCGGTTTTCATTTCGCCTTTCCCCTGAATTTTACTTTCTCTGTAAACCGGACTAACACTTGTCTTCTTTTGCTTTGCAGATAAGGCTCTTTTCATCTCCAACTACAATTATCCCAACACCGCCAGTACTCACAAGACTCCGGTGAAAGAAAGAAGCTGGCCAAACCTTCTGGACTTCGAACCGACCTACAGATACTCCGGCCGCCGTAAAGCCAAAGTAACAGACTTTCTCCTTGAGGATCCTCCAGCACCGGACCCAACCTTGCCCCAAATCAGACTTCTTCTTCATCACGAACAAGAAATGGCCAAGAGAAGCTCATGGCTATGCTCACCGAAACAACCCCTGAGGTATCACAGACCGCCAATCAACCGAGGTCGTAGTGGCTCTTCCATCCCAAAGAACCTTCGCCGAAACAAGCGTGCCCGGACTGACCAAACCGGGCCACAACTTGTTGACGAAGATGAGAATGCTCGCCACCAATCCCACCAAGAATTGCTCAACCGGACCCAATGGAATCATCCAACCGTGCGAGACCCCACAATGGGCTCCCTAGTCTTCAACGATCGAGCTATCGGCGAGGTGACTCCGTCGTCGAGAAGGACCACCTTCTGGCCTTCAACTTGGCCAGGGGTGTGTGCCTTCCAAAAGACATGGAGCACCACCAAAAGAAGCTCAACACCGAGATCAAGTCACTTCGGTCTGCTTCGAAGTCAATGATCGTGGTAAGCAATACTGGCCTTTCCGTTTCCAAAATTTGTACAACTTCCATTTCGGTCAACAACTAAAAAATTTACCATATTTTGCGCAGGCTCTTCAGAAAACCACACTTGCACACCGGCAGGTGATGGAACTGCATAAAGCGCTAGGCAGCCATGAGACGCCAGTAACTAACACAAAGCCCAAAACAAGCGGGCCGACCTGGAGTCCGAGGTAGCCCGTCTAACCGGACTGGTTCCCTCGGCTGAAAGTGACAAACAAAAGGCCGTCACCGAGGCGAAAGATTATTACTTGTGGGAGATGGCCCAGCTGCAGAATAAAAAAGACGCCGAAATGGACAAGGCGAAAAAGGCGGCGAGGATTCAAGAAGGTCAAGACGATACGGCCTTCAATGTGGCGCGACCAGGACCTCTTCTTCAAGCTTGGTGGCGGAGTGCGGTGGAAGCTTCGGTTGCACTCGACACGATGCTATAACTCCACCGTGCTTTATTCGACTTCACTTAAGCAATACGGGACGATCTTCAAAAGGCATTCCTTGAAGTGTCTGGTGACGAAGACGATGATGAAGATGATGACGATGATGATGATGATGAGGGGGGGCCATCTCTGGCTCCGGTCGCCACCGATCAACAAAACAATCAAGCCGCTCGGTTGGAGCCAGCGATTGGATTTAACCAACGAGATGCCGGTGACAACAGTCCAAGGGCTCCTTCCTCGGGTCTCCAAGCATTCTTGAAACCGAGCTTGATGCCGAACTAGATGCACTCCTTGGATGATTGTGTTTTGTGTTTTTTCCTTTATGTACTTCGGTTTTCGATGCCTGTAACCGGGCTGTGGCCCCTCAATTGTACTTCCATTTGTCATCAATGAAAAAATTGTGAACTTTCATTCCGGTTGTGTACTTGCCTGCTTGTATGTTTACTTTTCCATGAACTTGATTACACAGCTGTGATCTCGGTTCACCATATAACTTACTAGCCAACCACTCTTCAGCCGATGTAACTTACTTCGGCTGAAGAGTACAAAGTGTTGGTTTAATCGATAACCACTCTTGGTAGATATAACTTACTTGAAGAGTACAAAGAGTTGTTTAATCCATAACCACTCTTCACCGATATAACTTACTTGGTGAAGAGTACAAAGAGAGTTTAATCGATAACCACTCTTCACCGATATAATGACTTGGTGAAGAGTACAAAGAGTTGGTTTAATCATTAACCACTCTCCAAAGATATAACTTACTTGGTGAAGAGTACAAAGTGTTGGTTTAATCGACCAACCACTCTTCACCGATATAACTTACTTGGTGAAGAGTACAAAGAGTTTAATCCACCAACCACTCTTCACCGATATAATCGACTTGGTGAAGAGTACAAAGAGTTGGTTTAATCGACCAACCACTCTCCGTAGATATAACTTACTTGTCAAGAGTACAAAGAGTTGGTTTAATCGACCAACCACTCTCCACCGATATAACTTACTTGGTGAAGAGTACAAAGAGTTGTTTAATCGACTAACCACTCTCCGTAGATATAACTTACTTGGTGAAGAGTACAAAGAGTTGGTTTAATCCACCAACCACTCTCCAGATATAACTTACTTGGTGAAAAGTACAAAGAGTTGGTTTAATCGATAACCACTCTTCACCGATATAACTTACTTTGAAGAGTACAAAGTTGGTTTAATCGACCAACCACTCTCCACCGATATAACTTACTTACCGAAGAGTGACAGTGTTGGTTTAATCCAATTAACCATTTTTCACCATGCCCATACTTTGGTCAAGAGTCAGAGTGTTGGTTTAATCGCCAACCTATGTAGCCATTCCCATACTTTGGCTAAGTGTTGGTTTAATCGACCAACCTCTAAGTTGGTTTGTCCACCAACTTAGAATAGAGTGTTTGGTTATTGACCAACGTCTGCGGCCCGGATCCCGATCCGGGCCTAGGAGGGTTAATAGTTGGTTATCTTACCAACTATGTTTACAATGCTACTAATTTGCTAAAACTACTTTCTATGGAAAACAAATATCCGAAAAGAATTGACTTGTTTTATTGAGAAAGTAGAAAATTACATGTTCAAAAAAGAAAAAGGCTAAAAATAAAATAACTTGAGATTGGCGTGTTCCAAGGCCTAGGAATTGCTTTTGTCCTTATCTTCCAAGTGGTATGCCCTTTGCCCGCTAGTCACCACTTTGTAAGGACCTTCCCGATTGGGACCTAACTTGCCATCTCCGGGACCAATGTGTTGCCCATAACTGCGAAGTACCCAATCGCCGATCTTGAATTGTCTTGGATGAACACTTTTGTTGTATTTCTGGACAATTCTTGCTTAGGAAGCGATGTGAACTAATGCCTTTTCTCTTCTTTCTTCATGAGGTCAAGTTCTAATGCAATTGCTTCGCCATTTAAGTCTGGATCAAAATTTCGCTCGAATTGTAGGAAGGCCAACTTCTAATGGGATGATTGCTTCCATGCCATATGCTAGGGAGAATGGTGTTTCTCCTGTTGATCGCCGTGTGAGTGTGATAAGCCCATAAAACATGAGGGAGACTTGCCTTTGGCTTTTTCCAACCTTTTCTTTAATCGTCCAAGACTACCTTGTTCGACGCCTCTGCTCCATTTGCTTGGGGATATCGGTGTGGAGTTGTAGAACTCGATCTTATACTCTTCACAAAAGCTTCAATATTACGCCATCAAACCGAGTGGTTATGCAAATCAACGCTTTTGGTATGCCAAAGCGAGTAATGATGTTACGCTGCATAAACTTTTTCACATCTTTTTCCTTGATTGACGCCAAGGCTTTTGCTTCCACCCACTTTGTGAAGTAGTCTGTTGCCGCAAGAAAGAACTTCCTGTTGCCTGGTGCTGTTGGGAGTGGTCCCACTATGTCCAAGCCCCACATTGCGAAAGGCCATGGACTAGTGAGAGGTAGGAGTTCTCTTGCAGGTTGGTGTATTTGATGTGCAAACTTCTGACACTTTTCGCACTTTTTGACATACTTCTCTGAATCCGCTTGCATGTAGGGCCACCAATATCCTTGTGAAATAGCTCGGTATGCTAATGATCTTCCTCCTTGATGGCTGCCACAAACCCCTTCGTGTATTTCGAACAAGAATGCTTCTACCTTGCTGGGGTGGACACATTTCAAGTAAGGTCCTGAGAACGACTTCTTGTATAAAGCTAAGGATGGAGAGAGCCAAAATCGTTGCGACTTGGCTCTTATTCTATTGGCTTCTTTCTTATCTTCTGGTAGAGTGCCGTCTTTCAGGAACAGTATGATGGGATCCATCCACGAAGGACCTAACTCCGCACAACATACCTCTTCAGCTTCTGGGTCTTCAATACTGGGTCTGGGCAGATAATCGATCAATAGCGGATGAGGGATGGAAGTGTCTGCCATTGAGGCGAAGCCTGCAAGTTCTGCTCGCTTTGTTCTCCTCACCTTAATCTGCTCTATTCTCGACGACTTCAAACTTCTTGATCTCTGACTAGGTCTTGGTACTTAGTCATTCTTTCATCCTTTGCTTCATAATCGCGAAATTTGATTCACCACCAATTGTGAGTCATTTGAGACCATTAGTTCGGTGGCCTTCATGTATCTTCCGATTTTAGCCTCATGAGAAGCGCCGTACTCGCTTCATTGTTCGATCTTTGGGAAGCCAGTTGATTACTGCTCCACTACTAGGCCGTCTGGAGAGATGAGGACTATGCCAAGTCTGCTCCATGTCGATTGGATGCCCCATCCACAAAGAGCTTCCACATCTCCCCAACGAACAACTTCCAACAGTGGAGGGATCGGACGATGCCTTGGGGTCTTCTGTGTTGCTAATGTCTTCTTCAGGTCCATAGTTGCGGTTTGCCCTTGCCGATGGGCCCAAGTCATTAGTAGCCAGTGAATCTTGACTTGGTGTAGTAAGGTCGGCTTCCTCCTCGCCTTTTCTACTCTGGTTTGCCTTGGGCTCTGACTGAGTAGCCTGTACTAGGGGTTGCGCTATTCCGGCGTCAATCTCCATCCCTAGTTTGGTTGTGTCAGTCAGGTCGATTGGGCAGACTTGGTGGCTTCCAGGAGTGAACTCTGCGACGAAGTCTGCCAAAGATTGGGCTTTTACCGCGGTTCTGGGTTGGAACTTCACATCATATTGTCCCAACTCTACTGCCCACTTCAAAACTCGCCCAGAAAAGTTGGCCCTCTCAAACAGAGCTTTCAGTGGAAAAGCTGTGAGGACGACAATGGTGTGGGCGTGAAAGTAGTGCGCCAATTTCCTGGATGCCATCATTAAGGCCAGTGCTAGCTTCTCTAAGGGTAAGTACCTTGTTTCGGCTCCCAGCAATGTCTTGCTGACATAGAAGATGGGTAGGTGTTGGATTCCTTCTGCTCGAACCAACACTGCACTCTTGCGTCGAGAGATCGCCAAATAGAGGAAGAGTTCTTCTCCAGGTATGGGGGTTACAAGTAATGGTGGAGAAGACATGTACTCCTTCAGACTTGCCAGAGCTTGGTCGCATTCTTCGTCCCACTCAAACTTAGCTTTTAATGACTGAAAGAATGGACGCAACCTATCTGAAGATCGGCTGATGAATCGGTTAAGTGCTGCCGCCATGCCGGTGAGATGCTGCACTTCTTTCACTGAGTTAGGCCTCTCTAACTCCTGAATCGCTTTGATCTGAGAAGGGTCTGCCTCTATACCTCGGTTGGTCACCAAGAAACCTAAGAATTTGCCTGATCCTACTCCGAAAGCACACTTCGACGCGTTGAGGCGCAACTTATGCTTTTTCAGGATCTCAAACATTTCACTTAGGTCCTTGAGATGGTCACTCTCACTCTTGCTCTTGACCACCATATCATCGATGTAAGCCTCCATTGTTTTGCCTAACAATGGCTCAAACATTTTGGTGACCATTCTCTGGAACGTTGCCCCTGCGTTCTTCAGGCCAAAGGGCATGACCTTATAACAGTATAGTCCTCTTGGAGTGGTGAAGGATGTAACCTCCTGGTCTGGCTCATGCATTGCGATCTGGTGGTAGCCTCTATATGCATCAAGGAAGCTGAGCCTGCTGTGACCAGCTGTTAGGTCCACCAGTTGGTCGATCCTTGGTAGGGGGAAGCTATCTTTGGGGCATGCTCGTTGATTTTATGTCGACGCAAACGCGCCACTTGCCATTTTTCTTTGGCACCACGACCGTGTTGGAGATCCACCTGGGGTAGTGCACCTCTCTGATTGCCCCTGCTTCCAACAAGTTTCCAACTTCTTCTGCCACTATCTCGGCGTGGTGGAGTGCCGATCTGCGGTCTTGTTGAATGGCTCGCGATGGACGTTGAGTTGGTGGCAGATGAAGTTGGGATCAATACCTGGCATGTCGTACGGGGTCCAGGCAAACACTTCGATGTTAGAGGTCAAAAACTTCAAGACCTCTAGCCTCTCAATGCTAGACAACGACGAGCCTAGCAAGAAGAACTTATCCGGGTTCTTCTCGTCTATTCTGACCTCCACCAAGTCCTCCACTGCCTTCTGATTAGCCGCTTTGCCAACATACGCGAATAGTTCATTACTCTCTGGTTCTTCAACCGAATGAACATATCCTTTGGTAGCGGCTACCATTCGCTGTAAACCTTGCGCTGACATAATCTGGTCCCCATAGACCTCTCTATCACTCCGGGAACCTCATCACTTGGTGGTAGGAAGATGCCACCGAGCGCATGGCGTGCGCGTTACGCCTAGGATGATGTTGTAGGTGGAGGAACCTTTAATACCCGAACTCCACTTGCTTTGTCACACTCACGCTCGACCGGGAGAATGATTTTGCCGTCGCAACTCGGCATGGAGTTGAACCCGATGAGGAGATCTGCGGGGCCAAGTCTTTATCCTGCAGCTTGAGTTGCTTGAAGGTTTCAGTAGTACATGATTTCGACGAGCTACCTTGGTCAATCAAAATCCGCAGCGTCATAGTCCTTGACTCGGAGAGTGACCAAAGCATCATTGTGTGGGCAATATATTCTGTCCAAGTCTTTGTCCGAAAAAGACATGACATTTGTAGCTTCTGTCCTCCCCCTTTTGACGACTGGTTGGGCACTTAGCACCTCCCTCAAGTGCTCTGCCTTTTTGATTGAACCTCTGAGCTCGCATACTCGCTCTGGTTCAAAGACTCCATGGATTACGTTGATGGTACCTTGTGGCGGGGCGTCGTTCGGCATCCCATTGGGGAGGTTGTGGTCCTGGGGGGCTGGCTGCGCCCCGCCTTCTATGTATTTATCTAGGTGGCCTGCTGCCACCAACTCTTCCAGATGTTGCCTCAATGGCGTACAGTTCTCAGTGCGGTGCCCCTTTTCCTTGTGGTAGGTGCATCTGGATCTGTCATCATAGTCCTTCTGGGCCTCGCCTAACTTGGCGGGCCACTTGACGAAAGGCTCGTCTCGAATCTCACTAAGTATCTGTAGATTGGTTTTTGAACACCGTGGTAATGGCCGATGCGGACTCTCAACCACCTCTTGTCCTGGTCTTCGTCATTGTCTACTTTGCCCGTCCGTTTCGGTTTCGACGATCTACCGTATTGACCTTTGCGGAGGTCTTCTTCTCTGATGTTATGGTCGCGTCATTCTTTGCTTTGGCACGAGCGCCATCCTCCTCTACCCTGATGTGCTGGTGCACTCTCTCCATCAGGGCCTCCATGGTAAGGGGTGGCGTCATGGTGATAGAGTCCTCGATCTTTCATTGGAAGGCCTCTTTTGTATTGCGCAATGGCAAGGTTGGTTGGGCAGTCCCAATCTGGTTGAACGTCTCCCAGTAGCGACTGTTGTATGATCTCAAGGTCTCCTTGTCGCCCATATCGATGGAGAGCAGCTGGTCGATCTCCACCGGGGTCTTTGTGTTCGATTCAACCAGGGTGACAAACGCCGCTAATCGCGCCCGAGAGGCTATCTTCCCTCGAAGCTTCTCAAACCAAGTCAAGCCTAGGTCGAGGCTTGAGGGAATAAGATACACATCAACGCCTCATTCCGCGATATCTGACCATAACTCGCGAAAGTGGCTCAAGTGGGTGTAAGTGCATCTTTCCTTCATCGTCGTGAACTTGGGTTGTAGGAAGCTCGACGGAAGGCGCGTTCTCAATCTCGGGGACGAATGGTGAGGTCTGCGGCCTCGCCAATGCCTTATCCTGGTTCGTATGCCAAGCGCCTTGGCATTCCAACCTCGACGCTTCCATGCGTCCAGGAATAATCGCAAAGGCAGGAACCCTGTGGGGATCGCGCGCCCTAGCGTCCTCCTTCCATCGCGCCTTTTCTTCCAACATGGACCTTAGGTCAGACGACCTAGGTAGTTCCGTCTGTCTGGACCTCGTATGATGCGTATGTGAGGGCCAATAGGTACTCCCCTCAGTGTATGACCTCTCAGGCCTCGTCCTCTCAGACACAGTGGCGAGAGTCTGGAAGATACGGATCGCGTGTCGCCCGTCCCGAGGCTTCTTCCGTTGAGAGGGTGTAGAATTCCTACCACGACCCTGAGTGGCGAGGCGTCTTGTTGTTGCGCCCACCTGCCGCCACTTCTTTTCCTTTCATCTGGCGCCAGAGACTCCATGTCGCCGCCATCTTACGGATCGGTTCTTGCTCTCGACGCGATCCTCCGAATTTGAGGATCAACTGCGCCTTTGTCTTTTCGGGCTTTATGAACGAGAGGGATGAGGGTGCTTATTCCTCCTTCGTCCCCTCGCGTCCCTCCCGGAATTCGCCTTTGTGGTTCGGGCTCGCCATGGGAGGGACCAAAGGTAGGCCTTCGCTTGCCCCTCCTTCGAGTTAGTCCGTCAATGGCGATCGAGGCGCTTCTTCGTTGTTTGCCATTGGTGTTCGAAAAAACTTGATCAAGAGGTTGTTCTTGTCGCTATTCCCACGGCGCCAATTATGCGGAAAGAAATACACCTTCTCGTATAATCCTGTTGACCAAGTCTTCGTTCCTCATGCGATGTCGTTCCACCACTGAAAATATCAACGTGAGCTAGCCGGCGGTGTGTCTTGGAAACCTCTCCGATGCCTAAGTCAAGCAAGACAAGAAGGCAAAAGCTCAATGTTTTCGAGCAAAATTGTATTACCTCTCCAAAGGTGATATTGGTGAGCTTTATATAGGTTTCGCGTGACACGTCTAGTAGGACTCTAACTTCTCCATCGTGAGAGTCCTTCTAGGATTCGCATTCCTCCATGCGTAGAGTCCTTCTAGGATTACTCCTCGGAAGATAATGCTCATCTTCCAACACCCCCTCCTGCATAAGCCAAGTGAGATGGCTCTCACAAAGTAACCAATAGTCCGGTCTTCACTTTCACTTCTCTTACCTCGGTTTCCTGCTCCACAACCGAGCTAACCATAAGAGAGTTCAACCGACTAGGGCGTGACCATGCCGAACTACCAAGTCCGAACCCAGATCAATATTCGACCGACCTAGCATACAAAAACCAGATGCGTTTCTACGACCGGTCTACCAATTAGAACCGGACTAAATCAATACTTGAAGCAACCGAGGCACGCACGCCCATTCGGCAACCGGACTACCCCATACTTCTCCTTTCTTACTGAGAGTTTTCCACTCTTGTGCTGACCTCGGCCCAACACCTAGCTCGGCCCAACACCTAGCTCGGCCCAATAATAAATATAATTTACCCTCTCACAACCCATAATCATTACATTCTTTTCTTACAAAAAAGTCAAAAAACCCTTCTTAAATCAAACTTTTTAGCTCAGGCTAAAATAACTAAAAAAATTAAAAAACTAAAAAGTTAACCCACTTCCCAAAAAGAGGCTTCAAAACTTTATTTTAGGTGAGTTGAGTTGGCACATATAGATATTATCAAATTTGTGTCAGATTTAATATAAAATTTGACAATATTATTTTGTTTACGAATTTTTGACAAATTGTTGGAGAATACTCAACTCAAGTTGCTTGCCTAGAACTAAAAAACTTAAATTACGCTTGAAAAATGTTTAGATATTTATTATAAAAAAAATTAATTTGACTTACAATAACATTAGATATAACGTGTCAATTTTTAATTTGACATAAATTTAATTATATAAGACTTAATTCTCTTACCCACTTTATTGTGAATAAATTTTCCAAACTTAAATTGTGAGCTATATTTTATAAAAGGGGTAAATTACAGATACATCACTTGAAATTTTGCTTAAAGTATAAATTGTCTCCTGTGATTTGAAAAATTACAAATACCCTATTGTTAAAAAAATTTATTTAAGAGAATTAATTATTAAAAATAAAATTCATAATTGCTTTCCTATATAATAATAAAATTATCTAAATTATTAATTGAAACATATTTCTAACATTATTAAAAACTATTTATTGATTTGATAATTTATTAATAAAAGGGCGATTTGTTATGAAATTACAAATCTCAGGGAGTGAAATGTAATTTTCAGAACTATAGGAGTAATTTGTATTTTAATCAAATCTCAGGGGATGTATTTGTAATTTACCCTTTATAAAAGATAAAGAGTTGTTTTGAGAAATTAGTTAAACGTTAATTTTTTAATTTTTATAAAAAAAATATATAAAAAAATAAAAAAATTAATATAACACAAAATAAGTTAAATACTGACTCTTAATTTTTTTTTTATGTTGTTCCTAAAAGCGACTAAAGTTTAGCCGTTAATTGCGCGCATAATCATGAGACACTCAAATGATTTGTTGGGTTGTTGAGTTAATTGCTAGTAATTTTCCTTTGGAACTTTTGTAAGCAATGGTAGCCAAATTTGTTTGAATTCTCAAATTTGAACTTGATTGTGGGGGAGAATCTCAGCCACTAGATCTTAAAATCAACGGCCAAAAGGAACAACTAAACATGTGCACCATATCCACCATGTCTTATCCGTTGGTCCAAATCATTCTCAAAGAATCAATGGATAGTTGGAATTTGTTAAAGGCTGCACTTTTCCGACCTCAACCAACCAACAAGTATTATCACATATAGGTATTGTTTAGTGTAATTGTTAAAATAGATTATAAATTGTAGCGTATTAGATTATAGATTATGAGTTTAATTAGAAATTATTAATTTGTTTGGTATAACTGTTATATTATAGATTTAAGTTGTTGAGTAGTGTTTAAATAAGCTGTGAAGTAGCTTTTTCAATTAATTTTTATTTTTTATTATTCACTATTTGTCTACATTTTTCATAAAAAATAATAATAATATTTTATAGTCTATTTGGGTCTTTTTCTATTTTTAAAAAAATAAAAAATAAAAAATAAAAAATTTAAGAGTATAACCGTGAATTAACATGTTTACAGTAGAAGTTGATAATCAAAAGTAAGGGGTGAGCAGTTTTTTAGAATCAACTTTTTTGACTTAAAATAAGTTGTTAGAATTAAAAACTATTTGAAATAAGTTTAATCAAACAGTCCAAAATAATTTTTTAAAAGGCAGAAGCCATAAGTTGGCTCAAAAAAACCCCATCAAACACCCCCATAATATCACCATGTTTTTTTTTTGATAACAACATGAAATTGAAAGGATTTTATTTGTGATTTAATTATTTTTCTTAGTTTTTTATTATTTTATTTTACATGAATCTTATTTTGTTAGTTAGTTGATGTAAAAAAAAAATGTTTGGTTTGATTTTCTGAAAAAATTTTGAGAAATTTTCTCTACAAATACGTTTTCAAAAGTAATCAAACCAAACAAATTTTCCCAAAAAAATTTCTCAAAACTTGTAAACCAAACAAATTTTCTAAACAAATCTCTCTCTCTCACATATCAAATCAATCACTTTTTCTAAAACTCTCTCTCAAAATCATTTTCCAAAACATCGTTTGAAAAAAACCAAACCAAACATGTTTTCGTACTTTTTATCTCTAAAACACATCTCTCAAACACAAACCAAACATACCTGGAGTGTTTTTACAAAGAAATCTTATATATTTTTCTTAGAACAAACGTTATAAATTAAACAAATTATAATTATTAAAATAATTTAACTTTTTAAAAAATGTATGATGAGAATTTTAAAAATAAACAATTTGAATAATAAAAAATGAGTCTATAGTGAGTCCCAAGAACCCAAATAACATTCTTCAACTTAAATCTGAACTACTTTCAGTATCACACTTGACTATTTGTTGAAAGATAATTACAATAAATTATGATTATTCAATTAATCTATTTTTTTATTTGAATAACATAAATAAAAGATCGTGTAAGATAAATAATTTAAATAATAAAATAAGAACGATCATAAATTTTATAAATCTAAAGAGCACCCTCTAGTTGAATCTTAAATTAAAGGGAATCTAACCCTTAAATTTAACTACACGAAGGCAAAAGTCTCCGCATTTCATTATCTTTCTTTAAAAAAATAAAGGATTCATTTTTGTTTTTTTAATGATTAAGTTCAAATCAACTGTCATGATGCTCTATAATTCATTTAAAAATTCCAGTGAGAGTTGAATATATTTGAAGATTGAGAATCAACACTTTATCTTAATGCTATAATAGCAAGGGATTAGTAATCCTCCTATAACCCCCAAACAAACGGGTCCTTACAGTCATAAACTTGTATTGGGTGACCTTACAGAGTTCGAAACAATTTTCATCCACTCATAGCACACCCCTATCTCCAATGGAAAAGCCAACAACCCTTTCAATATCAAACCCATATCCACCAATCTTTTATAAGTCTTATAACCAGTGTTGCCTGCCACTTACTCTCTCTCTCTCTCTCTCTCTCTCTAAAGTTGGTGTTTTGGACCCTTTTTCCGGCAGTCTCAGGTAGATTCTTTACCCATCTTTCACTCATTGTTTATAGTTCTTGGGAATCAGAAATGTGTCAAAACCCCAATGGCTACAGTGTTTGGTGCTCTCGGTGGAGCTATGAATGTTTGTTTTTACATAGTTAGACAAATGAGTGCCTGAATCTGACACACTGTTGCCTGAATCTGACTACTTACGGATTTCATTATTTGCAGAAATTTCTTTGGGTAAATTTGAAAAAGATACCCTCAAATTTAACGTAATTACATTGGACTCGGTTGATATTTTGATTTTCATAACACTAGTGCTCTTTTCATAATCGTATTGAAAAGGAAATCGGTGTAACCCCCTTAAATCTCAAGGGTTGCTAGTGTAATTTAGCCAATTTGTTTTATGTTCATCTTCAAGCCCTCCCTCAAGTGGGATTTTAAGTGGGGTTAGGCCCTGTTAAGATTTTGATTTCCGTAACAGTTAGTCCAGTTTCTTAAAAGAGAAATCGATACAAGTAAGTTAAATTTCTGGAACTTATTGTATTTTTATTTTTCTAATGCTGTGTTTGGTTGAGGGATTTGACGAGGGATTTGAAAAAGAAAATGAAAAAAAAAATATACTTATTTTATAAATGTCAAAGTTGTTTATATAATCTACCCAATTTGTTTTATTCTCATCTTCAATCCCTCCCTTAAGTGGGATTTCAAGAGGGGTTAGGCTCGGTTAAGATTTTGATTCTCATAACAGTTAATTCGCTTTTTATCAGCATACTAAAAGGGAGATCTGTATAATTAGTCAAATTTGTGGAACTTATTATATTTTTATTTTTCTAAATGTCAAGGTTGTTAGTGTAATTTACCCAATTTGTTTTATGTTTATCTTCAAGCCCTCCTTCAAGTGGGGTTTCAAGAGTGGTTGATGACCTTTTGGTCATGTTTGCACTTGTTTTTTCTTTATTATGGTTGAAAATTAGATAATGGACTTGTTCCACTTTTTGCCTGGTTAGATAGTGTAAAAATGAGTAGGATGATACACCAACGAGTTGGGAAACTTGGTCCACTTTTGTCCTAGTTACTTCATAATACACCAATGAGTTTGATAGGCTGTGTCCATCAATGTTTTTATCTGTATTTATTTATTTATTTATTTTTGTTGTTGTTGTTACTAAGTCAATTATGTGCAACAATGAGTTGATTGTTTATCATTTGTTATTCTTTCGTTTTTCATTTTTTTTTATATCAAGGGTGGGCCTTTGTATACCGGTAAGGTTGTTTCATTGTGATCTGGGCATCATGGGTTAGAAACGCGACAAGAGTCTCTCTTGGAATAACTTGTACATGCTGCATAGTTTTTGCCAGTAGTAGAATACTGAGATATCAAAAATCTTTGGACTCAAAATAAAATCATGAATGGGCACAGAGAGGTAGCGACATTACATGTTGGGGCCGGTTAGCAACAATTATTTTGTTGACTGCTAATAACAGTTTAGTCCAAGCAAATGGTTGACTTAATGAAACAATTGAGCATAGTTAAGTCATAATATGAATAGAAGATTTTGTATTCTTTTCTTTCTCAAAGAATAATAATAGCTTATATAGTCCATTTCCATTAGTCATTTGCTGTTTGCCTTATAATTTCAACAAGTTTTTTTTGTTGAAACCCTCTTCCAAGAGAGACTTATAATTGTCTAGTGCACCAAAAATTGTGTCAATTTTAATCTTTCTCCTACCGGTTGTGGAATTCCTGATTAAAGCCATTTTTATTTTTCAGGGAGGGATAGGTGAAAATGGCACAGATTTTGGCTCCTTCCCCACAATGGCAGATGAGAATTACGAAGAACTCAACAAATGCGAGTCCAATGACATCAACAATGTGGAGTTCTCTATTTTTGAAACACAACAAGAAAGCAACAGCTAAAACCTCTGCCAAATTTAGGGTGTTTGCTCTACAGTCTGAAAACAGCACAATAAACAGGATGGAGGATCTGCTAAGCATGGATGTAACACCATACACTGATAAGATCATTGCTGAGTATATATGGTACATTTCCTTTGCTGCACTTCCCATTCTCATAAGCAGGAAACATCCTCATAGTAGCAATTTTTGGTTAACTAATCCTATAAATCAACTGGGAATTGTTTTTTCAGTTATGCCACTATTTATATTTATTGTTGGTTATATAGTTAACTATCTTGACAATCTATGCTATTGCCTTTTGAAACAGGATTGGAGGATCCGGTATTGATCTCCGTAGTAAATCAAAGGTATTAATATGTTTGATGCTGTTAATATTATCTACATTGAATTTTAGTTTTTTTTTTACGAATCTTTGAAATTCAGGTAACTTTTTTTCGAAATCTTATGATCTTGAATTTGCAGACAATCTCGAAGCCAGTTAAACACCCATCTGAGCTTCCAAAGTGGAACTATGATGGATCAAGTACTGGACAAGCACCAGGAGAAGATAGTGAAGTAATTTTATAGTAAGATTTTATGAGCTTAAACTATTTTTTTTTGTATGTCTTTGCATTTTCATTTACTTTCTTTTTTGTTTTTGCCCACTATTACCTTGATTATTTTGGTTTTGATTCTTCAGCCCTCAAGCAATATTCAAGGACCCTTTTCGTGGAGGTAACAACATCCTGGTGAGTGTCGTAAGATAATTCAAGAAATTCATTATCGATGAATATATACTTGTATGATTTGCAAATAACAATTCTTTTTACAATTATATTTCAATCAAAAGATGAAGCATATTAATGTAAAGACTAGCTCTTATCTTTGATGTGATTTAAAAGGTGATTTGTGACACTTACACGCCACAAGGCGAGCCGATCCCCACAAACAAACGCTACAAGGCTGCTGAAATTTTCAGTAACAAGAAGGTTGTGGATGAAATACCATGGTAAGTTTGTCTGGATTGGCATTTCGCCAAAATTATTCCATTAGACGAGCATGGATTTTGTTGAAAATGAAAATGAAAAATAGTCCAGTTTTTTATTGTGTGAAAACAAATAAATCATGAAAAACGTTTTCCATGTTTCTTTGGTTCTCTTTGAAACAGAATCGCTAATATTTTTCATAATCAATCCAACCTAGGTATGGCATAGAGCAAGAGTACACCTTACTCCAAACAAACGTGAAATGGCCCTTGGGTTGGCCCGTTGGAGGCTATCCTGGTCCTCAGGTAATTACATTCTTTATCAGTGAAAATAATTTTGCTACTCTGATCATCTCAATTTATGCGTATTAAATTGATAGATATTGAAATTTTCGTGGCCTAATAGGATTATATCACTTATTTGAATTTAGGGTCCTTATTATTGTGCTGCCGGGGCGGATAAGTCATTTGGGCGTGACATATCAGACGCTCATTATAAGGCTTGCTTGTATGCTGGAATTAACATTAGTGGCACCAACGGAGAAGTCATGCCTGGCCAGGTTTTCTTCTCTTCCTTTGCTTCTCTTTATCTCATGTATGAGCACGAATGTCACTCACACAATGCATTCCTAGATCATTTTTTCTAATTTGATGATTCCCCCCCCCGGCCTGGTAGTGGGAATTTCAAGTAGGTCCAAGTGTGGGAATTGAAGCTGCAGATCACATCTGGTGCGCTAGATACATCCTTGAGGTAATTTGTCTTCATTTGTTACTGGGTTTGTAGATAAATCAATTTAAAGTAATAATCTCTTGGCAGACAAAATGATTAAATGGTAGTTGGGTTATTCAGTTAGATACAAGAACATGTCTTAGGGTCTCACCCAAACATTAAGGTTGTATATTAGGATCTTAGATTCGTGGATAGAAAAGAAAAGGGAAGGAAAAAGTGAATGATATAAAAGTTAAATTTTTTCAATTTCCCTTTACCTCCACAAATCCCTCAGCAAATCTAAGACCCAAACACAGCATATGAGGTCCCTTTCAACTCACCCTTGAAGTTAGGTGGCAATGTCGCTCTGCTTGTTGAATTAACTAGTTCATTAGGTAAGTGCTTGAACTTACATAATTAGAACACACCGATGGTTTTTTAGGGTATCATCTTCCACTTAATTTATAAGGGTTTATGTGTGTTTTGCCATGTACTATATGGCTATGTTTGATTTGTGGATTGGTTTTGGGGAGGATTGGATATCATGGGATTATAGGCAGGATTAAAGGTGATAAGGACAATGGATATATAGCATAAGATTAGTTGTACTAAATTTAGTTAGGATGGGATAAGGGGTATGTTACTCTTGGATTTTGACCCGAAATTGTTTTTATTTTTGGAAAACTAGTTGAATAGGTAATCAATATGGGAAAAGATTATTTCTGAATGTTGGATGGATGGATTGACATAGTCTCATGTCTTAAAATTAGTTATCCCCCCCAATTAATCCCCTGATTACCAAGCTTGAGGGCTCAGTCCCGGGACCCAAAAAAAAAAAAAAAAAGAGAAGAAAAGAAACAAACAATGGACTAATATTTTTAATCCCAATCTCCCCACTCTGTCAAACAAACAAGCCTGCATATCTAACACAGAATAACTTGGTTTTTCTTTGTTGGTTGTCACAGAGAATTACTGAACAAGCTGGTGTTGTTCTCTCACTCGATCCGAAACCAATAGAGGTAATCTAGATACCATTTGTATCAAACTTTTCCACCGTAAAATGAATAATTATCGAATGACTGTCTTCTTCGTTGAGTCAATAGGGTGACTGGAACGGTGCAGGATGCCACACCAATTATAGGTACTAAACTACTTTTATGATAATTAGTTTGTTATGTACCTGAAAAACAATGTTGATATTTTGGATCAATATTTAATAATTGCTTAAATAATCGTCGGTTTGACAGTACAAAGAGTATGAGAGAGGATGGCGGGTTTGAAGTAATTAAGAAAGCAATTCTGAATCTTTCGCTTCGTCACACAGAACACATCAGTGCTTATGGAGAAGGAAATGAAAGAAGGTTGACGGGAAAGCATGAAACTGCCAGCATCAACACATTCTCTTGGGTATGCTCCAAAACTATTTGAGACTATTATTTTGGGAAAAAAGTTTTAAAAAATAAAATAAAATTCAAGGTTGGGTATGGAAGAGTTTTTAAAAACAGTTTTCTAACTCAAAATCATGTAAAACAGAAATTAAGATTGAATTTTCATCTGGTTTGTTTTTGTTTGTTGTTTCTGAAAACTGTTTCAAACGGCTAAGTTAAAAAGAACCAATTTTCACACCAGAATATTGTTTATTTATTTCTTTTTTTGTCTTGTAGTTAGGAAAACTAAAAAGACAAAGCATTGTGTTCTTATAATCTTTACAGCTTTCAGAAACAATTATTTTCTGAAAATTGTTTAGAAAAAATGTTTCTTCTCAGTTTTCTAACTAAATCACTTGCCCTCTATTTGCAGGGAGTCGCTAATCGCGGTTGTTCAATCCGTGTGGGGCGTGAAACTGAGAAGCAAGGCAAAGGTATGCTAAAGCTATATTCATGAATTCTCACTATTTGATTTGAGGAAAACTAGAAAATGGTTTTGCAAACTTTTACCATTTTTACTACAGATTTCACAAATCCCACTTTTATAACTGACTCGCTCAACGCCATGCATGGATATGGTTCTTCATTAGATCATTTTAGACTCACCACAGTAAGCATTGCCTACGTTAATTTTCTGGTTAATGTTGTCCCTCTTTTTTCCTTCCTTGTTAGGTTACTTGGAAGATAGGCGTCCGGCTTCAAACATGGACCCATATATTGTGACGGCCTTATTGGCTGAAACTACCTTACTGTGGGAGCCTACGCTCGAGGCTGAAGCTCTTGCTGCTCAGAAACTGGCAATGAATGTCTAAAATCAATCGGAAAAAGAAGCTCTCATTCCTATTTTATTTCTCAGATCTTTAGGGAAGATCTCTTGTAAATAAGTCCCCAGTGGTTTCTTCGAAGCATATTATAGGATCAGGGTGTGTTCATGAATATTTTTTGCCAGATGAAGGACATTGCACTGTTGTTAGCAATTGATTTTTACTTTAATTTTATTTTATGATAAGGAATCTCCCAAACGGGTTCTCCCTTGAGATTATGATACTTGCAATCGCTCACAAATTACTACTTCCAGTCAAGCTCAAAAGACACCGGTAAGAGTTGAACTCAAGATGTCTCAATTTACGTTTCACCTCGAGTTTGTCCTCTTAATGATTAAGTATGCGTGGGGATTAGCAATTGCATCATTAATATTGTATGCAAAATGATATGGTTACATTAAAATATATTAATTTAAAGCAAAGTTATCATTAAAATGATATTTAATTACAAAGATGGTACTGTCATATTGAAAAATTCTGCATGGAAATTTCGTAAGAATATATGGCTCCGTTTGGTAAGTCTCTCAGATTATAATTTTATCCATTGATTTGAGTGTGATGTTTGTTTTGAGCTTTTAAATCATAATTCTACACTCATTTTTCAAAACTCAATTCAAAACATAATCATTACTTTTCAAAATTCATAACCAAACACATAATTCAAAACTCAATTTAAATCAATATTTTAATTTTTTAAATATTTAAATATGTTATGATTTTTTTAATTTTTTGAATATTTTTAAATATTTTAATTTTTAAATATTAGGATTTTAATTTTTTAAATTTTAAAATATTTTATAAAAATAAATTCAAACTCCATTTCATAAAAATATTTTTAAATATTTTAATTTTTTTGTTATGTATTTGGTTATGATTTAAGTGTAAAGTTGTGAAAGTAATACAAGTTTCGAGTTATGTGTTTGGTTATGAGTTTTAAAAATAATTTCTTAATTGAGTTTTGTTTTATGTGTTTGGTTACGATTGGAGTGTAGAGTTGTTTTTAAATTCAAAATATTAAAATATTAAATTATTTAAATTTTAAATTATTTAAATTTTTTGAATATTTATTTTAATTTTTTACTTATTAAATTTTTTAGATTATTTAAATTATTTAAATATTTATGATTTAAAATTTTTGAACATTTATTTTGAAAAAAAAATTATTTCCTTTGTAGTATTTTCAATTAAAAAATTGATTAATGTTATTTTCTATTAATAATAAATTTTTTTAATTGAATTTTAAAAATAGTTTGGTTATAAGTGTTGATCAGAATTTTCAATAGTGTGAAAGTAGTATATTTTGTTATGAGTTATAACAATTTGAACTCTTTCCAAAACTCATAACTAAACAAATTTTCTTACTTCACATATCAAATCAAATTTTCAAAATTTAATTCCACACTCAATTCAAAACTCAATTCAATACTTTATTAAAAAATTATAACCAAACAAATTTTCTACACTCAAATCATAATTTCAAAACACACAAACTTAAAATACAAATCATATTCACAACTCATAGTTATAAAGTCTTATCAAACGGAGGCTATATTTTGCTTTTAAATGAACAATGCAGATCTAGTTTTACAACCTTGATTCTTTCTTTCCAAAGAGGAAAACCCAGAAACAAGAAAAGCAAGGAATTTCAGAAATGAAAGAAAACGAAAAAGCAAGAGAACATACAAAGAACAATTCCACAAGAAAAGTGCTTTCTGGGTAAAGGATAGAAACTATATTGCTAGCTTATATATTTCTCTCTTTTGAGATCAACAAGTGTGTTTCCAATCAGAGTTTTCTCTAGATCAAAAACATAAAAAAAAAAATTAGAGTTTTCTCTTCTTTCTTCTTTCTGTCTCCAAACAAGCTTCAAAGACCATGGCTTCCGGAGCGGGCAAATCTGCAGCGTTCGTTCTCTTAATCCTCAATATGATTCTGTACCTCATTGTCATCGCAATCACCGGGTGGGCTGTCAATCATGCCATCGTATATTCTCGCGAAACAGGTAAAAATGTACGCTCTGTTTGTTTTGACAAAAAGTATTTCTTAGAAAAATACTTTATTTTCAGATAATAGTGTTCGTAAAAATATTTTAGCAATTGTGATTGTGGGGTAGTTGTAGTGGCAATGGCGGGAGGGTGATAGTGGTAGTGGAAATGATGGCGGTAGCAATGGTGGTAATTTTGGCAAAGTGATGGTAGAGACGTGGATAGGGATAGGTAGTCACGGTGGATGCAGCAGTAAAATAAACACATGAGTTTGTGGGGGCACATGACCCTTCCAAATTTTACAAAAATATTATTATTTGACCTATACTATTTTAAGTATT